>NW_021025291.1:1319841-1385078 GCF_004153795.1 Camellia sinensis
GAAGTACTAGGGCGAATAAAATCCTTATCTAATAATTCTTGGAGTTGAATCTTTAACTCACTCAACTCAGCTGGTGCAAACTGATATGGTGCCATAGAAATCGGTGCCGTGCCAAGCACTAAATCAATCGAGAACTCGATCTCTCGGTGAGGTGGTAAACTAGTAAGATCGTTGGGAAAGACATTTGGGTATTCACAAACCACCATTGGAAACGCAACTCGAACTTCATCACACTCACTACTCAAAAAAGCTAGTAAGAAGACAACTAAGTTCACTCCACCCACGCAGATCATATACTAGTGGTAAGACTCTATCCACCCGGTCCCCCAAGAAATAAAAGCAATAACTGCTCGAGGTACATATAGTCACCCTTTGACGGTAACAATCTATAACAACTTGGTATGACTATAACCAGTCCATACCTAAAATAATATCAAAACTAGACATGTCAAGCAATACAAATGCAAAAAGTAATCAACGACCTGTAACCTCGATGTCATAACCCCGACATTCGTGTTTCAAAATAACCTCACCACCAATAGGTGACTTTACACAAATAGGGGATGCTAACTGTGCCAACTCCAACCCCAAAATCGATGCAAACGCAGACGAGATAAAAGAATGGGATGCACCCGTATCAATCAACACATTAGCAACTGAATTGCAAAACAAGAAGGTACCTCTCACTACTGAAGGAGCAGGTACAAGATCTGGCGCTGTAACAGAATACACACGCCCCGTAGGTCTCTGCTCAACCTGCTCACCCCTCGAAGTGTAAGTCTGATGCACTGACTGAGCCGAAGAGGCTCCCTGATTGACCCTCAAGGCCTATGCTGACACTGCAGGCTGGTGACTCTGTGTTTGCCTTGAACCAGACGCACCAGATCTGCCACCCAACTGTGGGCAAAACCTCTTCAGGTGTCCCACCTGCCCACATTGATAACAAGGCTAGCCTCTCTCTTGACTCTGGCTTTGAGAACGAGCCGAAGACGATGCTGCTCACTGCCCTCCTCCTCTCTGCGGGCAAGCTGGAGATTTGTGGCCCAACTGACCACATTTGAAACAAGTGATGTCTTCTTGACCACCCTTCCCAGAACCCGAACTTGGTACTAGAAAAGTGGACCTCGATTGAGCTCCCTGGGACAACTGTAGAACCCCTCTATCTCTTATTGTCTCCCTGATTATCCTGACTCCACCCGGATCCCCTCATTCTCTCTTCCTCTGTATGCATGATAGTCTCAAGATAGGCTACAGCCTCCACGAGGCGCCCATAATCCCTAATTATGGATCCGACCACTCTAAACATGAGCCCGGTCCTTAACCGCTTCTCAAACTCCAGACAACGGCGTTTCTAGGTCGCCACTAACTCCGGTGCAAACCTCGACAAACTGGTGAATGTGGGCTCAAATTCGGCCATCGGCGTGTTCAATTGCACCAACTTGGAGAATTATTCCCTCAACTTCTCCCTTATTGTAGCAGGTAAGCCCAAATCCTGGAAGATGTCGACAAAAGCCTCCCAAGTTCCCTCAATGCACCCTCGTGCATACTTCCACCAATGACCCGCGTCTCCCTTCAGTTGGAAGGATGCCAAGGTCACTCTTAAACCTCCGTCTTCGATGCTGAGCATCTCAAACGTCTTCACTATTTGTTCTAGTCACTCATCAACCTTCAGTGGCTCCTTGGGATCACCCAAAAACTCCTCTGGATTCGACCAAAAGAACTCTCTTTTTAGAAAAATTGACCCTGCTTCAGTTACCTGGGCCTAAACTTGATTCTCAGCCCTGAGAATCTAAAATTTAAAGACAAAAAATGATTGTAGGAGTAGGATATCCCTACCTCAAAGTTTGAGCTCCAATGGAGATGAAGACCAAAACCAAAATGCATCAAATTCTGAAATTTTCAGATTAAAATGTAGCCCTCGACGATCAACACAACTTTCGTAAAGACCAAAAGTGAGCAAACAACTCCTACTAGATCAAATCTAAGAGAGAAGGGCCGGTTTTAGAGTGAGAAACACTGAAAATGGCTTTTTGGAAAAGTAAGAGAGAAAAAAGATCTTGAAAAAGTGATCCAAAAGTCGGATCTCGGATTTATATAAAAGTAGCCCCGCTCGAGCGTCAAACTCCCCGCTCGAGCGGCACTCACAGACTCCCGCTCGAGCGGCCAATCCCCCGCTCGAGCTCCGGATGCACACTCCCAGAACTTTTGCAGACAGGTCTCCCGCTCGAGCGTCCAACTCCCCGCTCGAGCGGCACTCACACAAACCCGCTCGAGCGGCCAATCCCACGCTCGAGCGTCCAACACTGCACAGGAAATACTGGATGGGTGAACTTCCCGCTTGAGCGCCAAAACCCCCACTCGAGCGGACAGGTCAAAATCTGGGCAACTAGTTTTGGTTTCTAAACTCAACCAACCTGTAACAAACCTGCCCAACACATCCTATAACCCAAATACAAAGTAAGAAAGGATGTACACCAGGTAATAATCAACTACTATCATCCACGGACACATGTCCGGATCACTGTACAACAAGGGTAAACCCGGGATCGCTATAAAATATATTTTTGTGCATGGAGGAAATTGTTTTTGTATGCTTATTTGTTCTGTATGAAATTATTATTTCCAGTTTAAATATATACTTGGTTTGTATAGAATCTAACTGTGAAGATCGGGTACGTAACCCGTCTTGTCTTTCTTTTATTCATGATTAATTTACTCGTGTTAGGAGTGTCGGGGATTAACTTGAGGTCTTGTCGACCGTTTGGGTTCACTATTCTTAAAACTTTCTTCAAGTTCTTGTCCTTATTTTATTTCTGAGTTGGCTTTCGCTTGTTTTGAAAGGCGTGAAATTGGATCAGGGGTGTCTTGGTTTCAAGTAGTGCATTTTTTGGGCAGAAGGCAGAACCGCACATGCGGGGGTTTGGGGCGCATGAGCGGAAGTGGGGTCGCACGTGCCAGAGGTGAGGCCGCACATGCGGTAAGGGGAGGCAGTCGAAGGTGCAAGGTTGCTCTAATTGCATGTGTGGGGGAAGGTGAGGGGAACGGACCGCACGTGCGGAAAGGCATGCGCCGCATGTGCGAAAGAAGGTGCATATGTGCAGAAGTGTGCTGGGTCCGAAAATTTTCTCCTTTTCTTCTCCTTGGACTGAGTGTATCTCACTTTTTGCCCTTCTCTCTCTTTAAAAATATGTTTTCCTCTCCATTCTCTCTACAACCTCCACCCATCACGATAAACTCTTGATTTTTTCCAATCTATTGGAGTTTTGACTCTAGTCCCTTCATCAAAATTGGAGAACTCTTCAAGGGCAATGTTTTGTGCGGTGGAGATCGAGTTTCAACACTGATGATTTTGGGGATTTCTTCTCTCTTTCCTTCAAGAACTTGAGGTAGGGATTTCTTGATACATTTCTTTACAAGTCTATGCTTATTTAGAGCTTCTCCTTGTAGTTGAAACATATGATATTGGGCCTAGGAACTCCAAAAGGGTTTTAAATGTGGGTTCCTCAAGATTTTTTTCCATGCCTTGAAGGATATTGAACTATGCGGTTGTATGTGTGAGTTGTTGGGCAAAAACCCTTTCAAAAATAGAGAAGAACCCAGTTTTGGTGAAACCCTAGAAATTGGGGATTTTGGAAAATGTAGATATATTGTGAAATTCATGTTGAATAAGTGTTATGAGGGATTTATGATTGAGAAATTTCTATATTGTGTATGTATGAGAAATTCCATGGTAAAAATGAGAAAGAGTAGATATTAAGGCTTCTTGTTGTAGCACGTTGTTGATTGGTCTTGATATGACCAAGTTAAAAATGATGATTTACATGTAGAAAATGCATGTGTTAAGAAATTGTTGTCTAATTCTCGAAAACATAAGTATATGTATAATGTAGGTTTTGCATGGTAAATGTGATGGTTATTGTATTATCCCTTGGGGTTGTATTATGATTTTACATTGATAAGAGATATGGGTTTGTTGATCACGATGGAAGATTGTGTGGAGACATCGAAAATGGAAATATCAAAATGCATGGACCCCTATTGCATTGTCCTTCCATTACATTGTTGTTGAATAAAATTTAAATTGCATTTTCAATTAATGCTTGAGAAAAGAATTCTTTGTGAAACAAGATCATTTGATTGGCTTTGCAGTAAATACATGTGATAATAAGACTGGTAAAGTGGTGAGAAGGTACCACATGCCTTCCGGTGAAAGACTGGTAAAGTGGTGAGGAGGTGCCACGTGCCTTCCGGTGAGAGACCGGTAAAGTGGTGAGTAGGTACCATGTGCCTTCTGGTGAAAGACCAGTAAAGTTGGGTTAGGCAGAGCTTGTTAGGCCTACTTCTGGACAGTGGCCTAGGGGTTAACTAAGTTGTATTTATTACTCCCTTGAAAACTATATTGGAAATTGTTGGAGCTTTATTTTTCAAAAATTTACATTGTGCACAAGACTTTCAAAAGATGAGAAATACATTTCAAGCATGATATGACATATGCATTCATCTCATGAAATTGTATAACATGTATGTACTTTGTTAGATTTTTCTACTGGGCTTTGTGCTCACTCTATAGGATCTTGTGCAGGAAAGGATGTGGTGATTCTACCAAATTAAATGCGTGGAATGTGTTTTGAGAGTACAAGGCTCTTACCCTTCTGCTATAATTATTTTGGATAAGCCAAGGGCTTTGTAAGTATGGAATTGAAAACCACTTTTGTGTAACCAGGCTTAAGCCTTAGAATTGTAACCCTTGAGGGCATTAATGTACACTTGACTTATATTGCCACATGCTATAGATTCATATTCTAGAAATGTTGAATGTATACTCGCATGTGGAACTTTTGTAAATCTCTTGATATCTTAATGAATATACATGTTTGAGATTTAGTGATGATGTAATGGATGAAACAGTATTATCTATATATCCATGTATGTTATGGAAGTAATTGCTTTCGAAATCAAGATCCTAATAGTGGGTAATTTTGTGTTCTCCGTAAGTAAGTATTTTGGGGGTGGTACATTGACATTAAAAGGTATTCTTTTTTGTTGGATGGTTGTAAGTGAAATACGTGTTTTGGAATGGGTGATAATATATACATACTATATTTTTTTTTGTACTTGTTACAGGTTGCGTGAGATACATACAGGTTGTGAACTAATTAATTAAAAAAAATAAAAAAAAAAAACCATAAAAATGATGTTTTTGGTGACTAAACAATTAGTAGCCAAAAAATGGAGTTAAATATTTTTAGCGACTAAATAGTTAGTAGCTTAAAAAGAATTAAATGGAAACAAATATTTTGGCGACTAAATATTTAGTAGACATTTAAAAAAGAGTTTAGGTGACTAATGATTTAGTAGCCAAAAAAAAAAAAAGGAAAAGCACTTTTGGTGACTAAATATTTAGTAGCCAAAACATAAAAATTTTATGATAGGCGACTTTAGTAGCTAAACAGAAAAAGTAGACTTTAGGCGACTAAACTATTTAGTAGCTAAACAAATTGGACTTTTGGCAACTAAACATTTAGTAGATAAAAAAAGTTAGATGAACAAAAAAAACAATATTCGCGACTAAAACTTTGGTCGCCCTAGATAATTCAAGTTTTGGCGACAAAAATTTTAGTAGCTGAAAATGTGATGTTAAATTAAATTGTAAGCTTTTGGCAACTAAAAGATTAGTCGCCAATTTAGCCCACCAACAACTAAAGATTTTTTTTGTCGCTAATACCTTTAGTTTTGGTGACTAAAAAATTAATCGCCAATTTAGGACTTTCGGCTACTAAATATTTTTAGTCGCCAATACCTTCCCTGACAATCTTCCCGCGACAAAGCGGGCGACCAAAATATTTAGTCAGGAAAACTTTTCGATGACTAAAAACTGACTTTTGGCAACTAAAAATTTAGTCGCCAAAAGTGCAATTTCTTGTAGTGTTTGTATGTTATTGGTTAATAGAAATATGATTGTTGTTATTTATTTTGTATGTTTTTTCAGTTTACTCTCTCTTTACCATCTCTCATCTCTATGAAATTTCTCCGCATAAAATCAATGGAACAACTATAACTAGAGAGATTTTGCTGACTTAAACTAAAAAACAATAACATTTCTCTGACCAAAGTCCTGTGAAGTGTTACTATCCTAGTACAATTTCATTGGTTTTGGTTAATGAAGTCTCGCAGACTTTATTTTGTTGGCTAACTTTGTGTATTTTGACTGTATTTAATCAGTGAAGTTCTAGTAATTTTGTGAAATTTGTTTTGGCTCAATGAAATTTCACTGACTTTTCTAAGATAGTGAAAATTCAAATGACTTTTGATTTTGTAATTTTCAGCAATTAATTGATTTTTATTTTTTTTTTAAATTTCATTAACTTAGTATAATGAAATTTTAGTTCACCGGAGAGTCGTCAGAAAATATCAGTGTGCCAAGTTAGTAAAATTTCACTTTGGCAGAAAGTCACCAAAAATGATCGTCGACAACCGACGGTGATTATTGAAAAGTTATCGTCGGTGGCCAGAGATGTGGTAATAGCAATTAAAGGTGATAGAATATTATAACTAGACTAAGGGTAATTTTATCTGAGAAAAATAATATGTCCTTAAACTAACAAGGATAATTTAATTATTTTTAAACTAATACAAAAAAAATTTCTAAGAAATAGAATAAAAAAAACACTAACTTTTCCGTAAATTTTTAAAATAGCTTTTATCACAAATATTAAATAATGCCATCAGACACTAATTAATAGTGGTTTTAGTTTAAGGTCCTTAATATTAAGATTTTATAAGATAAATGACATGCAATATTTTCATAGTAATTGAGGTCCCTTAACATTTTCACGGAAAAATTTTGGCACAGAAAGTTTTAACATAGAAAAATTTGAAATTTCTCTAATAATATTATCAAAGGACTTTAACTTATAAGAAAAAAACATATCGAATCTCTCTTACTACCAAAAGTTGGATGAGGATGTTTCACTAATTTTTCCTAATTAATATGTGGAAATATCAAATTAGTGGGACTAGGGTTGTGCAAAATACCGCCAAATTCACTAAAATTGCACCGATATGCATCAATCCGCACCGCTCTATCCACTATCCGCGGTTTAAACTTTAAAATTTATAATCAGCCTTCGAAACCACTCCTCTCCGCTATAGTTAATACATATATATTTTTTAACCCATAATGAAATATTAAAGTAAAAATGAGTGTGAGAGAGATTTAATATGCAAGATTTATTACAAATTAGTAGTTACATATATAAAAAATATTTTGCAAATTAGTGTTATATTATGCAAAGACTTGATAATCTGTTAGAATATTTTTTAATTTTCCAATCCGTCTAAAACCACTCAAACCGCAATTTGCCAATCCGTCAATCCACCATTCGATTTATAATTTTACTCTCATATCACCCAAACATCACCGCGCACACCCTTAAGTGGGACAGTGAAGGATTATTTGCATTTTCATAATGGTGCAATTTTACTGTATACATAGTTGTACACATCCTATTTTGACTGATCCTAAGATTTCGAGTGCTTGCAAACCTTCCGATGATGAAACGGTGATTACTTCATCTTTAGAATATTTGAGATTGTTTAGAGTTGTTGTATGAACCTATTTTGGACCAAAAATAACTTTTTACAAAAATGGCTATTTTACCCTTGGACTCGTTTTTAGCTAAAAACTAACCTTTTGACCCCAAGAGAGAGAGAGAGAGAGGAAAACGCAGTTGTGCTTTTATCAATGACATTTCCAAAATTAGTAGCCGGTTGTATTAAAAACATTGATCGGAAGCAATTAGGGCTTACTTGGGCCATAAGCAAGCAAAGGTATGGGACCCCACACTTGTGTATGCATGGGTGACACGTGTACAGAGACAAGTGGTGTGTATACACATGCATTGTGTGTCCGCACATGAGTTGTGTGTGCGCACAAGCTCTATGCGTGCGCACTTCCAAACGTGGTTTAACTTGTTTTGAAAACACAATCTTGGTGCAATGTTGGAGAGAGGCGGCAAGAGAAAGAGATGGGAAGCCCTATGGTGTTCCTCAAGCTTTCCCTCTGCCTATATAAGGAACCCTCTTCCTTTTCCAAGGGTTAGATTTTGGAGAAGTTTTTGTGAGTTTGTTTGAGAGCCCTCCACCTTCATCTCTTCTCCCCTTGCCTTAGCTTCGAAAATACTACCATTATAGTGACTACAAACACTTAAAAACAATATAAAGCTTGGAACTTAGATTATAATTTGAAACCTTTACTTGAGAGAGGCTTACAAGCTAGAGAACTCGATTTTTCTTGCACATTTTCTTCGCGTGGCTTTGGTTTATTCAAACCAGTGGGTAAACTCTTATCTTTTATTTATTTCGTACCTATTCTCTACCTATTTTCAATAGTTAATCATAGTTAGGATGCTAGTTTATCATTTCATCATGTAGTTTGTCTATTTTATTAGCTTTCTTTGCGTATCCTTGCATGTTTTCATTATTCTCATTAGAGCAGCATATTTAGGCTTATTTAATCATGTAGAAATCATACATTAAACCCGATTTTGATTATCATGTAGTTTTAGCATTTTTACTCTTTTTATTTTTTATTTGCATTTTTGTGAATAATCATCATGCTAGTAGCCTCAAGCCAGGTTTAGGATCATTATTTACATGATTAGTTGTATGTTAGGATCATACTTAATTTTATGAATGCATGTATGGCACTTGAGTGGATATCCGTGTAAGTCTCCTTGTTCTTCATAGCATATGTGTGTTCTTGGTTGTATTATCTTTTCAATAAATCAAGTTAAAGGTTTTTCTATGCAAAATTGGTTGTGTTGAATAATTTTGTAAATATTGTTAATTTTAGTTTATGTTTAGGGCCATGGATCATTAAAAATCCATTTTTTAAAATATTGAAAATCACTTTTTATGAAAAATATGACTTTATTCATTTAAATTTAAAATAAATGATATGTTTTTTTATATTATTTTTTATTCAAATCACTTAGTTTTAGGCTTAAAATGACTTGTATGAATAATTAATTGCTAAAATAATAAAATATAGAATTAGTGGAGACCAATCTTCGAATTGGGTAAAAAGGGTTGTTTTCATTTAATGACTTGCCCCTTTTGTACCTTAGCCCCCAAACCGGTAATCTCTGATTATGACAAATAAGATCTTTAACTTAGTTTTCATCGTTAAAAGTTTCTTAATTTCCCATAAAAATTAGGGCAAATTACACCAAAGGTCCTTATAGTTTTTCTCAAGTTTCATTTTGGTTCCTGTTATTTCAATTTGAATATATTTGCCCTCCAAGTTTTGTTTTTGTGTCAAATAAGGATAATTGTGGATGGGAGTTAAGTTTTTGGATGGAAAATGGTCACATGCATTGCACATAACCATCTTTTAGGGGCAAAAAAGAAAATATATATTAGCCTATTGAGTTCATATATTCACTTTGAGTCACTTATTAAGTTGACTATAACAACCCCGAACTGTGATTAGCCACTAATCCATGATTAAGAGTACCTAATCAGTGATTAAGAAGAGATTCTGAATTAATTGCATGTGTATTGCATTACTTGTGTTTATATCTATCTGTTGTAGGAATATCTATTTGTATTTTTATTTTGTTTTGTGAATTGAAAGCTTTATTGGCATCCAATCATGAAATTGACTTGGTTTATGTGTTATTTAGATTTTTTAGAACATTATGGTAGGATTGATTGAATTTTGTTTCGGAATCAAATAGTTAGAATAATTAATTCTAATTAGCTAACCTTAACTCAAATTAATTAAGTTATTTAATTAGCCTATATAAGGCCTATGTAACACCTTAAAGTGATATTATCTTCACCATTTGGACATCAAAAGCGTGAGATAGAGAGAGAGAGTGTGTGTGTGTAGAGCTTGGAAACCAAAGGAGAGGAAAAAGAATTGTAGAGAATTCAAGGTGTTGAGTTTAGTGACTCAACCATTTGGACATCTAGAACACAATTAAGCTTATAAGGTAAGAATTTCTAGCTTCTAGTTTCGTAATTTAGTTGGTTAATACATGGAATCAAGTGAGATAGGTGAATTAACATGAGAATTGAGCTAAAGGATGGAATTGAGAACCAATTCATGCATGCATGTGCATATCATGAAGTTTTTGAAGTTGATTTCAAAGTTTTCCTACATGCATGTTCATAGTTTGGACTTGTTATGAGAATTCAACTCCTTTTTGTACTAAACCTCTCATTCTACCAAGATTTGGAAAGTTTGAACTCAAGAAAATACATGTATGTTATGTTTTCAAAGTTTCAAGCTTAATTTGAGTAATTGACTTGCTTTTGGGCCTTGATTTTGCGAAATTATCTTTAATTGATGATGTATTATAAGTTTACAAGTGTTTCCTCAAGTTTTGGCCCAAAAGAACATGTTTTGGTGCAAGAGAATTGGATTTTGAAGCTTGAAGAGCAATCTGGAAATTCCAGAATTCTTCATTTTCGCTCGAGCGATAGAACCTGCGCTTGAGCAATCACTCTTTGTTTTGCACTTTCACTCGAGCGACCAAAAGTTGGCTCGAGCGTAAAATTCATGCTCCTAGAAGTTTACAAGTTTTGCAGACCGCTCTAGCGACAAAGTTGTGCTCGAGCGAGGACCTTGTTTACTCAGTCTTACGCTCAAGCGATCATCAAACGACCGTTGAGTGGAAAAATCATGCAACTAGTTCTTTTGTAGAGTTTGCAGACCGCTTGAGTGACCGAAGTTTCGCTTGAGCGACCATCCTTATTTTTGAACCTCTCGAGCAAAAACCCTGTTTTTAGCAAATTTGACTAAGTGTTTTGAATCACATTTTGGCATCCTCGTTGCATCCTAGGCATTCTTAAGCCCTAATTAAGATACAATAATGAGGATAAGACTTAGAAACACACTAAGAACGAGACGGAATAAGTTAAGTACTATATGAGTGTGTGTTTCACTATGTGTATTTGTTATGTTATGTAGGTCACACGCCATAAGCTATTTGATCTGTCTGCTCTGTCTGTCTGCTTTTAGAGCCAACTCTAAGTAATAACTTTGTAAAACTATGTTCAATTTATAAGTATTTTCTGAATGATATAAGATGGTATATTTTCTGAAATATTATTTTTTGTATGAATGGATGGTTATCCAATGTTTTTGAAATATACTCGTGGCATCATTAGCTTCAGATGACATCTGTTATCTGTTATGTTATGTCTTAATTATGGGCAACTGTACATCTCATTAGCCAACTGTTATGGATCCTTCTGTATACGTCCCATTTATGGGCCAACTGTACCGTCTTCGTACACGTGAGTCAACTATATGCCTTAATGGCCATCCCTTTATGGGTCAAATGTTTCTGTTAGTGCTAATGGACGTACCACGTATGCTTAACTGTAAACTCTGATTATGAGTATGATTTTGAATCTATTTCTGTTATGAACTCTAAATTCTGAGTATGTTTATGAATCCATTTATGTTAACTACAGAATTCTGTTTTCTGTATCTGTTATGGACAACTTTCATTAAACCCCTTTACCTTGTTATTATTCAATGGGCTCTAGCTCATTCTATTATTTATGTATGTAGGTGATCAGGCGCGTGACCAGACTCAGTGATGATCGCCTGGACTTCTGTTTTGTTGGCCAACCTTTGTGCTTCCCGAGGAGGTTCCGGAACAAGTCAAGTGATTGAGTTTTGTGGACCAAGTCTAAGACTTTGATTTTCTTTTTCTTGAATATGAACAAGTTTTCTGTTTATCTGTGCACTGGGCTAAGTCCCAATTTTGTTTTATCTGTATAAGTGGGTGACGTAAGATTACTGTAATTATGACGTCACGCGTATGTATATAAAGTTTTAAATTACTTGTCTCCTGTATGTTTGCACAGCTCAATGGACTATGTATGTTTTATATATCCGTTTCTGTAGCCCCTTATTAAGTGTTAATCTATTCTGAGGCCTTTGGTAATTCCAAGATTACTGGCCAGTTACTACACTAAACCCCTATGACATTGACTCACTTGTCTTGCTTTCCTACCAATTCCATATTACCAAATTCATCACTTTACATGGCAACACACAACCAGTACACGTTCTTCCTCCCATTTCCTTCACTTATAACCTCAATTTCCCCTCTATTTCTTTCCTAGATCAAACTATCATCCATTGATTCATTTTCATCTTGCTCAAATCACATTTTCTATCCTCAATGCGCAAACCATTCCATAACCCCTCTCTGTACAAATCACCATACCTACCTCCTTATGCAGACCACTCCTCTTCAAGCCAACACATTACGCTGAAATTGACCATTGTCGATGAGATAGAAATTTGGTTTGTAATCAATTGAGGTTATAAGATTGAGTTGTATATGTATGTATATATATATATATATATGAATTTAGGTGTCGGTTGAAACAGAGAGGAAAAGATTCAATTTTCTTGTTATCTTCACCGAAACCCTGCCATCAGCCACCAAAATCCAATTGTCAAAGCTCTTATAAACTATTTCTACATCTAATTGCATAAAACACATTATTCTAGCCCACAAATTCAGTTCAATTTACATGTATGTGCTCGCGTGCACGCATTGTGTGAATATATATGAAACAAAAGTAAAATAATTGCACAAAACCCATCAATCCTCCACCCCACGAATTCAATATACATGTGTGTGTGTGTGTATGTGTGTGTGTGTGTGTGTGTGTGTGAGAGACAGAGAGAGAGACAAGCAAAAGAATTGAGCACATAGGTAAAATCCACTTCAATTTGTATGTATCTGTGTATGTGTATATATATATGTGTGTGTATATGAGATATATATATAAATTTCACAACAAGTTATTGCAGTGGATTCAATGGTCTACTTCGTTGAAGAGGCAGATTTCGACGGGAGGATTTAAAGTTGGATTTAGGGTGGTGAGGATGGTAGAGTAAAGAAAGTCTGGTGGTAATGCTCTGATGGTGGTTCAAGAATGGTAGGAGGTGAATTTTGGAGTGGTAGAGCGATGCGATTGTTTGCTAGTTTAAGGTTACTTTGATGAGCTGGTGGTGTGGCGGAGGAGTTGTTTTGGTGGTTGGTGGCTATGTATAGGGTGGTAATGTTTGGAGGTGATGGTTGGTGGTTATGGGTGGCGGTGGTGGAAGAAAGAAAGAAGATGAATTATAGAGAGGGAAGGATAAAAAGAAAGACTATTTTGTCCTTAAAAGATGGTCATGTGCCCCGTGAGGTTTTTAATTTCATAACAAATAATCCCTTTTATTAATAAAATATCAAATTAACTAATAGTTTTTAATGGTGTTAAAATTTTATTTCAACTAATAATTTAGGTAATTTTATTATTATATATTACAACAATTAAGAATTTTATTTTTTTAGTTAATTCTGATAAATAAAAATTTTTGACAATGGGGTATTTGTAATTTTCAAACCACAAGAAACAATCTGTATTTTAAGTAAACCTTATGGGGTGCATTTGTAATTTACCCTAAGGGAAACTATAGGACCTTTGGTGTAATTTGTCCTAAAACTTAAGTGGCGACTTTATGTTGGTTAAAGTAAGTTGGCACACCATTAGATGAGAACGTACCATATACTTTAGGAAAAAGGCACGACGTCCACAATGGTGCAAATTCTCACTGCGTGTTAGAGTTGCACTACAAATTTTTTTGTATATAGTGTAATAATTTTTCTACTGTTCTACTTATTTAAAATTTCCTCAATTAGTATTTTTTACAAAAATAAAAAAGTCTTGTTAACAAGTGCCCTAGGGCATAAGTAAAAAACAAAAAAAAATGAAAAACATAATATATTTTTTACTAAATTCAACATACTTTTATTAAAATTAATATATTTTTTAATATTTTTACATATTTTAATAATATTTTTATACATTGTTCAATATTAAATAATGCCGAGGACATTAGCATTTGCCCCCAAAAAAAAATAATAATAATTAATTAATTTATAGTTAATGGTTAAAATGGGAGAAGTGAGTTTGACGGGTTTGATCGATAGGTCAGGTAAATTGATAGTGAATTTTTTTCCAAAGATTAAAAAAATACCCAGTAAAACGCATAGGGCTGAGTAAAGAATTCGTGAAATCCGTAATTTAATTCAGTTCAATCTTATTTGATAAGTTTGGATTGATTTTTTGAATCCGTGATTCAGTTCCGGATTGAAAAATTAAAAATCTGTAATGCATGGATCGTTTCTAGATTGAACCCCACAATTAAAAATATATATAATGCCTTCCAACTATATAGAAGCATTTATAAATGTCTTGTACTGGTGAAGGCAAGGAGACATAGTATATCAAAATGTGCAGTACATAAGTACATAACATGGTTAATTTTCTGTAGAAATTTAATGTATAAAGAGAAATAAAGAATTGTATTATTGATTCATGTATTAATGTATATTACAATGATTCATGATTCCTATATATAGAAGAGGGTGAGTGTGTAGTAGGTAAGGAGTAGGTGAAGTGGAGGTGGTAGTGGTGTAGTGGGTTAGGCTTAGTGGAGTAGGTTTAAGTGGGTGAAGTAGGTGATAGGTTTAGTGGAGTAGGTGAGGTGGTAGTGGTGTAGTGGATTAGGTTTAGTGGAGTAGGTGAGGTGATAGTGGTGTAGTGGGTTAGGTTTAGTGGAGTAGGTGAGATGGTAGTGGTGTAGTGGGTTAGGTTTAGTGGAGTAGGTGAGATGGTAGTGGTGTAGTGGGTTAGGTTTAGTGGAGTAGGTGAGATGGTAGTGGTGTAGTGGGTTAGGTTTAGTGGAGTAGGTGAGATGGTAGTGGTGTAGTGGGTTAGGTTTAGTGGAGTAGGTGAGATGGTAGTGGTGTAGTGGGTTAGGTTTAGTGGAGTAGGTGAGATGGTAGTGGTGTAGTGGGTTAGGTTTAGTGGAGTAGGTGAGATGGTAGTGGTGTAGTGGGTTAGGTTTAGTGGAGTAGGTGAGATGGTAGTGGTGTAGTGGGTTAGGTTTAGTGGAGTAGGTGAGATGGTAGTGGTGTAGTGGGTTAGGTTTAGTGGAGTAGGTGAGATGGTAGTGGTGTAGTGGGTTAGGTTTAGTGGAGTAGGTGAGATGGTAGTGGTGTAGTGGGTTAGGTTTAGTGGAGTAGGTGAGATGGTAGTGGTGTAGTGGGTTAGGTTTAGTGGAGTAGGTGAGATGGTAGTGGTGTAGTGGGTTAGGTTTAGTGGAGTAGGTGAGATGGTAGTGGTGTAGTGGGTTAGGTTTAGTGGAGTAGGTGAGATGGTAGTGGTGTAGTGGGTTAGGTTTAGTGGAGTAGGTGAGATGGTAGTGGTGTAGTGGGTTAGGTTTAGTGGAGTAGGTGAGATGGTAGTGGTGTAGTGGGTTAGGTTTAGTGGAGTAGGTGAGATGGTAGTGGTGTAGTGGGTTAGGTTTAGTGGAGTAGGTGAGATGGTAGTGGTGTAGTGGGTTAGGTTTAGTGGAGTAGGTGAGATGGTAGTGGTGTAGTGGGTTAGGTTTAGTGGAGTAGGTGAGATGGTAGTGGTGTAGTGGGTTAGGTTTAGTGGAGTAGGTGAGATGGTAGTGGTGTAGTGGGTTAGGTTTAGTGGAGTAGGTGAGATGGTAGTGGTGTAGTGGGTTAGGTTTAGTGGAGTAGGTGAGATGGTAGTGGTGTAGTGGGTTAGGTTTAGTGGAGTAGGTGAGATGGTAGTGGTGTAGTGGGTTAGGTTTAGTGGAGTAGGTGAGATGGTAGTGGTGTAGTGGGTTAGGTTTAGTGGAGTAGGTGAGATGGTAGTGGTGTAGTGGGTTAGGTTTAGTGGAGTAGGTGAGATGGTAGTGGTGTAGTGGGTTAGGTTTAGTGGAGTAGGTGAGATGGTAGTGGTGTAGTGGGTTAGGTTTAGTGGAGTAGGTGAGATGGTAGTGGTGTAGTGGGTTAGGTTTAGTGGAGTAGGTGAGATGGTAGTGGTGTAGTGGGTTAGGTTTAGTGGAGTAGGTGAGATGGTAGTGGTGTAGTGGGTTAGGTTTAGTGGAGTAGGTGAGATGGTAGTGGTGTAGTGGGTTAGGTTTAGTGGAGTAGGTGAGATGGTAGTGGTGTAGTGGGTTAGGTTTAGTGGAGTAGGTGAGATGGTAGTGGTGTAGTGGGTTAGGTTTAGTGGAGTAGGTGAGATGGTAGTGGTGTAGTGGGTTAGGTTTAGTGGAGTAGGTGAGATGGTAGTGGTGTAGTGGGTTAGGTTTAGTGGAGTAGGTGAGATGGTAGTGGTGTAGTGGGTTAGGTTTAGTGGAGTAGGTGAGATGGTAGTGGTGTAGTGGGTTAGGTTTAGTGGAGTAGGTGAGATGGTAGTGGTGTAGTGGGTTAGGTTTAGTGGAGTAGGTGAGATGGTAGTGGTGTAGTGGGTTAGGTTTAGTGGAGTAGGTGAGATGGTAGTGGTGTAGTGGGTTAGGTTTAGTGGAGTAGGTGAGATGGTAGTGGTGTAGTGGGTTAGGTTTAGTGGAGTAGGTGAGATGGTAGTGGTGTAGTGGGTTAGGTTTAGTGGAGTAGGTGAGATGGTAGTGGTGTAGTGGGTTAGGTTTAGTGGAGTAGGTGAGATGGTAGTGGTGTAGTGGGTTAGGTTTAGTGGAGTAGGTGAGATGGTAGTGGTGTAGTGGGTTAGGTTTAGTGGAGTAGGTGAGATGGTAGTGGTGTAGTGGGTTAGGTTTAGTGGAGTAGGTGAGATGGTAGTGGTGTAGTGGGTTAGGTTTAGTGGAGTAGGTGAGATGGTAGTGGTGTAGTGGGTTAGGTTTAGTGGAGTAGGTGAGATGGTAGTGGTGTAGTGGGTTAGGTTTAGTGGAGTAGGTGAGATGGTAGTGGTGTAGTGGGTTAGGTTTAGTGGAGTAGGTGAGATGGTAGTGGTGTAGTGGGTTAGGTTTAGTGGAGTAGGTGAGATGGTAGTGGTGTAGTGGGTTAGGTTTAGTGGAGTAGGTGAGATGGTAGTGGTGTAGTGGGTTAGGTTTAGTGGAGTAGGTGAGATGGTAGTGGTGTAGTGGGTTAGGTTTAGTGGAGTAGGTGAGATGGTAGTGGTGTAGTGGGTTAGGTTTAGTGGAGTAGGTGAGATGGTAGTGGTGTAGTGGGTTAGGTTTAGTGGAGTAGGTGAGATGGTAGTGGTGTAGTGGGTTAGGTTTAGTGGAGTAGGTGAGATGGTAGTGGTGTAGTGGGTTAGGTTTAGTGGAGTAGGTGAGATGGTAGTGGTGTAGTGGGTTAGGTTTAGTGGAGTAGGTGAGATGGTAGTGGTGTAGTGGGTTAGGTTTAGTGGAGTAGGTGAGATGGTAGTGGTGTAGTGGGTTAGGTTTAGTGGAGTAGGTGAGATGGTAGTGGTGTAGTGGGTTAGGTTTAGTGGAGTAGGTGAGATGGTAGTGGTGTAGTGGGTTAGGTTTAGTGGAGTAGGTGAGATGGTAGTGGTGTAGTGGGTTAGGTTTAGTGGAGTAGGTGAGATGGTAGTGGTGTAGTGGGTTAGGTTTAGTGGAGTAGGTGAGATGGTAGTGGTGTAGTGGGTTAGGTTTAGTGGAGTAGGTGAGATGGTAGTGGTGTAGTGGGTTAGGTTTAGTGGAGTAGGTGAGATGGTAGTGGTGTAGTGGGTTAGGTTTAGTGGAGTAGGTGAGATGGTAGTGGTGTAGTGGGTTAGGTTTAGTGGAGTAGGTGAGATGGTAGTGGTGTAGTGGGTTAGGTTTAGTGGAGTAGGTGAGATGGTAGTGGTGTAGTGGGTTAGGTTTAGTGGAGTAGGTGAGATGGTAGTGGTGTAGTGGGTTAGGTTTAGTGGAGTAGGTGAGATGGTAGTGGTGTAGTGGGTTAGGTTTAGTGGAGTAGGTGAGATGGTAGTGGTGTAGTGGGTTAGGTTTAGTGGAGTAGGTGAGATGGTAGTGGTGTAGTGGGTTAGGTTTAGTGGAGTAGGTGAGATGGTAGTGGTGTAGTGGGTTAGGTTTAGTGGAGTAGGTGAGATGGTAGTGGTGTAGTGGGTTAGGTTTAGTGGAGTAGGTGAGATGGTAGTGGTGTAGTGGGTTAGGTTTAGTGGAGTAGGTGAGATGGTAGTGGTGTAGTGGGTTAGGTTTAGTGGAGTAGGTGAGATGGTAGTGGTGTAGTGGGTTAGGTTTAGTGGAGTAGGTGAGATGGTAGTGGTGTAGTGGGTTAGGTTTAGTGGAGTAGGTGAGATGGTAGTGGTGTAGTGGGTTAGGTTTAGTGGAGTAGGTGAGATGGTAGTGGTGTAGTGGGTTAGGTTTAGTGGAGTAGGTGAGATGGTAGTGGTGTAGTGGGTTAGGTTTAGTGGAGTAGGTGAGATGGTAGTGGTGTAGTGGGTTAGGTTTAGTGGAGTAGGTGAGATGGTAGTGGTGTAGTGGGTTAGGTTTAGTGGAGTAGGTGAGATGGTAGTGGTGTAGTGGGTTAGGTTTAGTGGAGTAGGTGAGATGGTAGTGGTGTAGTGGGTTAGGTTTAGTGGAGTAGGTGAGATGGTAGTGGTGTAGTGGGTTAGGTTTAGTGGAGTAGGTGAGATGGTAGTGGTGTAGTGGGTTAGGTTTAGTGGAGTAGGTGAGATGGTAGTGGTGTAGTGGGTTAGGTTTAGTGGAGTAGGTGAGATGGTAGTGGTGTAGTGGGTTAGGTTTAGTGGAGTAGGTGAGATGGTAGTGGTGTAGTGGGTTAGGTTTAGTGGAGTAGGTGAGATGGTAGTGGTGTAGTGGGTTAGGTTTAGTGGAGTAGGTGAGATGGTAGTGGTGTAGTGGGTTAGGTTTAGTGGAGTAGGTGAGATGGTAGTGGTGTAGTGGGTTAGGTTTAGTGGAGTAGGTGAGATGGTAGTGGTGTAGTGGGTTAGGTTTAGTGGAGTAGGTGAGATGGTAGTGGTGTAGTGGGTTAGGTTTAGTGGAGTAGGTGAGATGGTAGTGGTGTAGTGGGTTAGGTTTAGTGGAGTAGGTGAGATGGTAGTGGTGTAGTGGGTTAGGTTTAGTGGAGTAGGTGAGATGGTAGTGGTGTAGTGGGTTAGGTTTAGTGGAGTAGGTGAGATGGTAGTGGTGTAGTGGGTTAGGTTTAGTGGAGTAGGTGAGATGGTAGTGGTGTAGTGGGTTAGGTTTAGTGGAGTAGGTGAGATGGTAGTGGTGTAGTGGGTTAGGTTTAGTGGAGTAGGTGAGATGGTAGTGGTGTAGTGGGTTAGGTTTAGTGGAGTAGGTGAGATGGTAGTGGTGTAGTGGGTTAGGTTTAGTGGAGTAGGTGAGATGGTAGTGGTGTAGTGGGTTAGGTTTAGTGGAGTAGGTGAGATGGTAGTGGTGTAGTGGGTTAGGTTTAGTGGAGTAGGTGAGATGGTAGTGGTGTAGTGGGTTAGGTTTAGTGGAGTAGGTGAGATGGTAGTGGTGTAGTGGGTTAGGTTTAGTGGAGTAGGTGAGATGGTAGTGGTGTAGTGGGTTAGGTTTAGTGGAGTAGGTGAGATGGTAGTGGTGTAGTGGGTTAGGTTTAGTGGAGTAGGTGAGATGGTAGTGGTGTAGTGGGTTAGGTTTAGTGGAGTAGGTGAGATGGTAGTGGTGTAGTGGGTTAGGTTTAGTGGAGTAGGTGAGATGGTAGTGGTGTAGTGGGTTAGGTTTAGTGGAGTAGGTGAGATGGTAGTGGTGTAGTGGGTTAGGTTTAGTGGAGTAGGTGAGATGGTAGTGGTGTAGTGGGTTAGGTTTAGTGGAGTAGGTGAGATGGTAGTGGTGTAGTGGGTTAGGTTTAGTGGAGTAGGTGAGATGGTAGTGGTGTAGTGGGTTAGGTTTAGTGGAGTAGGTGAGATGGTAGTGGTGTAGTGGGTTAGGTTTAGTGGAGTAGGTGAGATGGTAGTGGTGTAGTGGGTTAGGTTTAGTGGAGTAGGTGAGATGGTAGTGGTGTAGTGGGTTAGGTTTAGTGGAGTAGGTGAGATGGTAGTGGTGTAGTGGGTTAGGTTTAGTGGAGTAGGTGAGATGGTAGTGGTGTAGTGGGTTAGGTTTAGTGGAGTAGGTGAGATGGTAGTGGTGTAGTGGGTTAGGTTTAGTGGAGTAGGTGAGATGGTAGTGGTGTAGTGGGTTAGGTTTAGTGGAGTAGGTGAGATGGTAGTGGTGTAGTGGGTTAGGTTTAGTGGAGTAGGTGAGATGGTAGTGGTGTAGTGGGTTAGGTTTAGTGGAGTAGGTGAGATGGTAGTGGTGTAGTGGGTTAGGTTTAGTGGAGTAGGTGAGATGGTAGTGGTGTAGTGGGTTAGGTTTAGTGGAGTAGGTGAGATGGTAGTGGTGTAGTGGGTTAGGTTTAGTGGAGTAGGTGAGATGGTAGTGGTGTAGTGGGTTAGGTTTAGTGGAGTAGGTGAGATGGTAGTGGTGTAGTGGGTTAGGTTTAGTGGAGTAGGTGAGATGGTAGTGGTGTAGTGGGTTAGGTTTAGTGGAGTAGGTGAGATGGTAGTGGTGTAGTGGGTTAGGTTTAGTGGAGTAGGTGAGATGGTAGTGGTGTAGTGGGTTAGGTTTAGTGGAGTAGGTGAGATGGTAGTGGTGTAGTGGGTTAGGTTTAGTGGAGTAGGTGAGATGGTAGTGGTGTAGTGGGTTAGGTTTAGTGGAGTAGGTGAGATGGTAGTGGTGTAGTGGGTTAGGTTTAGTGGAGTAGGTGAGATGGTAGTGGTGTAGTGGGTTAGGTTTAGTGGAGTAGGTGAGATGGTAGTGGTGTAGTGGGTTAGGTTTAGTGGAGTAGGTGAGATGGTAGTGGTGTAGTGGGTTAGGTTTAGTGGAGTAGGTGAGATGGTAGTGGTGTAGTGGGTTAGGTTTAGTGGAGTAGGTGAGATGGTAGTGGTGTAGTGGGTTAGGTTTAGTGGAGTAGGTGAGATGGTAGTGGTGTAGTGGGTTAGGTTTAGTGGAGTAGGTGAGATGGTAGTGGTGTAGTGGGTTAGGTTTAGTGGAGTAGGTGAGATGGTAGTGGTGTAGTGGGTTAGGTTTAGTGGAGTAGGTGAGATGGTAGTGGTGTAGTGGGTTAGGTTTAGTGGAGTAGGTGAGATGGTAGTGGTGTAGTGGGTTAGGTTTAGTGGAGTAGGTGAGATGGTAGTGGTGTAGTGGGTTAGGTTTAGTGGAGTAGGTGAGATGGTAGTGGTGTAGTGGGTTAGGTTTAGTGGAGTAGGTGAGATGGTAGTGGTGTAGTGGGTTAGGTTTAGTGGAGTAGGTGAGATGGTAGTGGTGTAGTGGGTTAGGTTTAGTGGAGTAGGTGAGATGGTAGTGGTGTAGTGGGTTAGGTTTAGTGGAGTAGGTGAGATGGTAGTGGTGTAGTGGGTTAGGTTTAGTGGAGTAGGTGAGATGGTAGTGGTGTAGTGGGTTAGGTTTAGTGGAGTAGGTGAGATGGTAGTGGTGTAGTGGGTTAGGTTTAGTGGAGTAGGTGAGATGGTAGTGGTGTAGTGGGTTAGGTTTAGTGGAGTAGGTGAGATGGTAGTGGTGTAGTGGGTTAGGTTTAGTGGAGTAGGTGAGATGGTAGTGGTGTAGTGGGTTAGGTTTAGTGGAGTAGGTGAGATGGTAGTGGTGTAGTGGGTTAGGTTTAGTGGAGTAGGTGAGATGGTAGTGGTGTAGTGGGTTAGGTTTAGTGGAGTAGGTGAGATGGTAGTGGTGTAGTGGGTTAGGTTTAGTGGAGTAGGTGAGATGGTAGTGGTGTAGTGGGTTAGGTTTAGTGGAGTAGGTGAGATGGTAGTGGTGTAGTGGGTTAGGTTTAGTGGAGTAGGTGAGATGGTAGTGGTGTAGTGGGTTAGGTTTAGTGGAGTAGGTGAGATGGTAGTGGTGTAGTGGGTTAGGTTTAGTGGAGTAGGTGAGATGGTAGTGGTGTAGTGGGTTAGGTTTAGTGGAGTAGGTGAGATGGTAGTGGTGTAGTGGGTTAGGTTTAGTGGAGTAGGTGAGATGGTAGTGGTGTAGTGGGTTAGGTTTAGTGGAGTAGGTGAGATGGTAGTGGTGTAGTGGGTTAGGTTTAGTGGAGTAGGTGAGATGGTAGTGGTGTAGTGGGTTAGGTTTAGTGGAGTAGGTGAGATGGTAGTGGTGTAGTGGGTTAGGTTTAGTGGAGTAGGTGAGATGGTAGTGGTGTAGTGGGTTAGGTTTAGTGGAGTAGGTGAGATGGTAGTGGTGTAGTGGGTTAGGTTTAGTGGAGTAGGTGAGATGGTAGTGGTGTAGTGGGTTAGGTTTAGTGGAGTAGGTGAGATGGTAGTGGTGTAGTGGGTTAGGTTTAGTGGAGTAGGTGAGATGGTAGTGGTGTAGTGGGTTAGGTTTAGTGGAGTAGGTGAGATGGTAGTGGTGTAGTGGGTTAGGTTTAGTGGAGTAGGTGAGATGGTAGTGGTGTAGTGGGTTAGGTTTAGTGGAGTAGGTGAGATGGTAGTGGTGTAGTGGGTTAGGTTTAGTGGAGTAGGTGAGATGGTAGTGGTGTAGTGGGTTAGGTTTAGTGGAGTAGGTGAGATGGTAGTGGTGTAGTGGGTTAGGTTTAGTGGAGTAGGTGAGATGGTAGTGGTGTAGTGGGTTAGGTTTAGTGGAGTAGGTGAGATGGTAGTGGTGTAGTGGGTTAGGTTTAGTGGAGTAGGTGAGATGGTAGTGGTGTAGTGGGTTAGGTTTAGTGGAGTAGGTGAGATGGTAGTGGTGTAGTGGGTTAGGTTTAGTGGAGTAGGTGAGATGGTAGTGGTGTAGTGGGTTAGGTTTAGTGGAGTAGGTGAGATGGTAGTGGTGTAGTGGGTTAGGTTTAGTGGAGTAGGTGAGATGGTAGTGGTGTAGTGGGTTAGGTTTAGTGGAGTAGGTGAGATGGTAGTGGTGTAGTGGGTTAGGTTTAGTGGAGTAGGTGAGATGGTAGTGGTGTAGTGGGTTAGGTTTAGTGGAGTAGGTGAGATGGTAGTGGTGTAGTGGGTTAGGTTTAGTGGAGTAGGTGAGATGGTAGTGGTGTAGTGGGTTAGGTTTAGTGGAGTAGGTGAGATGGTAGTGGTGTAGTGGGTTAGGTTTAGTGGAGTAGGTGAGATGGTAGTGGTGTAGTGGGTTAGGTTTAGTGGAGTAGGTGAGATGGTAGTGGTGTAGTGGGTTAGGTTTAGTGGAGTAGGTGAGATGGTAGTGGTGTAGTGGGTTAGGTTTAGTGGAGTAGGTGAGATGGTAGTGGTGTAGTGGGTTAGGTTTAGTGGAGTAGGTGAGATGGTAGTGGTGTAGTGGGTTAGGTTTAGTGGAGTAGGTGAGATGGTAGTGGTGTAGTGGGTTAGGTTTAGTGGAGTAGGTGAGATGGTAGTGGTGTAGTGGGTTAGGTTTAGTGGAGTAGGTGAGATGGTAGTGGTGTAGTGGGTTAGGTTTAGTGGAGTAGGTGAGATGGTAGTGGTGTAGTGGGTTAGGTTTAGTGGAGTAGGTGAGATGGTAGTGGTGTAGTGGGTTAGGTTTAGTGGAGTAGGTGAGATGGTAGTGGTGTAGTGGGTTAGGTTTAGTGGAGTAGGTGAGATGGTAGTGGTGTAGTGGGTTAGGTTTAGTGGAGTAGGTGAGATGGTAGTGGTGTAGTGGGTTAGGTTTAGTGGAGTAGGTGAGATGGTAGTGGTGTAGTGGGTTAGGTTTAGTGGAGTAGGTGAGATGGTAGTGGTGTAGTGGGTTAGGTTTAGTGGAGTAGGTGAGATGGTAGTGGTGTAGTGGGTTAGGTTTAGTGGAGTAGGTGAGATGGTAGTGGTGTAGTGGGTTAGGTTTAGTGGAGTAGGTGAGATGGTAGTGGTGTAGTGGGTTAGGTTTAGTGGAGTAGGTGAGATGGTAGTGGTGTAGTGGGTTAGGTTTAGTGGAGTAGGTGAGATGGTAGTGGTGTAGTGGGTTAGGTTTAGTGGAGTAGGTGAGATGGTAGTGGTGTAGTGGGTTAGGTTTAGTGGAGTAGGTGAGATGGTAGTGGTGTAGTGGGTTAGGTTTAGTGGAGTAGGTGAGATGGTAGTGGTGTAGTGGGTTAGGTTTAGTGGAGTAGGTGAGATGGTAGTGGTGTAGTGGGTTAGGTTTAGTGGAGTAGGTGAGATGGTAGTGGTGTAGTGGGTTAGGTTTAGTGGAGTAGGTGAGATGGTAGTGGTGTAGTGGGTTAGGTTTAGTGGAGTAGGTGAGATGGTAGTGGTGTAGTGGGTTAGGTTTAGTGGAGTAGGTGAGATGGTAGTGGTGTAGTGGGTTAGGTTTAGTGGAGTAGGTGAGATGGTAGTGGTGTAGTGGGTTAGGTTTAGTGGAGTAGGTGAGATGGTAGTGGTGTAGTGGGTTAGGTTTAGTGGAGTAGGTGAGATGGTAGTGGTGTAGTGGGTTAGGTTTAGTGGAGTAGGTGAGATGGTAGTGGTGTAGTGGGTTAGGTTTAGTGGAGTAGGTGAGATGGTAGTGGTGTAGTGGGTTAGGTTTAGTGGAGTAGGTGAGATGGTAGTGGTGTAGTGGGTTAGGTTTAGTGGAGTAGGTGAGATGGTAGTGGTGTAGTGGGTTAGGTTTAGTGGAGTAGGTGAGATGGTAGTGGTGTAGTGGGTTAGGTTTAGTGGAGTAGGTGAGATGGTAGTGGTGTAGTGGGTTAGGTTTAGTGGAGTAGGTGAGATGGTAGTGGTGTAGTGGGTTAGGTTTAGTGGAGTAGGTGAGATGGTAGTGGTGTAGTGGGTTAGGTTTAGTGGAGTAGGTGAGATGGTAGTGGTGTAGTGGGTTAGGTTTAGTGGAGTAGGTGAGATGGTAGTGGTGTAGTGGGTTAGGTTTAGTGGAGTAGGTGAGATGGTAGTGGTGTAGTGGGTTAGGTTTAGTGGAGTAGGTGAGATGGTAGTGGTGTAGTGGGTTAGGTTTAGTGGAGTAGGTGAGATGGTAGTGGTGTAGTGGGTTAGGTTTAGTGGAGTAGGTGAGATGGTAGTGGTGTAGTGGGTTAGGTTTAGTGGAGTAGGTGAGATGGTAGTGGTGTAGTGGGTTAGGTTTAGTGGAGTAGGTGAGATGGTAGTGGTGTAGTGGGTTAGGTTTAGTGGAGTAGGTGAGATGGTAGTGGTGTAGTGGGTTAGGTTTAGTGGAGTAGGTGAGATGGTAGTGGTGTAGTGGGTTAGGTTTAGTGGAGTAGGTGAGATGGTAGTGGTGTAGTGGGTTAGGTTTAGTGGAGTAGGTGAGATGGTAGTGGTGTAGTGGGTTAGGTTTAGTGGAGTAGGTGAGATGGTAGTGGTGTAGTGGGTTAGGTTTAGTGGAGTAGGTGAGATGGTAGTGGTGTAGTGGGTTAGGTTTAGTGGAGTAGGTGAGATGGTAGTGGTGTAGTGGGTTAGGTTTAGTGGAGTAGGTGAGATGGTAGTGGTGTAGTGGGTTAGGTTTAGTGGAGTAGGTGAGATGGTAGTGGTGTAGTGGGTTAGGTTTAGTGGAGTAGGTGAGATGGTAGTGGTGTAGTGGGTTAGGTTTAGTGGAGTAGGTGAGATGGTAGTGGTGTAGTGGGTTTGACAAACACACTCAGATTTTGCCTTTACCCATGACGCTACTCACTTTCACTAATTTGATTATATTCTCCCAATCAATTTCCTCATTGTTAAATGTCAGACTATTCCTGCTTGACCATAGAGACCACATGATTGGGAAAAATATTGTCTCCCAAATTAATTTTTTCAGATCACAATACCTTGAAGTAATCAAGCCAGCTCAACAGTATAGGCAACTTAGCAGTTTGCCCAAGCTGCACCAATAAATTCTTTCTTGCCAAAGGCCCCAACTGTCCGAGGCCTTAGAGCCTAAGGCCTCATTTTGATGTTTGGCCTAGGGCTCAAAAAACCTTAGGCAACTACTGTGAAGTAAACCACCAATTCATCAAGCTTTGTAAGCTTCCTGAGAAAGCTTGCATGACTGATTACATAGTAACAACAAATGAACTGTTGTTTCAACCTCAGAATCACAAAAAAAAAAAAAAAAAACCCTACTACTACTACTAATACTACTACTACTACTACTACTACTACTACTACTACTAACAGACAATGGTAAGGTATGTTAATCAATTAAAAGATCCTTAGTAGAAGTGCATGCCAACAAAAAATTTGGATCCTTGGAGGAGCTCGACTTGTCCCGATTGTCCTTATAGGGTCGAAGCTCAATCCCAAAGCTCTTCTAATAACAGATGCACAAAGAGTTTACTGAAAATTAATAGCCCATTCTTTTCGCCTTTTCAGTGAATACCATCCTCCTTAGGAATGTCTATTTTACATTGTCTAAAATTCTCTGCGGTTCTTTCAAACAATCCTCCTCCCATACAAATAGCTGTCTCCAAAATTCCAATCTCCACCTCTTACTTTCGCAGTCATGAATAAACACTCCCACTCCAGCTACACTGCCAAGTTTTCCATTGAAAGTGAAATAACCTAGGAAAATTTTGCTTTAATGATTTGTCGCCAGCCCAAATATTAGTCCAGAACTTGCAATTTAATCCATCTCCTATCTTCAACAGCATATTAATCATAAATTTTAATATCTTCAGTACTAATAATGATTCCTTTTCTTTCCCAAACCTCCACTACCATTTTGACAGTAAGGCAACATTTTTTATTCTGGTGCCACCACTAGCCTCCAAACTCCATTATTAGTAGAAATCTTTTTCCAATTCACCAAGTAAACTTTCCTTTTTTTGGAATAAAGGGAAGTTATGGTTTGTTAATCAAATGCTTGGGTTCATTTACTTTTTAATGTACCGGACAGTAGAGATGGATGCGAAGATAGTGTAAACTTTCGACTCCTTAGAAATAAAAATCTAAACCAACATGTTGTACATGTCCTACTAGCTGAGCAATGTCAGCTTCATTCAGTTTTCAAACTATAGTGAAACAATTTTTTTGTTTATTGTATTGTGACTGTAAATTATAATCTTGATAGAATTATGTAATCTATATTTCATAATGATTGTTGCACTGAACTAAAATCCTCCGTGTTGTACTGTACAGGTGACTAAACAAGGGAAAATGGGTTACTTTACACTGTTTTCTATTGAAAAATAAATAGAACTATTCAGTAAGATAAACTGAAAACAATCAACATAAAACATGCCCATGGATTGGTGGTACTTCCCACTATTCCCTAATCAAATGAATTAAAAAGACAAAAAAAGAAAAAAAGAAAAAAAGAAGAAGAAGAAAACTCTTATTGACAATTGACATGCAGAAGTAATGTGGATGATCAAGAGTAAAGCTTTTATCAAGGTTGAAGTAGATGAAGCATTAACAACAAAAACAAAGCCAATTAAATCTACTGTTGAAACAATTTCAACAAATTATCGGTTATAGTAGTAAAGAAACGACCACATCACTCCACAATAACAGATACATACTTCTTAATTATGTTATAGAACACAAAATGTTCTTTTTTTTAAAGGCAAAATAAAATATTTTATTGATGAATAATGTAGTACAAGAAGTACATCGAAATTACATCAATAAAAGATGCACATTTCAACTAGAACAGCATATGCATCAAGCAAAACATAAACCAAACTCAAGCAGTACAACAAAATTACATCAATAAAAGATGCACATTCCAACTAGAACGGCATATGCATCAAGTAAAACATAAACCAAACTCAGGCCAAGCCAAACAAACTTGGCAAGACAACACCCAACAACCCTTCTAAAGACAAGGTGAATTGCCAAACAAAATCAACCCCACTCCAACAAGAAGCCACAACACAAAGCAAAAAGAACACAAATACAAACAAGAAAATTTCAGCAATTCCAAACAGCACTTGAGCAACTCTAACCATCACTCAAGACAACAATCATACAAGAAATCAACTTTTTAGGAACAAATTTATTCCATCCCTAAAAGTGTAATATTTGTTGGAAAAAATTTTAACCAACTAATTTCTTCCATCAAACGCCCAAAAATGACTTTTAGAAACAAAATTTTGCATTTGTCACTATAAATAGACTTTTAGAGACAAAATTATGTGGTTGCAAAAAGGTTTGATTTTGAGACAACCAAACTTTGTCTCTAAAAGTCTAATTATAAATTTTTTTTGAGACAACTAAAATTGGTCTCTAAAAGTTTGATAAATTTTTTTTTTTCGTTTTTTATTTTGTAACAATTATTCTAAAAATACTAGTTTGAATATCAACTTATATTCCTTTTTTGATTTCTCAACAACCAAGCAGAAAATATCAAATATCACCAGACCATCTGCTCATCTCTAAATTAAAATTCAACTACACCAAAAAAAAAAAAATGCTCATCGCATTCAATAACAAACAAATACCATGCTCTGATTCATTAGTACATAATATCTTGATTGTATATCATAAACTGACAAAGAATTCAAAAGTATCATTTCCAATTTATAAGGCTAGTGCCATAAGTATTGTTTGTAGCATTCAACTATTCAATAAACAGATTGTAATTGGAGTTATATCTACCTATATAACAAAACAACTTATCACATCTTCTTCTCAAGGACTTCTTTGAAATGGCATTCAAAATCTAGTAGAGAGCTCCCAAGTTTCAAATCGACGCATGCTGGACCTGTATAGAACTAAGTCTTAGACCAAACTTGCAGGACATGATAACAAGAAACATCGAAGACATAATGCTTCCTCAAACCCCCACTCCCAAAAAAAAGAGAGAGAGCAATGAAGAAATTTAAAAAGAAAAACATCCCCAAGCTAAAAGATTAAGAATAAAGATTTATAAAATAAAAAATATGGATTCCTCAAACATCTAATCACAATTGCCAAGATGAATATAGCTCTCCACCTAATCTAACTACTTCATGACGATATATGGATATTTATTGATAACAAAAAAGATAACAAAGAAAGGTAATTCAGGAAATTCCACCTCAATTCTGCACTTTTTTCCAACAAGTCTGGGGACCTTCTCCAGGTGATTTTCTCATTTATATGATTCAGAATCTTCTCATTTGAAAACTTTTATATTTCTTTCTCACTGTGTCTAATAATATCAACTAGACTAAAAGTACTTGGAAATTGGAATGCAAATAGATAATAAAGAATTAACATTGACACTCTGTTTCGGCTAAAAATATTTTTCAAAAAACAAGCTTATCTTGTAAAAAGACCAGTTCTAATGCCTAGGAATTTGTACTGGTGGCAGCTTATGCCTGGTTGAAGTGTGAAAGGGAAGAAGACGAAGACTGTTACGCAGTCCTCCGAGCAGCAAACATCATTGGCCGCAAGGGTACAAGGTTTAGTGTAAAAAATCGCCATGTTCGGCTCAGCCTCCTCAGAAGCCAAAATGACTTTGAGTTATTACTGAACCGATTAAGAAAATTGGTCTCCGAGAAAGATGGTGCTAAAATCATGTGAATTGTGAAGAATGAAGATCATAATCAATCATCTGTTGATTGTAAAACAGAATAATTTTTTCAAGTCATTTTATATTATTGTTGTCGACATCCTAAGAAAGGGGTCATGTCTATTGACTATTTTTTCAAAACAATGTTCATCTCTAATCTCATGCTGGCACCAAAAATTAGAGGTCTCTTTGTATAATAATCTCCTTTGCTTCCAAATACAAAGGATGCTCAGGTCTATTTGGTGTGTATTCATCCTTTTGCTTTCAAATATAAAGGACGCTCAGGTCTATTCGGTATATATTCATTCTTAAGTACTACCGAACTCGGAGCACTTGCAATGAGTGAGGACCAAACCCAATCGGTTTCAAAGCAATTTCTTAAGACTGATTCAACTCACATAACAATTTAAGAAATAACAGGATAGATTTAACAACCGAGATGATAATCTGATCAAATCATTTTCAAATTAAGGAGATCATTTGTATGGAGCAATTAAGCAATAATGAAACAGGCAATATGCATTTACAGAATGCTGTGTGTTAAAAGCGTCTTATGTCTTAATGCCAAAGGTATACAACTAATGTCATGTTCTTTCATTCTATATGATGTGCTATAGTAAGAATATAAAACTGCATAGTACTAGAAAACAGTGAGCCTATTCGATTCTCACCATAATAGTACGTGGACAAAATGGTGATGCGCTCAGTTGGCTGAATTAAACAACAATCAGTTTAGTGCAGAAAATGGTGTGATCAAACCAAAAATCCTAGATAATAATTTATAAATATTGGAACTTAGAGCACAATGAGATATCAAAAGTATAGGTTGCTCTCAAAGAAAACTCAACTAAAACAAGAACAGGCTATATAGTAGGCTACACGAGGGAGCATAAACAGATGAAATAACAGTCACAGATGTTGGGTTAGAATCCAATCCATTTTGCTGCAAACAGCAAATCTAAATTCTAATCAAACCTGTCCAGGTAAGAAAAACCATTGATCTAGATAAGATGATTACACCGTAAATTATATAAAAAAATGAAAAAAACACCACCCAAAGGAGTGTTAGGCTCCTTGGTAGAACACAAGAAGTGCATGCCTCCGGCTCCACATGAATCTGACATACATCTCAACATAATGCAGGAGGTAAGAGCAAACATAGTTTGTTTTTGACTCCTTCGTGGTATGAGTTTTGCTCAGTATAGTACTGTTATAGATTGTATCCTGTGATATGAAGGAAGATCAAGAATAGAGTACAGCCAATATCAATGAGGTACAAGTTTTAAGATATAAGCAAAAAATGAAAGGATTACTCAGAATTACCCTTCCTCATTATTCATAATTGTAACAATAGTTTGATAGAGAGAGAGAGAGAATAGAGAGAGAGAGAGAGAGACTGAATTGTTGTTTGTCTGTAATTGTGTGTGTATTACAAAGAGAATGCACTCTCTTTATAGAGAGAATATGATGCATTGGATGCCCACCGAAAGCATAAAGAATTTACATCATAAAAGATAAAGTGCTAAAGCTATTAACAATCATAAAAGATAATCCCCCCGCAAACTCAAGGAGGGAAAGCATCAACCAAGTTGAGTTTGGAAACAAGATCATTGAAGCGGCCAGGAGGATGAGCCTTAGTGAAGATATCAGCGGGTTGATCGACTGAAGCAATAGGGAGAAGATGAACAGTACCACAGGTAACATGCTGGCGAATGAAATGACAATCAATCTCAATATGTTTGGTGCGATCACGAAAAACATCATTGTGAGCAATCTGAATGGCACTCTGATTGTCACAATAGAGAGGGGTAGGACCAGAAGAAGAAACACCCATATCAGCAAGGAGCCAGCGAAGCTAGAGAAGTTCCTGAGTAGTATCAGCAAGAGCTCGGTATTCAGCTTCGGTGCTAGAGCGAGCAGTGAGGGATTGTTTTTTGCTACGCCAAGCAAGAAGAGAATCCCCTAAGAAGAAGCAGAATCCCATGGTAGAGCGTCGATCCGTAGGATCCCCAGCCCAATCAGCATCGGAAAAGGCACGCAGTTCAAGAGAGGAGGAAGCAGAGAAGTGAAGGCCATGGAACAGAGTGCCTTTGAGGTAGCGAATGATGCAGAGTAGAGCAGTATAGTGGGGAGTGCGAGGAGCCGACATGTACTGACTGACAATGTGAACAGCATAGGCAATGTCAGGACGAGTTACTGTGAGATAGACAAGACTGCCGACGAGCTGACGATAAAGAGTAGCATCAGAGAGAAGAGTCCCATCGAGAGGAGTGAGACAAATCTGAGGATCAACTGGAGTAGAGGTAGTTTTGCAATCAATAAGACCAGCACGAGCCAGAAGATCGGATGCATATTTGGCCTAGGACAAATAGGAACCAGTAGAATCATGAAAGACGTCAAGGCCTAAGAAGTAGTTAAGAGTACCAAGGGCTGATGAGAAAGAATCTTCAGTTGACTCACAATATAGGTCCAAGAGTGTTAAGAATCACAGTCGTGTTGAATTATGTACAAATGATAATGCTGACTTCAATTATGTGAGTGATATTCTTGAGTGCTCGGGCTATGGAAGAGATCCACAAAATTATTTTTTGATGTCTAAGGTCCTTCAACCCCAAACTCATATATCACAGAGAAATTTAAGAAGTCTCTCTCTTCTCACTCTCTGCTCTCTCTGCTCTCTCTCTCTCTCTCTCTCTCCGTGGTATGACATTTAACCCTAATTTTATGTATTTATTTTTTGTGTTTGTGAAAATGTGATGTGTTTTAATGTCTCCTCATAATCAATGCCATATTCTTGGTTGAAGCCCTTGGCAACAAGACGAGCTTTGTAGCGTTCAATAGAGCCATCAGAATGTGTTTTGATTTTGTAAACCCATTTGCAGCCAATTGCAGTCTTGCCAGGAGGAAGATCAACAAGATCCCAAGTATGAGCTTTGTCCAAGGCCTGGAGTTCATCAGTCATAGCTTGCTGCCAAAGAGGATTAGTACAAGCCTCACGATAGGAGGTAGGTTCATAAGTAGAGAAGGCAGCAGATCCAACAATATAATCACGAAGATGGATAGGAGGTTGAGTTACCCGGTGTGGTTGACCCGTAGGAGGATCGGTGGGAGGAAGAACCGGTGGAGAAGGAGGTGTGGCAATGAGAGGTAGACCTTCAGGGAGAGCAGGCTGGACAGGATCAGGAGTGGGCAAGGGTGTCTCGATGAAGGAGGAACCTGTATCAAAATCAGTAGAGAAAAGATCTATGGAAGGATTAGTAAACAGTACAGTAGTGGAAAGTGCGGGTAAGTGAAAGGAGGATAGCGAGGAAAACATTTGGTGCACCCAGAAAATGACATGGCGGGAGATACGAAGACGTTTAGAGAGAGGATCCCAACAGCGAAAGCCTTTATGTTCAATTCCATACCCAAGAAAGCAACAAAGACGAGAACGAGGTTCAAGCTTGGTGTGTTCATGGGATTGAAGTAGAACAAAGCAGGCAGAGCCAAAAACCCGAAGATTGGCGTAAGGAGGGGGAATGCCATGCAGACGTTCAAAGGGAGTCTGATTATGGATGACAGGGGTAGGAGCACAGTTGATAGTGTAAACAACAGTGAGGGCAGCTTCCCCCCAAAAGTTTTCAGGGCAGGAAGAAGATAGAAGGAGAGTGCGAGTAGTGTCAAGAATATGCCTATGTTTCCGTTTAGCGCGACCATTTTGCTGGGACGTACCAGCACAAGAACGATGAGGCAGTGTACCATGATGCTAAAGAAAGGAAAGGAAATCTGAATCCCGATACTCCATAGCATTGTCAGAGCAAAAAATTTTGATGGCTTTGGAGAATTGGGTGTGGACCATTTGGGCAAATCTATAATAAATGTGTTTAAGTTCAGACCTATTTTTCATGAGAAAAAGCCAAGTAAACCGGGAAAAATCATCAATAAAAACAACAAAATAGCTAGATCCCCCCATAGTAGTAGTAGGGGAGGGGCCCCAAATATCCGAATGTATAAGATCAAAACGTGCAAGGGAAACAGAAGTACTTTTATTAAATGATAAAGCAAGTTGTTTGGCAAGTTGACAGGGTATACAATCGAAATTATCGAAAATTACATGACCCAACTGTCCACTAGAAACCAAAGACTTTAAGCGATTAACAGAAATATGCCCTAAGCGATAATGCCAAAGATGAAAGGGAGATAATGAGGAAGTAGATGTAGGAGCAGCGATTTGAGGAGAGGCAGGAACATGAAGGTGAATGAGTTCATAGAGACGTCCATGCTTACGGCTGATCCCAATAGTCTGCCCCGTCTGAGGGTCCTGTACCAAACAATCAGTAGTAGAAAATGTGACAGTTAGACCAAGTTCACATAATTGACCAATGGAAATAAGGTTTAAGGTGAGAGCAGGGATATGATAAACTTGAGGTATAGATAAAGAAGAGGTGGAAACAGTACCAACATGACGGACAGACATGAGGGAACCATCAGCAGTATGAATTGGGGGAATATGAGAAGATGAGGAGAAGGAAGAAAAGATAGTAGAACTGGAGGTCATATGATTACAACAGGCAGAGTCAAAATACCAAGAAGACTTACCTGGGATTACAGACAAAGTAGTAGAAGGAGGTGTACCAGAAGGGGAGAGAAGTTGTTTGAGCATGGCCTCTACATCCGTCGGAGAAAAGCGAGGGGTAGACGGAGCAAGTGACTCAGAGAACCCCGCAGAGGCAGCAGCATCAGTGTGATGAGACTGATTCCCAAAGGCAGCAGCAGCAGTGTGATGAGACTGATTCCCGGAAGCAGCAGTAGCAGTGTGATGAGACTGATTCCCGGAACGATGAAAGCTTCCCCGGGAAGAGCCACCGCGAGAGGAGTGGCTATTGGAGGATAATCGGGATGGATTGCGAAAACAATCCTGTTGCAGATGACCAGGACCAAGTTTGTTGCAGTAGCGGCAGGATCTGACGGGGCAATTGACCAGGAGATGGGTGAAAGGAAGGCCCCGATTCTGACAATAGAGGCAAGCAGTGGTCCACTGGGTAAATGATGGCCGGTACGGAGGAGTGGCAAAAACAGAGTCCACATGATGAGTTTGAAGAGTACCGAGACGAGTCTCCTCTGATAGCAACTCAGAAATTGCTTGTTCAAGAGTGGGCAATGGATGACGATGAAGCAGAGAGGCACGTACGGGCTCAAAAGAGGAAATAAGAGCCATGAGAAAGTGCACCAACCTTTGTTGGTTGCGATAGATAGTAAATAAAACAGCATCTTCTTGGTTATGCCAAGTTGGTTCTGAAAGAGCAAGCTGATCCCAAACAGAGTACATTTGAGAAACGAAGTCATTAATGGACTGAGTGGATTCTTGGCGCATGCGGTGAAGTTGGTTCTGAAGTTGATATTGATGGGCAAGACTAGTAGTCTGGTATCATTCTTTCAAAAAATCCCAAATGTCTTTTGCAGGAGTAGTTACAGAGTCAAGCTGAAAGCGACCAAACTAAAGACTGATAGAGGTAACAGAAGTATTACGAAACCAGGTAATGATTTGGTAATTCTTACTGTCCCATTCCTCAAGTTGGTCTTCATATGTAGCAGTAGGAGCAGTAGTTTCATTAGTGTCGCTGTCTTTCACCGGTTTAGTCACATCCCCGGTGACAATTCGCCAGAGCTTCTTTCCTTTGAGGAAGGAGGACATGGCTTGGGCCCACAGAACATAGTTTGAACCATTCAAAATAACGGAAATGGGATGGGAGGCATCATGACGATCCATAATACTAGTTGAGTCGGACTAAATTAATAGGAATAGACTTGTAGGAGCAAAATTGGGTAAAACAGAGTGTACCAATGAGTCCGAAAGGTCGAAAATAGCTAGGAAAGGTGTGCTGTGTAGAGATGATGTCAGCAGGACGCAAGATGATGTCAGCAGCGCACGTTAGCAAAACTGGCGCACGCGCGGCTCACAATAGCAGGATGCGCGACGCGGCTCACAATAGCAGGATGGCGCAGGCGGGTGCACGATAGTGGAACGGCGCAGGCGCCGCTCACGGTAGAGGGATGGCGCACGCGGGTGCACGGTAGCAGGCGCAGCGCACGAAGGAGCAGACCTGAAGGCGCGTGTGAGAGTGGCGACGGAAGAAGTGACGTGCCGATCACAAAGGAGGCGCGTGAGAACGCGTGAAGGGGTTTCTGATGACGTGCGTGGTGCCGTTGGAATCGTAAGAAAATTCCGAGCTGTTTGGTGTAGTTCCACTGTATACGGGACTAAACACCAAAATTGAAAAATGCCAGAATTGTATACCTGGGCTCTGATACAATGTAACAATAGTTTGATAGAGAGAGAGAGAATAGAGAGAGAGAGAGAGAGACACTGAATTGTTGTTTGTCTGTAATTGTGCGTGTATTACAAAGAGAATGCACTCTCTTTATAGAGCGAATATGATGCATTGGATGCCCACCGAAAGCATAAAGAATTTACATCATAAAAGATAAAGTGCTAAAGCTATTAACAATCATAAAAGATAAAGTGCTAAAGCTATTAACAATTATACACTAACAATAATGTAGTCTCAATTCAAGGACATAATCCTAACTTCTCTTTTCTAGTGACACAAACCAACCAAAATCTGTACACCTTTTAACTTTTTATAAAAATATGTGTAGAAAAATAGAAAGGTTATGTGATCCAAAAAATATAAAAAGATAAAAAGTGTGCTTATATAGCACACCCCGAACAAACTCCTAATCACACAAGAAACACTAGAGATTAGTAGATGTAAAAGTAAATAAATAAAATAAAAACAAAGGGTTCATAGCTTGATTACAGAGGAGGGCCCGTAACCATAATTATATAAAAATACTCTCATGTTAAAGGAAATTATCAGAATGAGATATTTATCAAAGTGGACATTATGATGAAATTTTGTCACTCCGATGAAGCACGCGTACATTAGAAGAGTTCAAACTTTGGATGAATACATCCAAATTTTTTAACATGTTATGAGAGCTGATTGTTAGGTGTCTCACGAACCAAATCTCCACCTCACGATTGTTTCTCTTGTTGTCTAAATACATCTCCCTCTATTGTCAATTGATTTTGGATTGAAAGTCTCCAAAAGTTTACAGTCTCACGATGCCATTAAAGAGAGGAAACAAAGCATGCTAAGGGAGCAGATAATAAGCAGCACAAACTCTGTTAGTATGGTAGTGGAATAAAGGTTCTATCATATTTTGTGATTTTTTAAATGATTGATATTTAATTCTATCAAAGTTGAAGGTACAATAATCATTTTATTTTCCAACTCTCAAAGTCTCACCTTATCCCTCTAATAAAAATCACTCTTGAACAAAATCCTTAAAATCTGTCTATTTCTTTATCTGCAAACTTATTCGGTAACAGCTCTAATGCAGTAATTAATCACTGTGGATGCTTTTAGACCTGGTAAATGAGGGTCAATCACCAAATCTAAGCCTAATCAATCACTATATATAAATATATAAGAATAGGAAGAAGTCAAAGAAGAAAGAATGAAATGTATGCATAAACCAAAATGGAATAAAGTGTGATTTAAAATATATATATATATATATAAAGCACTTGGACATATGCTAAAAGCAGAAGTGTTGATTAGCCTACCACACAAGTGCTTCATAAATTTCCCTGCTGTAGTTGGTCATGGAAACAATGCAAACAAATATATAATCTAACTACCACTAATAAAAAAATGATAATAAGATAAAATCTATTTTAAGCAAATCTCATAGATATATTTATAATTTATCCTAAAAATTTTAACCACGGGGCTGAAGAGATGCAAAGAGCAATTTTGCCTTCACACTAGGGAATTAGGGGCAGACAATTCCTTACGTTGTATTTGGTTGAGAGATTTAGGGAAGAGATTTGAAAAGGGAAAGGGAAAATGTGTGTGAAACAAGGTGAAATGTAAGTATATTTTATTCACATTTCACCCACATTTTCCTTTTCTCTTTTCTTTTTTCTTTTTTAAATCTCTTCTTAAATCTCCTAATCAAACACAGCGTTAGTAAGCAATGAGAACAAGTAACAAACTACCCCCACGGCTTCTGTTTCTTCTTGTCTATTTTCATTTTCATTTTTTATTTTGGAAATTGAAAGGCATTACTTGTTTACGATATTGTTTTTGTTTTTAAATAAAAATAATGTTAAATTCTAAATTTTCAAAATTTTTAAAAAAGGATCCTTCAATAATATACATCTACAAAAAAAACTTATATCATATACAAGTTATGCTACTTTGTGATAGTCATTTTGTGGTGGTAATACCATAAAGTGTCGTAACAAAATTACTTTTAGTCATAACTAAAGAAACCAAAATAAATCATAACCAAACGCATTTGAGTTATAAGCAAAGATTTCTTTAGTCATAACCAAAATAACAATCATAATAACAACTTATAACTAAATCGTAATCAATACCATAATGAGTCATGGCCAATCAAGTCACCACTAATACCACAATAAGTTATAATCAAACACCGCTACACTTACACGTATACCCAAAGATTTCTTTGATCATAAGCAAAAATAACAACTATAATAAGTCATAATTAATTCATAACCAACCACGATGAGTTAAGCCAATACTGCAATTAGTTATGATAAAATATCACAAAGAAATATATGGTATATATATATATATATATATTTTAAAGTGTGTATTATAGAATTTGCAGATATAAGCAGATATACTTTCAAAGTAAAAAGTATCATACAATAAATAAATAAATAAATGTGTCGTTGCACCTGTGGAACGAGATAACAGTTCGTATTTTGGTCCAACTGGTGTCTGCCTCCATTGGTATATGCGCGGTATATGCCGAACCTTTTGGTGATCCTTGCTTCCTTCTCCACGTATGCATTCTATGAGCTCATTCTTAACTAACCTCAACTGCAATTCTTGGAGATCTTCGAGATACTCGATGCCATGAGGTATTATCTCCAACTGCATACATTTCCCAATATAAAATTGTTGGAGACCTGGCATCACCCCCCTCTCTATAATAATCTCATTTAACTGAGGGAAATTCCACAAGTTCAATATTCTAAGTTTATGGAACCCTTCACTAAAGCATAATTGTCCTCCTCCTTCATATGCATTACAAAGGCTCAACAGTCCCAAATTCGGAAGTGCTTGAATGTATGGAATAGGGTCCTCTGTTAGTCTGGACCATCGTAATGACAAATAAGTAAGGTTTTGAAGTGAGTGAAACCAACAAGGCACTTTCTCCAATTTTCCAACTAAAATGAGCACCTTGAGAGAGCAAGGAGGAGTTGAGGAGAGTGCATCCATTCGTAGGTATTCATCCTCATCAATCACCTTCACAGACAAGCGACGAAGGAGACTCATATTTTGGATTGCAGTACACAAGTCCTCCTCGTCTACTTCTCTCACCTTTGTGATTCCAATCCTTTTAAGTTGTGTCATGTTCCTGATTCGCTTCATCAAGTCTGGTTGTGCTTCTACACCTGCCAAAACTTGCAAGTTTTTTAGCTTGCAAATATTAGATGGTGTTGTCGTACCACGACCAAAATGAAAGTCATCCATAATTCCATAGTCAGCCTGGCGCATCATTAGATGTCGCAAATTTCGCAACTCTGTGATTCCAGCTGGAATCACTTCTATTTTGGAGTTAGTAATGTCTAGAGTGTTTAGGTTGCAGAGTCTTCCAATGGATTTTGGAAGTTCCTTCACCCTAGTTCCTTTCAAGTTCAAGTACCTTAAATTGAATAGATCCACTAGTTCTTCGGGCAATACTTCGATCCGTGCATACTCAAGATCCAATACTCTTAACAATCGTAAGCCTAGTGGCAATGCTATCTCCTCAACAACAAATACAAGAAGAGACCGAAGCTTCAACATGCCCTTCCAGTTCCACGATTGTAATTCTCTACCAATTGATTGAATCGACATACGACGATTTGTTGCACTTTCTTCTTCATCATTTGCCTCTCGCCCATCATATATAACACAAAACTTCTCTGTTTCAGATGTTGAAATTGCGAGCTCACGCATAAGATCATGCATCTTACATGTTCTTGGCCTTCCTGATCCATTTCTCTTTACGACTTGAAGCATGCTTCGGCAAATAAGCTCCATAAGGTAGCTTTCTGCTACCTCCTCTGGTGTTCTCCCCCTCACCTTTTCTACGAACCCTTCTGCCATCCAAAGTCTAATGAGCCTCTTTCGTTTAATCTCATAATCTTTCGGGAAAAGACAACAATATAAGAAGCAACACTTTAGTCGGTATGGCAAATCATTGTAGCTAAGCAACAATATAGTTTTCACAACTTCTAGCCCAGGGTTGTTGCTCAATTCCCAGCTCAAGCTGTTATAAATATTTCTCCATTCCGACTCGAGATATTTAGAAGGCATGACACCCCCCAAAGCTACAATTGCAAGAGGAAGCCCTTTACATTTTGCAACAAGGTCTTGAGCTAAGGTTTTGAGATGTTGAGGACAGCATCTATTTGGATTGCTTGAAAAAGCTTTCACACAAAAGAGGTTCCATGCATCACTTACACCCAACAATTTGATATAATGGACATGACTTTTTACCCCAAAAGAAGATGAAGCTACATCTTCTTTTCGGGTTGTAAGTATGACCCGACTCCCTAGTCCTTCATCAAGAAGTGATACATGTATATCCCTCCAGAGGTTACTACTCCATACATCATCAAAGACAATTACGTACCTTTTCCACCGTAAGAAGTTTGTAATCATCTCTATGAGCTCTCTATAGCTCATACTGCTTAAATCCGTTGGAATTGCTTCCTTGGCACCACCGTAGAATTCTTTAATCATGCTTCTAAGTAACTCATCGACTACATATGTTTGGGAGACTGTTATCCATGCAAAGCAATCAAATTGTCTCTTGACAATTCGGCTGTTGTAGGCCTGGGCAACCAGAGTGGTTTTACCTGAACCACCCATCCCCACCACTGAAATAACCATGCGTTGTGATTCTTCTTTGCCCACCAACCAGTCCAATAGTTGTTTCTTTCCATCTTCGATCCCCACTAGATCATCATCTTTAAAAAATAGAGAAGACTCGCTGAGGTTTGGCAGCCGCCTCTGATGGTCTTGGGAGCTTGAGTTTGCTTCTCCTACACGATCGACCCCATAACGTCGGTTTCTTTCTGGGATGGCTTTGATCATGCTGTTGATTTTCTGTAACTTTGTGGCTATGCGATGCCTCACCCATAGATTCTTTGGGGCGTAGACTATCTGACGGAGGAACCTTGTGAATTTACCATATACTTTTTGTTTGTACATGTAATACATGTATTCGTCTATGATATCTTCAACCTCGTAGGCCAAGTCTCTAACATTGGCCACCCAAGTCTTCTCTCCTTGGGTTTGGACTGTTGTTTTATCGGCATCCTCCAGAAAAGATCTCATGCTTGTTAATTCATGGTTGAGTTGGTTGAGTTCATCGCGTACTCCTCCAATCAACGATGCTTCGTTCTCAAGGGCGGAAACTATCCGGCCAATCAAAAGTCCCACGGCAGCCAAGGCCATGCTAGCTTTCTACCTCCCTCCCCTCTTACTTCTTAGCACCCTGCTCTCTCTTGTCTTGAAGAGGAATAGTTTGTAATATGTACCTGGTTCACTTTGTTTCTTATATTTTTTTTTTTTTGGCGTTGGTTCATTTGTCACATCATTGCATATCCTACGCAACATTATATGGACCAAACCTGCCAACATTGTTGACAATGGTTTATATATCACTTAGTTTTATATTATCATATTACATTAATTATATAGTAAGATATTATTTACTTTTTTAATTACTTAATTATTATTTTAAAACAAGAAAATCAATTATAAATAGTCACATAGAAAGTGATATAAAACAGTTATAATAATAGAAATAATAATAATAATAATAATAAAGCTGAAATACTCCATTTTTCTACACGGCTTTGTGTCTATTTTCACCAAGAAAAATGCTTAGTAGCTCGAATTTGTGTGGCCTAAATAGCTCGAATCAAAATGACGTCATTTTACCTCCAAAACGACGTTGTTTTGAGACATTCAAGCCATTCAGGCTATGAAAATTCGAGCTATCAAGCATTGTTGTTTCACCAAACTAGTTTCTAGTATTTAGAAAACAACTTCTGAAAACGAAACCAAATAGAGAAATTATTTCCTTCTAAACATGCTAGAGTCTTCTTCAATTCACATTATAGAGCCTTCTTCAATTCACATTATAGAGCCTTTATTCTTTTCTTTTCTTTTTTTTTTTTTAGTTTTCTGTATATTTATAAAAGTTACATTGAAATATAAAAAAAATAAATAAAAAAAAAACTATATAAAAAATGTATGAAAATATGTGAAATACGTATTAAAACAGTTATTATATAGTTCTTAACAAACTCCCATTGGGTTGCACTCTCTGTTCACTAAATTCAATGTTTTTTTTTTTAAATACAATATTAAATACAAGTAGTTTTACATTTATTTTCAAATCGGTGATTGTTTCGAAAACATGATTTCAAAAAATTTATAATAAATTTTTAATTTTAATGTTATGTTCTAAAAACACAATTTCACAAAATAATACGAATATATATTAGTTTAAAACAAGTTAAGTTTAAAATAGCATGTTTAATTGTTACATATTTTTTATCTTATAAAATCTTAATATTGGCCTAAAACTAAAAACTCTTTTTTTCAATTGTTTTAGTTTAAACCATCATTTTTTTTTTTAAAAAAAAAAAAAGTATCAATTCTAATTGTTTATTATTTGTAACTAATGAAATATAGATAATTTATTAATTATTTTTTGTCAGTGGTGGTGGATGGCAATGATAGAATAACAGAGTGTAGCACAGTTCATCATGAGGATGAGTCACATACTAGTGTAACTACTCTAAAGAAGTTGTAACTGTTTTAATTCAGTTAGAGTATCAGTTAGAGTTGTTAGATACAGAGTAGTTAGATATAATAATAGCTATAGACTCATCACTATATAAAGATGTTCTGGGTTCATTTGTAAGTATGAAAGAAATAAATATCTTTTCAATTGTCTTCAATATGTCTTCATGGTATCAGAGCTTGATCTCCCACGAGTCAAGTTTCTAAGATTCTTCAATGGCAGGTTGTTCAATGGCAGCTTCATCTTTCGCTCTTCCACCAAATCTTGCTCTTCTCATTTCAAATCTAAATTCTTTCCTTACAGTCAAATTAGATACAACAAATTACATAGTTTGGAAGAATCAAATTCTCAATATCCTGAAAGCAACTGATTTGGTTGGTCTTGTTGATGGATCATCTGTATGCCCTGCATCAACAGTTAGTGATGCCTCTGGCAAAGAAGTTGCAAACCCAGATTTCTTGGCTTGGAAACAGATTGATTCTCACTTGTTGAGTTGCATCACAGCAACTCTAACTCCTTCTGTGTTCACGACTGTTCTTCACTGTTCAAACTGTTATGATGTGTGGTCTCAATTGACTAAACGATTTACATCTCTTTCCAGATCTCACATACATCAACTCAAGAACAAGCTGAATACTGCTTCAAAGAAATCATCTTCGATGGATGATTATTTGCTTCAGATCAAGACTATTGCTGATTAGTTATCACTTGCTTCTTCTCCAGTTGATGAAGAAGATCTAGTGTTGATTACTCTGAATGGACTGCCATCAGAATACAATGCATTAAAGACAACTGTTCGTGCAAAATCAGAACCTATTTCTATGTCTGATCTTTCATCGCTCCTATGTTCTGAGGCAGTGCATGTTGAATCTGCCGTTCCGGTTTCTGCTGCATCTGATCTCACTGTTGCCTATACTGTTACAAAAGATCAAAAACCTCCATCTAGTTCTAATTTTCGAGAAAATCGATCTCAGCATTATCGAGGAGGGTCTTCTACTAGAGGTGGTCGATATTTTTCCAGAGGTGGATCGTATCGACAAGGTAATGGCAGATCATTCCTCAGCCTATGTCTTCTGTTATATGCCAAATTTGTGGCAAATCCAATCACACGGCATTGGACTTGTGGTATAGAATGGATTCTTCATACCATTCTTCTTCTTCTTCATCTCCATCTTCCAAACCTACTTTGTTGCTTCATCTTCATCTTCCAAACCTACATTTGTTGCTTCCACAACCTCCTCTTCTCCGAATGCTAACTGGTATGTTGACTCTGCTGCAACAAATCATTTTACTCCTGATCTTCAACAAATGGAGCACTTTGAACCATACTACGGTTCTGATCAGGTAACTATTGGTAATGGTCATAACATTCCAATTCAGCATACCGACAGACGTATTCTTCCTACTCCTTCTTTTCCATTTAAATTGAATCACATCCTTCATGTTCCTTCTATTTCTTCAAATCTTCTCAGTGTTCATCAATTGACATCAGACAATAATTGTACTATTACTTTTGATGCCAATTCTTTTGTGATTCAGGACAAGAACACCCACACTCCTCTGTATAAAGGGATTCACAAAAATGGCTTGTATCAGTTCTCACCATCTCAGCAGTCTTCCATCTCTCCTGTTGCTTTTCTTGCAACCTCACCTGTTTCTCCTACTGTCTGGCACAATCGGCTAGGCCATCCTTCTTCACAGAAGTTGCAAGTTGTTCTCAAACAATTTCATTTACCTGTTTCTTCACAGTGTAATAAGCATCTTTGTACACATTGTGCTGTTGCTAAGAGTCATCGACTCCCTTTCACTTTGTCAAATTCAACAGTTAATAAACCATTGTCCCTCATCCATAGTGATGTTTGGGGTCCTTTTACTTCATCCACTTCTTCTTTTAAATATTATGTGTTGTTTGTGGATGAGTTTAGTAAATTCACTTGGGTGTATCCTATGTGTTACAAAAGTGAAGTATTTTCAAAGTTTCAAGAATTTAAAGTTTTTGTTGAAACTCAATTTGAGACTCGGCTTAAGATTTTACGCACTGATGGTGGCGGTGAATTTACTGGTAATCAATTTAAATCTTTTCTTAAACAGCGGGGTATTATCCATCAACTCTCTTGTCCTCACACACCTCCTCAAAATGGGGTTGCTGAGCGAAAACATAGGCACTTAATCACTACTACTATTGCACTTCTTCATCAATCTGCTGTTCCCTTGTCATTTTGGTTTGATGCATTAGCTACCTTTGTTTTTCTTATTAACTGGTTGCCTAGTTCCAAATTAAATAATAAAACTCCTTTTGAATTACTGTTCCATCAGGTTCCAGATTTTGGGTTTCTCAAGAGTTTTGGATGTTGGTGTTATCCTTGGCTTAAGCCCTATGCTTCTCATAAGTTCCAACTTCGGTCTTTGCCGTGTGTTTTCATTGGGTATCATCCTTCTCTTAAAGGGTACCGATTGTAAGATAATTTGATAAAAAGAGAATAAATTGTATGTATTATGATTGATTAATATTGATTGTATTGTATGTACATTATATAGGAGATGTAAAGTGGAGATGGAGTGGTGGAGTAGGTGAAGTGGAGGTGGTAGTGGTGTAGTGGGTTAGGTTTAGTGGAGTAGGTGAGGTGGTAGTGGTGTAGTGGGTTAGGTTTAGTGGAGTAGGTTTAACACCGATGTCTTGATCCGTCAACAGGAAAAGTGTTTTTGTCTCGACATTTTGTGTTTGATGAGAGTTTGTTCCCATTAGTTTCACAATCTCCTCTTCCTTCCAACTCTGTTCCTACTCTTCCTCAGCTTTATTCTTTCTTTTGGCCTACGTCTCCCTCTACAGCTACATCTAAAGCACCTATTTCTACTTTACCTGCCTCTGTTGTCTCTACTACTGCACCTGTTACCATTGTTTCTCTTGCTGTCTCTGTTACTGCACCAGTTCAAGCAGCTTTTCCTACTGCCTCTGCTGCTGTTCCTGTTCCCGTACCTGTTCACACAGTTGTTCCTCTTACCTCTGCTGCCGTATTTGTCCCTTCTATTCCTATTCTTCCTTAAATGTTGACCTCGCATCTTTTGATTTGGTTTCTACTTCATAGCCTCGTATTTCTTCATCAAAATCCAATCACCATCCAATGCTCACTCACTCTAAAACTGCCACATCCTCTTCTGCTCTTATTTTTTCTTCCTCTTTGGATCCTACTCTCCATGAACCTCATGACTTTTCTGCTGCTCTTACCATTCCTGTTTGGTCTGCTGTTATGCAAGAAGAGTTTCAAGCTTCACAGAAGTAGAAAACTTGGGTTCTGGTTCCTCTTCCTCCCAATAAGCAGGCCATTGGTTGTAAATGGGTCTTCAAGCTTAAAAGAAATTCTGATGGCTCTGTTGCTCGTCATAAAGCTCAGTTAGTTGCCAAGGGCTACCTCCAGGAAGAAGGTATTGACTATCATGAGACATTTAGTCCAGTGGCTAAGCAACCCACTATCCGAGTTTTTCTCAGTCTTGCTCTCCACTTTAATTGGCCAATTAAGCAATTGGATGTATCCAATGCCTTTCTCCATGGTGTTCTTGATGAGGAGGTTTTCGTGACTCAGCCTCCAGGTTTTGAAAGTTCAGCTCATCCCACTCATGTGTGTAAATTGGTGAAGGCTTTATATGGTCTTAAACAGGCACCCAGAGCCTGGTATTCAACATTCTCTAATTTCCTTCTCTCCTCTGGCTTTGTTAACAGTTAGTGTGACTTCTCTCTTTTCATTCATCACTCAGCTTCTTCTATTATTCTTTTATTGGTATATGTGGATGATATCCTTATTACTGGAAATAATCCTACTCAAATTTCTGATCTTATTAAGCATATGCACTCTGTTTTTTCCATGAAGGAGTTGGGTCCTATTTCCTATTTTCTTGAAATTTCTGTGGTTCGCACACCTGAGGGTCTTTTCCTTTCTCAACAAAAATATGCTTCTGAGATTCTTGGTAAGGCTGGTATGCTTAATTGTAAATCTTATTCCTCCCCTATGTCTACTAAGTCTTCTTCTCCTGATGACCAACTGGTTCCATTTTCTCAACCTTCTCTGTACCGTAGTTTGGTGGGTGTTCTCCAGTATCTTACTATTACCCGGCTTGATCTTTCTTTAGCTGTGAATCATGCTTGTCAGTTTATGCATGCTCCTACTGTGGCTCACTTTAATGCTGTCAAGCGATTACTTCGATATCTTAAAGGCACTTTGCACTATGGTTTGGTTTTCTCTTCTGGTCCTTTAGATCTTCATGCTTATTCTGATTCTGATTGGGCTGACAGTGTCACCGATCGGAAATCTACTACTGGCTACTGTGTATTTTTGGGTAACAATCTTGTGTCTTGGGCTGCTAAAAAGCAATGCACTGTTTCTCGGTCCTCCACTGAGGCTGAATATCGGGCGTTGGCTTAAGCTGCTGTTGAACTCACTAGGCTTATCATGTTGCTGACTGAGTTGCACCTTTCTCCTACGGTGCCCACTTTGTGGTGTGACAATCTTTCTGCTATTAGCCTTGCTTCCAATCCCGTCTTTCATGCTCGTACTAAGCATATCGCTGTTGATTATCATTATATTCGTGAGCAGGTTGTGGCTAAGAAAGTATTTGTCAAGCATGTGGCTTTTACTGACCAATTAGCTGATATTCTCACCAAGCTTCTCTCGGTTGCTCGGTTTTCTTATCTTCAAGAAAAGCTCATGGTTCGTCTCTCACCCATTTGCTTGCGGGGGCTTGATAGAATAACAGAGTGTAGCACAGTTCATCATGAGGATGAGTCACATACTAGTGTAGCTACTCTAAAGAAGTTGTAACTGTTTTAATTCAGTTAGAGTATCAGTTAGAGTTGTTAGATACAGAGTAGTTAGATATTAGATACAGAGTAGTTAGATATAATAATAGCTATAGACTCATCACTATATAAAGATGTACTGGGTTCATTTGTAAGTATGAAAGAAATAAATATCTTTTCAATTGCCTTCAATATGTCTTCAGGCAACAATGGCTACAGACTGGGGAATAAGTGGGGTAGTAGTGAGTTGAGGAAGGAGAGAAGTAACAGTAAACAACAAAAGAATAATAATGGAGGGAGGATAATGGATTGGGGAAAAGAAGGCATGGTGATGCATGACAGTAACGTCGGAGGTAGTTGTCAATAATAATGAAAGAGAAAAAAAGAATTAAATTATCTAAATTGTCCTTTTTTTTTAAAAAAGTTATAATTAAGGTATATAAAGGATGGTTAGAACTGTTAACATTTTAAAAATTCATAGTTTGAATTGAAATAATTAAATATTTAAAATTTAATTTTTTATTGAGGCGAAACATTGAATTTTTATGATTTTTGGTGAAAAGCCCCTTCCATGGGGCCTATTTTGTGTGAAGCCCACGGATGAAAACAATGGCCCCAAAAGCCCCTCAATTTAAAAAATAGCATGAATTGACTGAAATGCCCATCCATATATAAGTGGGGAAATATGAAACAATTGCACCGTTTCTCTTCCCTCCCTCTGTTTCATCGATTGAAAACCCTCATCTCCTCTGAATATCATCATTCGAAAACCCTAGCAATGATTGAAACCCTTCTCTGAGTCTCATTACTCTCGCTCTCTGGAGCTACTTCGTTACAGTTTCGTCGATTGAAACCCTAACAACGTTACAGGTTCGTCGCTTGGGCTCGAATCAAACTCGGCATTACGCTTTACTCTCTCTCTTGGACACACATTTTACAGGTGATTTTTTCCTCTTTCTACTAGTTTTTCGATATTATGAAGTCTGTGTGGGTTTGTTTTCATTTTGGGAGTGGCGTATGGGATTACGTTGGGTGAGTAGAATTTGGGATTTTTGGTTGGATTAAGGATCATCTGTTCTAAAATTATTATCACTATCTTAAAATACTTTAAATTACTAAATCATGTGAGAATGTTAAGGTTTAAAAATTTTGAAAACTAATTTAGGTATTTCGGAATTACAAAGTAAAATTTTACTTTAACTCTAGCCTTTACTCATTACGCTTTGATTTTTGTAGTGTTTTGGTCCTGCAATTTCAATGCTTTGAAATTCACTTGCTTCATGAATTTTTCAGAGTAAAATTTTACTTCCAACCAGAGTAAAATTTTACTTATAATGAGAGTAATTTTACTTATTACAGAGTAAAATTTTACTTTAACTCTAGCCTTTGCTCATTACGCTTTGATTTCTGTAGTGTTTTGGTCCTGCCATTTCAATGCTTTCAAATTCACTTGCTTCATGAATTTTTCAGAGTAAAATTTTACTTTCACCTAGAGTAAAATTTTACTTTAAATCTAGCCTTTGCTCATTACGCTTTGATTTCTGTAGTGTTTTGGTCCTGCCATTTCAATGCTTTCAAATTCACTTGCTTATAATGAGAGTAAAATTTTACTTATTATAAGTAAAATTTTACTTTAACTCTAGCCTTTGCTCATTACGCTTTGATTTTTGTAGTGTTTTGGTTCTGCCATTTCAATGCTTTCAAATTCACTTGTTTATAATGAGAGTAAAATTTTACTTATGACAGAGTAAAATTTTACTTTAACTCTAGCCTTTGCTCATTACGCTTTGATTTCTGTAGTGTTTTATTCCTGCAATTTCAATGCTTTCAAATTCACTTGCTTCATGAATTTTTCAGAGTAAAATTTTACTTCCAATCAGAGTAAAATTTTACTTTCAATAAAAGTAAAGTTTGATTGCCAAACAAAGTAAAATTTTACTGTCTCATTACAATGCTTGTGCATTTTGTTTAGTGCTTATTTGTTTTGTCACATTGTTGTTTAAAGTAAAATGTTACATTGTTGATATAGGAAAACTTTTTAGTGTTTTAAAATGGTTGTTACAAGAAGCAAATGTGGTGATGATGATGATAATGATGATGATGATGATGATTTTGAAGTTCCACTAACAGTTATACAAAAGAAGAAAGTCCCTAAAAAAAAGAGCAAAAGTAGTGAAGAAAGTCCTTCGAAGTTGAATATTGTACATGGAGTATGGGAGAGGGAGAACTATATGAAACAATATAGGTCAAATATTATTTCATTGATAAACCTAATGCGAGACACAAGGTTCACTAAAAGACACATTACTGCCCTTGAGAGCACCTTTTGGGATGTTGTTTAAATGTTTTTGGAAGAAAGATGATGTGGTGTTAAAGAAGTTCAAGAAAGTTGACGATAATGTCATGGATGTTATCAAATCTTATGACTTTCATGCAAAGGGATTTAAGCTTAGGGGAAAAACATGTGACATACGGGACAGTGACGTTACTTTGATTTTTAGGATAAAATCGGGAACGAAAAAAGTAGATGTGTCATATGGGAAGAAACAAGAATCACCTTTTGTACAGAGAAGGTTTCGTAATATGTCAAGAATATCTGTAAAGAGTTTGCGAGAGGCATTAGGAGATGCGTTGGAAGGCACAACGAGAGTTGATGTTGAGGATGTTGCACGAATAATGTGTCTATTTGTTGTGGCGACTTTGCTATTACCAACAACTGGTCTAACAGTTGGATGGGCCTTTGTCACCCTTGTAGAAGATTTGGAAATGATGAATTCGTATGCATGGTCGACTGCAATTGCATCCACGTTGACTACTTCAATCCATTATTCATTAGGAAGTCCTGAAAATGTCACTGGATGTGTACTTCTTCTTTTGGTAAGTAAATTGAACTACTTGAAATATTATGCAATCTATCTTTAGAGAATTAACTAATTTCGATTTTTTATTTTATAGTACTGGTTATGCGAGCATACTACCCTCATTCAACCTCAAGGAAAAAATTTGTGTCCAAGGCTCCTTCGATAGGACTTATCAACATTGAGGAAAAAGCTAATGAAGAGGTCATTGCAAACACTAAAGCCCGAAGAGGTATCATCTTTCCAAACTCAGCCTTACTAGTTCACTTTGCTTAAAATTATACTTACATAATAAAATCTTACTCTTGAACAGAGTAAAAGTTTACTTACAGTCAAAGTAAAATTTTACTTACTCTTGAACAGAGTAAAAGTTTACTTTAAATCAGAGTAAACTTTTACTTACAGTCAGAGTAAAATTTTACTTACTCTAGAACAAAGTAAAAGTTTACTTTAAATTAGAGTAAAAGTTTACTTTAAATCAGAGTAAAATTTTACTTACAGTCAGTAAAATTTTATTTACTCTTGAACAGAGTAAAAGTTTACTTTAAGTCAGAGTAAAAGTTTACTTTAAATCAGAGTAAACTTTTACGTCAGAGTAAACTTTTACTTACTCTTGAACAGAGTAAATGTTTACTTAAAATTAGAGTAAAAGTTTACTTACAATAAGAGTAAACTTTTACTTTGAAACAGAGTAAAATTTTAATCTAGTGGTTAAAGTTTGCTTAATTGCTGGCTTCTTTTCTTTTTCTATTTTTCAAATGCAGGTAAATCACAATGAACTGAAGCCCATTTCTACAGAAGAAATGGAACTCATTTGCAATGATGATGAAGAAGATGCATTGGACATAGAGAAAAATTTGGAGACTAAAGAAGATGCATTGGACATGGAGGAAAATTTGGAGACTGAAGAAGATGAAGATCATGTAGCTGAAGCTTTAGGAGATGATCAACCTTTGAAGGACTTCATTGATCTTCAAAAGGAAAACAAGAGGCTGAAAAGTGAGAATATGGTGTTGGTTGAAGAACTGAAGAAAATGAGGGAAACAACGCAAAAAATAGAGGAGGATCAAGGCAAAAATAAAAGAAACGATGGAAAAGATAAGCAACACAGAGAAAGAAATGGAGAAACTGAGAAAAGAGATTGAAGTACTTGAATCTGAAAATAAGCAGTTGGTTGAACAGATTGAAGAAAATGCAGTTCATGCGGCTACCCAAGGTTTTGCTTCTAAAGAAATGCCATATGCTAAAGGAGTAGAACAAGAGCAAAACTTTGGGATTCAAACTACATTAAAAGAAACACCTATAGTCGTAGAGCCATTGCAAACATCCATGGTCAGGAAAATCAAAATCAAGGCGAGGAAAAAAAAAGAGACGTCTGATTTTGAATGTGAGCCAAGAGAGGCAAAGAAAAAAAAAACCCACAAAACAAACAATTGAAGTGATGTCAAAAGAAGTGATTTGTGTTGACAACTTGCCTCTAAGCCAACCAAAGCCAGTTGAAAGGGTTTTGTTTCCAGATAAGGCTGCAATATGCAAATTGCTTGATGATGATGATAAGTGTCTACTGAACAAGATTTACAATTTGGAAACCACAGAGTAAAACCATTTTAATTTTATCAAACAACAGATTTTTACTGTTATCAAACTGTAACGTGTTAATGAACATTTTTTTTACCTTATGACTAGTGCAATCATATGGTCCGGCACAGGAAATGGAGTATATGTTACATTGCATGATGTGGATGCAATTCTGAGAGATAGTGATACTGCAAATAATGTAAGTGGCCATACAAGTTTCAATGACTAGTGTTCACTTCAATAACTAAAAATAGTTCATTTTATTAACATATATTTAATTGATTTTTGTTTTTGTAGGTCATTGACAGCTTCGTAGAAATGCTTGAGATTGAGCAGCAAGTCAAGAAGCCAGAAAAGAATAAATCATTCTTTTTCTCAAGCCTTTGTTGGGTAAGGCATCAATTTGTATTTAGTTTGAATTGATAAATTTTTACTGTGGTTTAGTGTAACATTGTACTGTATTTTAGAGTTAATTTTTACTATTTGATTTGCCAAAGATTGACAACTCATACAGTGTGTCACCAACACAACTTGAGACATGACACTCTTACATGATTAAATGCAGTCTTTAGTGAAATGGGGTTATGGGGAGCTGAGAAATCATTTAATTGATAAAGTCCTTGAATAAGATTTGAGTGGATATAGATACCTTCATTTTTGCATGAATTCCAATGGGAACAAAAAGGAAGAAAAACCCTACCACTGGACACTTCTTGTATTTGACACTGAACTTGATGAGTGGAGACATTACAATTCTTTAAGGCCAAGAGACAACAGAGAAGATCCTTACCTTAAGGATGCAAAAAAAATTATAAGTGTTTTGCATCATATTAACAATAATTTTTTGCTGTGTTTTATTCTTGAATTTAATCGTGACCAAACAATTATGCAATGATGTTAGATAACATATGTGGATAGCAAGTTGGCCAACAAAACGAAGAGAGGTAGAAGAAAGTTTTCAAACTTGGTTTCGGTGAAAGATAGTCCACAACAACGCCCAACATCGTAAGTATTTCACGCTACTATTACATGCTTGAATTGGTAGTTTTCAAATTTGACTAAATCTAATAAGATATTGATTTTTATTTAACAGTGTTGATTGTGGAATTATTGTATGTTATATCATGCGCCAAATCATAAGAGATAAGCTTATTGCAAATTCTATGGAAGATGATGAAATTAACAATTTCCGAGCGTCAATAGTGCATTAATTTTTGAATGATTATCCAAAAGCATGGACTGAGGAACACTTCAACCTCAAAAAAAAAAAAAAAAAAGGGGCAAGAGCTAAGACCTCAAGGATGACAATGTGGACAAGTTCTGGGGAACTACTGTGAATGATTTTTGTAACTTCGGTTTTTGTAAATGAAAGAACGGTGAAAAAGTAATTGTAAGTGAAAGAATACTAAAAGAGTATTAGATAGTACATGCTATGTCTATTGTTCTAGTAAATTTTACTGTGGTTTGGTGATTAATACATTAGTATAGAAGGATATTTGTTTTGACTGGGGATGAATGTTGTTATGGATAGAATACAATGATACAGGTAGAGGCTTAAATTTTTTTTGATTGAATGTTGCTATGAATGTTGCTATGAATTTTGTTTTGACTGGGAATGTAAGTGGAATGAATGTTTCTATGAATGTTGTTTTGACTATGAATGAATGTTGATGATATATGTAGTTGTGTTGTTAGATTTTTTTTGCACAAAGATTGCATGATGATCATCAGGAGAGTTTGTGTGTTGTAGTAAATTTTAGTGCAGGTTGGAAATGTTTTTCTAAGGGGACTAACATATTTTCTGAAATAAAATAAAATTTTACTCTGAAATGAAGTAAAATTTTACTCTGCATAAAAGTAAAATTTTACTTTATATTCTGAAAGATGAGTAAATTGTTGCATTCTGAATCTAAAAGTAAAATTTTACTCTACATAAAAGTAAAATTTTACTCTAAAATAAGAGTAAAATGTGACCACAAGAATCTAAAAGTAAAATTTTACTCTGAAATAAGAATAAAATGTTACACTCTGAATCTAAGAGCAAAATGTTATAGCCTAAATAAGTAAAATTTTACTCTGTACAAAAGTAAAATTTTACTCTGTATGAAAGTAAAATTTTACTCTGAAGGGCGAGTAAAATTTGGACTCTAAATCTAAAAGTAAAATTTTACTTTGTACAAAAGTAAAAATTTACTCTGTATGAAAGTAAAATTTTACTTTGAAGGGCGAGTAAAATTTGGACTCTAAATCTAAAAGTAAAATGTTACTCTGCACGAAAGTAAAATTTTACCCTCCATAAAAGTAAAATTTTACTCTGAAATAAGATAAAATTTTAATCTAAAAGTAACATTTTACTCTAAACATAGTAAAATTTTACTGTGAAACCACAGGCTTATCACACCCATAGACAACCATTCAACCACAAAACAAATCAGAAACTAGAATAGACAGCCATTCAAGAACATAGTAAAAATGTCTTTTATTGCAATGTCTCCTTACAAATCTAGTCTAAAAGACTATACTATTATTGCTATGGACTACTTATTGCAGAAGAACTGCATTATTTTCATACTTCTATTACAAAATCAATAATGTCTTTCATGGCAGTGCCTCCTTGCAAGTCTTCCTATTATGACCGTACTTCTCGCATCTACCACACTGTACTCGTCTTATCTTCTCAACCCTAGATGGGATCCTATTCTTCCTTGGCCTACCAGGTGGCTTCTTACAAATTAGAGGAAGGACAACAAGATCATCCATAGCTACAAGAGGTTTCTCAACAGTGGGTATTGGATAAACGGACTCAGCATAGCAATCTTTGAACTTGCTAGTGTAATAAAATGGTTCCACATGTGCATGCAAATCACCTCCGCTCTTTTGGATAGCAGTCGCCGCGTGAGCACAAAGAAATCCATTCAATTGCCATTGGTAACATGAGAAAGTTCTATTCAAGAGGTCAACGCTAACTGATGGCCGGGATTGAACCTTAAAACACATGATCACTTGAACGACTAACCAACCAAGTTCTTCCACTTTTAAGAGCATTTACTAATGTTGAATCCATCTCCGGACAAAGAAAAGTATTCCATTTCTTAGCTTGTTCTCTCCTTCTCGACATCAAATCCATGATCTTTAACCTAATTGAATTAATCATCTTTGTAGTGGGCAAATGTCGAGCTTGATGGATCCATGAATTAAAAGACTCTGCCACATTCGAGTGCATTTCACCGTATTTTTGTCCTTTAAAATATGCATTAGTCCACTTGTCATAGGGCAAATTGGATAGAAACCCACAAAAGATCCCTTTTCCCTTATCTTGTAATTCTTTCAAGCACTGATTAAAACATCCCACTGTCGGAGCGTAAGCACACGAAGAAACAAAAAAACTATTCTACTCCTGAAAGTATTGCTGAAACTTGGACCAGACAACCTATCCCTCAAATTGGCCTTCAAGTGTTGGAGACAAAAATAATGGTAAGCAGTAGGTAAAACCTTGGGTAAAGCCTCCAAAAGTCCAGCGTTCCAATCAGATATGAAGGTAATTGGTCTTTCATCCAACAATATATTCGACAAATGCATAAAAAACCATTCCCAACTGTCTGTAGTCTCTGTATCGACAATTGCATTACAAGAGGGAAAAAACCTGAAAAATAACATTTTACAATTAGTAAATATATTAAACGAAAAGGACAAATATAGTAAATTTTTACTCTGAATAACAGTAACATGTTAATCTGAGAATAAGTAACTTGTTACTTTTGAATAAACTCTAGTAATATCTACCTTGATCCCCATCCTTCGCTGTAGCTGTTAACAAGGTGCCCTTATATTTCCCCTTCAGAAAAGTTCCATCGATAAACAATAGAGGACGGCAATGCCTAAACCCTTGAATCGAAGTATTAAATGCAAAAAAAAACCTCTTGAACCGTCCACTTTGATGGTTATAGTCAAGACGCAAATAGCTACCAGGATTTGTGCTTATCACAATATCTATATACCATTGAATCTCATCATAAGATATAGAGAAATCTCCAAAAGTAGTAGTCCTAGCTTTCTCAACTCCCAACCAAGCGTGATTGTATGTAATGGTGAGCCCATATTGATCTGTAAATTGACACACAACATCAATTGGACGAGTTTGGGGATTCCCACGAACTTCATTAACAATCAAACTTGCAACCAAATTTGAACTCATCCTTAAGTTTTTAGAAGTACGAACTGCAGCTCCACAAGTATGCTCATCATGTAGAGTCCTAATGTAGAAAAAATTATTAGCACTTTCTAAAGATGCATGTACTCGCCATAAACAAGCTTTCGACTCTCGCATTGAACACACAGTAGTGACCTGACACTTCTCATTCTTCACATACACAAACTCAAATCCTATCTCAATGGCATATTTACATAATGCAGTCCGGAAATCCTTTGCACCTCCAATAAATCTTTGACCTACATGAGTAATTCCATTCACCCATCCACAAGACAACAAAGTCCTTTCTTCATGTTGACAAAACATAGGGAGTAAATCCATTTCATCATCAGTAATGTTGGATCCAGTAGCGTCCCCTGATTCTCCAACTCCATGTTTTTCATTTGAAATGCCCATTTCAGTAATAGTCACATCAACTCGGTCAACACCAAGGGGATAAACAAGCGACAACATATTCTGAAAATCAGAATCATCATCAATCATGCATTGCGAATGTCCAGGCAAACAGTACGATAACAGTATGCAACCACTATTGTCAAACTTTTTCAATTTACAACTTAAGAAATCAGTTAAATCCTTCAATGTGCAGTTTGATACAACCTTGAACACAACGGTATGATCACCATACTTGCATAACAACATAAGAGGTGGAACCATTTTACAAATCTGCAATCAATTAACAGTAAAATTTTACTCTCACTATCAAAGTAAAATTTTACTGTCACTACAATTTGTGTTTAGTTTGAATTGATAAAATTTTACTGTGGTTTAGTGTAACATTGTACTGTATTTTAGAGTTAATTTTTACTATTTAGTTTGCCAAAGATTGACAACTCATACAGTGTGTCACCAACACAACTTGAAACATGAATCTAAAAGTAAAATTTTACTCTGCATAAAAGTAAAATTTTACTCTGATATAGGAGTAAAATGTTACAAAAGGAATCTAAAAGTAAAATTTTACTCTGCATAAGAGTAAAATGTTGCGCCCTGAATTTAAAAGTAAAAGTTTACTCTGTATAAAAGTAAAATTTTACTCTGAAAAACAAGTAAAATGTTAGACTTTGAATATAAAAGTAAAATGTTACTCTGCACAAAAGTAAAATTTTTGCAGACAATGAACTTGTTTGGTGCAACTTTTTTGCTAGTTAAAAATTGATAACTAAAACGCATAAGCTAAAAGAACATATCTCCCCTATCTTCTCAATAATCAAAATTTTACTGTCATTCTAACACCAGAGTAAAATTTTACTCTCATTGTAAATAGAGCAATCGAACTAGAGTAAAATTTTACTCTCATTCTCTGAAACAAAAGGCACAACAATAGAACCAGAGTAAAATTTTACTCTGATTCTGTCAAATAAAATCAGATCAAACACAACAAAAATAAATCAAAAAAAAAAAAACAAACAAAAACAAAAAAAAATTAATTAACAAATCAACATACCTAATTGAGAAGAAAAACCTCTACAACTCGATCAACAATCACAAATCTCAATGAAACTCTCGTTTAATTGAGAGTGTTGATCATCGGCCACCAAGTGAGAGATGTTCGGCTGCGAGATCGTCTATTATTGAACAAGTGAGAGATGTTCGGCTGCAAGATCTTCAGATTTGGAGATCGTCTTCATCGATTTTGTGAAGTATGATCGATTTGGAGATCGTCTTCATCGGCTGCGAGATCTTTAGCTCAGATTTCAAAACTTTCAAACGTATGATACTATATATATAAGGGCAATATTGTGATAAAAAAAAAGTAGAAATTATAAAATGTCCTTATTAAGGTAGGCATTTCCTACTCCGGGCCTTTTTGAAAGAAAATTGATTGGGTTATTCTTTAACCTAATAAAAAGGCCCAAAAGGGAGGTTTCACCAAAAATCCCTATTTATAATTACCCCCAAAATTATAAATTTACTTTTTTTTTTCTTAATTTTTATTTTTTGTTTTATAAATAAAAGGGTAAATTGTGGTGGAACCAAGGTTTTAAAAAGCGGCCGTAACCGTTACGTAACGCCATTACGTAATGGTTGTGGTAGTTACCGCTACCTGTTATGGCTGCTTTTGCAGTGTGATTGAGATTCATAGGTGTGTCGGCCGTAGCGGCTGCCGTAGCGGTCGTAACGGTGCCGTAACAGCCATAACGGTCTGTTATGTATCGTTACATAACAGTTCCAAACTACTTCTTTCGAAAAAACACAAAAAAACAAAGCTAAAAATGGGGGAAGAGGGATAAAGAGAAGAAGGAAGATAAAGAGAGAAGATGGAGGAGCAATAGATAGAGAGAGAGAGAAGAGGGAAGATGAAGAACATATTACTGATTTGTTGGAGCTGTAAGACCTATGTTATTCTATTCAGGTGCTATCACTCAACCATTTTGTTTGTGTGTGTCTATCTATATATTGTTTGAAAATAATAATAATAATAATAATAATAATAATAATAATAATAATAAGTGTGGTCATTATCTATTTGGCTTGGTTAAAATATGTATATATTATATATATATATATATTTAGGCTCTTATTTATTCTCTTACTTTTGTCATTATTTATCTTATATATAATAGTTAGTGATTGATTTTTTGTATAATATAAAGTCATTAATTATTAAAATAAAATGTAAAAAACTCAGTTTATAGTGATTTAAAAATATGAAATACATTGGATCATACTTAAAAATTTATAAAAATTGATCAATATTTATTTTAAATCCAATAAATATGATCATGGAAAAAAAATTGCGTATCGGTAAGTTTTTTTCAAATTGTGCGAAAAATAAAAAAATTCACAGTTCCGGTTACCGCAACCGTTACGCTACGACCTTTACACCCTGTAACCGCAACCGCACCACCGCCACCGTTACGACGACTGCAACCGCTTTTCAGAACCTTGGGTGGAACCTAGAATTTTTTTACTATTACATCCCTAACCGTATGGTTTTGGAAATGACATGGAACTCCCTAATGTTTTGCTTTCTTATTACAAATTGTCCGTTCTTGGTACTTGACCATTGAGGTTAATTTAGCCTTGTTCTAATTATTACATGGATAAATTTAATTTCATTTTGTTGGTGTATGTTCAAATCAACAAATGCAAAGGTGACATGTGGTGAATAAGGGCAAATATGACCTAACTAATCAGTGGCAGAAACATGGATGACCATCCAAAGTCAAGAGTACAACCTTCGAAGCAAGTCACATGCGCAACTCATGATTAAGAAAGATCATGGAAGTAACGGTTACAATCAGTTATTTGAAAGACAAGTGGGAGCTTCAGGAGGAGTTGAAAGATGGAGAAAATGAGGGAAAACTCCTAAAGAATAGCTGCAAGGATGGATATTATAGGTATGAAGCCTGGTAATTGTAAGTGTATTATAGTGTTTTTTTATTTTATTTTATTTTTTAATTTTTGCAAATTCGGGTCCAATATGTGAGCTCATCACTGATTAATTTGCTTGAACAACTTAGATTTAGGGGTGTATTCCCTCTAGATTTCATGTTCAACTCCCATTAAGAGCAATTCGCTCCTTGAGAACTATGTTCGCGACTCTGTTTGAGATTTGCCATATCCAAGTGAAGGAGACGCTTTGCGTGAATTTTGAGATTAGTCGAGATATATGTAAACTGATCTAGATATCTAGTCATAAAAAAATAATAATAATAATAATAAAAAATTAAAAAATAATAATAAATGACTTACTGTATGGCCAATGTGTCCACACCATCAAATCAATAATCACATATGTTTGGTATGGAAAGGGCAAAGCTACCATCATCTAAAATAAAAGACTTAGCACGCTTATATCATTTTATTTTTTAATACAATATGCGTGTGTAACGAAAAAATTACTATTTGTATCTAAAAAAAATTACATATGATATGTATTTTATGTAAAAGTATAAATTTTATTATAAATTGTATAAATTTATTACAAAAGTATTAATTTTTTTCATCACAAAAGTACAAATTTTAGGGGGATTTACATGGAGGTTCTAATAGGTGAATTTATTGTCCAATAGATCCTATGATAATTGATAGCATTTTTCATCAAACATTATTAAAAAACGTTACTAATTGTTAATTTTCAATGACAGTTCAAAAATTTTGTCACAAAAAATGGCATTAATTATAAGTTTTAGTGACAGTTTTAAAAAATTGTCACAAAAAATGTCACTAATTTTCAACTTTTAGCGACAGTTTAAAAAATTCATTACAAAAAAAGTTACTAATTGTAAATTTTAGCGATAATTAATAAAAATCGTGACAAAAAAAAGTCACTAATTGTCAATTTTTAACGACATATTGTAGACTCGACTTTCTTCGCGTGCCCCCCTTTCGGAGAGGTGCGAATTGGTCTCCTACAGTTCGGACTCCTGTCACGGTTCTGAATCTAATCTCACAAAGTGCAATGCGAGACGATAAACACCAAAGAGTCCAAATCTGGCAATTGGTTTTGGAAAATCAATTTTGAATTAAAAAGCGCCAAACATGGACTGCTTTGCCAGATTACAGAGTCGCCACCTAAATATTTTATTTTTAGAAAATTTAGGAAATCCTGACTCATGCCAAAGGCCACGTATCCGTCATCACCAAAGTTGCCTCGGCTCAGGAACTTGGGTACGAGAAGGGAAGGTCCTGAAATGAGCACTCCCGCTCGCCCGATCAAAGGATCGGCCTCTACTAAGCATGATATGTTGTTTTATAAATACACGTGTTCTTATTCCGATTATTTAGCTAACTTACTATGTGATGCGCACAGTATACAAGTATAGACCAAATTGCAAGAATTGGAACAAAACAATTCATGTTTGTTTTCGAAAATGGTTTGAAAGTGCCACCCTCAAGTGGGCTAAAATGTGAATTTGCCATCAAACATGATGGGCTTTAAAACACGATTTTGCCACTTCGCAAAGTGGGCTTAAAACTCACATTTGATGAATTGTTCCAATTCAAGTAATCAAGCCTTCATCCACAGGCATTCATACAGTTTCTCAAGTAAGCACATAGCCTCATGGTAAGCATGTTATCATGGCAACACTCACACTCATGCAAGTATGCTAAAGCGTAAAACTTACAGTGTACTCCAAGCCAAAACAGAAGCTAGTTAGAAATCAGGCATGATCCTAGTTATGCTAGATGTCTAATGCAACACATGCAAAATGCAATAAAATAGGCTCGGCTATCTAATATGGCATATGAATGCAACAATGTGATACATGTATTCAAAGAAGTATTGAAATACAATGCAGTTTGAATGATGCGTCGAGCCTCGGTGCATGCAAGACAAATGAATGATGCAAACATGCAAGCATAAGGTATGCTAATTGAAATGTGCCCTAATCTACCCATCGAAAGAGGATAAATAAAAGGGAGAAAGATGTGGGGTTGGAAGACATGCACACACATGCGCACGTTTATTACAACATTGCACCCTCTCGAAGGAGGCTCTGAATAAATAAGTTAAGCTACACTAAGCTAAGCTAATTATTACAAACCAACTAATTAACTATTCTAGTTAACTAATTATTACAACGCAATTGAATAACTAGCTAATGCTAAGCTAATTAAAATATTACAAAATAGATTAAACTAATTAATTACAACACATGTAATGATTAGCTACAACTAGCTAAGAAAGCAATAAAAATGGCCTTGTGGGCGAGGGAGATATGCATGCTCGGTTGCGTCCTCCCAAAAATCCATCGCCTTGTAGTCGGTTGTCTCTGTTTGCACTCGTCTCTGTTTTCTGAATATTGTGCCAACTTCAGACTGCCTCTGCTTGAAAATAGGAACATTTTGTACCAAAAACGGACTGGTGGCCGGTCGGCCACCAAAAGTGGCTGCCAGTCACTTCAACTGGCCGATTGGCTAGTGCAAGTGGCCGGTCGGCTACTGCCACTGGCCGGTCGGCTACTTCCTTTCCCAAACTCCTAGTTTTGCTGTAATAGAGAACAACAGAGCCAAGACAATGTATTTGCAAGGAAATGTATGTGCTGCCACCTCCTTATCATGTCTCAAGCTCAAAGGAGTGTGGCACTCGGCTCTAATGCCACCAACCAAGCATCTCAATGGATGATGGCCCAAAAACCAAGCTTGTACAAGCTTAGTGAATGCACAAACAAAACACAAAGAGCCTCCACCCTATCATGCATGATCAAGGGTGTTAGTGACCAAGGAATGTGACACGTTTCATCACTTTGAGTATGAAACGTCCCACATTTTTTGTGTTTGGATTAACGTCCGATCCAAACACATGCAATGCAACACACATGCTTATCTTGTACAAGTTTTACTTGATTCAATTTTGTTTACACATTTTACATTACCAAGCCATTCCTTAACCGGTTAGTCCAATGTGAGAGTCCTCTAATGAGAGGGGTCAACCAAAAGGGTGATTTAGGACTTGAGAGGGATTATGCCTTTGACTAGGAGGAACCCTCAAAAGAGGGTTAAAGCCATTTGAGCACAAACCCTACTTCATGCTTAAACATAAGCTTAAGGCCAAACAAACCTCAAATCAAATTGAAAAATGAAGAAATGGAGGAGGTTGCAGATGCTTTTAGTGCTGAAATGGCATGACAAATAAGACTATAACATGCAAACGACTCATGTACAACATATTAAGAGCCAAAACATTGAAATAGTGAAGGACACAACACTAGAAGCATGCAATACAATGCTCAAATGATCAAACCAGCTATGGACAGACCTAAAACATGCCAAATCAGTGGCCTAAACATGTTGAAATTAAGGCACAAAAGAGTAGAAGATCATACGCACAGGTTGGCTCGCAAGCAAGGCATAAGGTACAACTCTCAAAAGCAATTAAAGAGTGGTATGTGTGAAAGTATGACAGAGGCATATGCTTTGAAATCACATGTGAAATGATGATATATCATGCAAACATCACAAGCAAAGCATGCTAAGGGCCTCAAAACACAAGGCTAGTGAAGTTAACTACACTATAGTTATACAAAGCAAGTCCCAAAGGACCAAGACCACTCAAAACAGAGTTAAAGCATGCTAAATCAGAGCCAAAAACATGCTGGAGTTGAGCTAACACAAGATAGAATGATAGGCTAAATCATCAAGTGTGCTAGGCCAGTAAGTGTAACAACCCCCGTCACTGTTTACCGATTAACCACTGATTACTGCTAAACTGAGACTGATTATGATTGGTAACTGAATTGATTGAAGTACTGAACTGATTGACTGAAATTTGGAACTGAATGGATTAAGTATATATGTTTAATTGTATGTCTATTTGTTGACTGTATGATTATCTGTTCATGCCTTTGTGTTTTAATTGCAAATTGAAGGCCTTATCGGCGGCCGAATTTGAAATTGATTGATGATTTGTGATCCTTAGAATTAATGTGATTTTATGGCATATTTAGTTAAAATGTGATTTGGTATGATTAAATTAGGTTAATTATTGATAAATTGCAAGTTGGCCTTATTCACAATTTTGCCACTTAAGTGGCCTATCATCTAAACATTTGGCCTTACATACACTTGATCATATAACACACTTCATCAGCCTTTTGTCCTTGTTCTTGCCGACTTGAGAGAGTGAGAGGTAGTGAAAGCTTGAGTTCTTCACAATTTGGCTTGAATCTTGAGGAATTGAAAGCTTAAGTGCATAATTGAGCTTCTAGACTTGTAATTGAGGAACCTAGGTATGAATTTCATCCTTCTAATTGTATATTTAAGCTCTATCTAGCATGGATCATGATAGTTTAATGAGCTAAGTCAAGAATTGGTCTTGTAGTGTTGGATTAAAGCTTGTACCTTGCATGCATGGCATACTCTTGCATTTTGAGGTTGAATACATGGAATTTGGTACATGTATGTTCATATTTTTACATTGGGCCATGAATTCATCTTGGTTTTAAAAGAATTGGATCATTTGAGCTAGTATTTGAAGCTTTGAAGTTGTTGAATTCATGCATGTTACACATTCATCATGTTCTTGAAAGTTTGGTTTGAAATTGGATTTAATTGAACTGCCTTTGGGCATTGATTTCTCAAATTGATCTTTGAAACATGTTGTTCTATGAGTTTTGAAGTGTTTTCCAGAAAATTAGCCCAAAAAGATCGAATTTATGTTTTAAAAGTTGAATTTGAGCTTGAGGTTCAAATCTGGAAATTCCAGATTTTAAACTCACGCTCGAGCGGGGTGACTGGCGCTCGAGCGTGATTTTCACCTATCCAGCACTTTTGACTGTTTTGCAGAATGCTCGAGCGGGTAGGTCTACGCTCGAGCGGAAACCTTTGTCTGCATGTCCGCTCGAGCGGAGTAACCTACGCTCGAGCGTGACCCCTGTTTTCTGAAAATTTTGAAAATGCTTTTAAAGTGCATCTTTGCATCCTCATCTCATCCTAGGCATTATTAGGCCTAGTTTAAGGCATCTTAATGAGGATATAGATGTAGAACACACCGAGGCAAATTAGGGATTAAGTTATTATCTCTTCCGACCGTGTAGCTTAGTGTGTGTTCAATCTGTTAACTGTGTAGGGCTGGCTTTCCGAGGACACGCTCTAGCCTTACTGTAGCCCAGAACTCTGTGAGTAACATCTGTGTAAAGATATGTTTAAAATGATTATCTTCTGAACAATTGAGTTGTACTACTTTCTGAACTGATACTGTTAATTGAATGAATGTATGTCCTATATTCTGAACTGTATTGTGGCATCCTTAGCAACTACTGTTTACTGTTACTGTTACAGAAATCTCTGTCGGTTCCCTTGTTGGAACCACTATTGTTACTGATTGATGGCCATCATTTACTGATCGGTCTTTTAAGACCTACTGTTTACTGTACTGTTATGCTAATGGATGTACCACATATGACTGAACGACTGTTATACTGAATTAATGAACTGTTTTCATTACTGTAAGGACATTCATTCTTAACCTCTTTACGCATTACGTTATTCACTGGGCTTTAGCTCACTGCTCATATATACATGTAGGTGTACAGGCACCAGACCGCGACTAGAAACTGTAGACACCCCATTTTTGACCGACCTTAAGACTCAGACGTCACCAGTTGAGCACTCGGTGATATTGCATGTTGTGCTTGTTCAGAAGTCTCAGAGTCGCAGCTGCGAGCCCTGCCTCCAGACTTCCGAACCCTCTGATGTGCCTTGCCTCGGTTTGCGAACCAGACTCGGTTTTCTCTGTTTCTTTTCCTGAGGGGAGGGAGAGGTCCCGTAGACCATCTCTCAGTGGCCGTGAGCTACATTTGGTGGCCGTAGGCCATTTTGCCCATTTCGGAGCCCGGTTCTCGGTTTTCGGAGCCGTCAGGCCGTGTGCCTCGGTTCGGGACCGCCTAACCACCTCCGTTTGCTCTGATTTTCGGCATACTTCTTATTTGCTCCCTTTTGAGGGACACTGGGGTCTGAGAAACCCACTTCGTGGCCGATTGCCATTTTCGGTGCTTAACAGCCCATTTTCGGGACTCCGAACTGCGTGTTTTGGCCCCCGAGCATTCGTTTTGCATCGGTTTTCGCTCATTTTTGGCAGGTACCTCTGTTTTATCACAAGGAAGGTCACTGAAGGGTGGGAGGCCAGAAGTGGCCTCATATCTTTAATTCCTCTATGTGCAAAGAGTTAACGCCCTTTTCGGTGAAGCCGTGCTGATTTTTCTCCTTCCCGGATTCATGCTGAACACTTTTGACCAAAAAGAAGTTGGCTTTTCAGCAACATTA
>NW_021025291.1:1391597-1415682 GCF_004153795.1 Camellia sinensis
ACGGCAGTATTTGACTAAAGAACTCTGTCTTTTCTGTGCCTTGAAATCATTGTATCGACCTAAGTTTTTTTCAAAACTTTTTTTGAACACTGCATTTCGCTTATGTGTTTCTTTGCATTGCATTTGCATTGGTGCGCCTAGGACACCGTGTTTGCCATCTGCTATTCCTGAACGGTTTGCCGGAGGCTTGTCTTGTCAAGGCATGGCCATAAGGCTGACCGGTTGTGGGCTCTGCCAGTATGGGAACACAAACCCCGGTTTTACCGGGGCACCCTTTTTGATCATTCGACCTAGTGCATATTCGGATCCATAGTGACCATTCCAAACTAGGACAGGTTGCTTACCCGTTTATAGGTTGTTTGAAACCGCTGTGTGCGTAGTGAAACCCTAGCTCCTGACAAAATAGGACAGGGAAACCCTACCCCAACATAGGGGTGTTTTGGCTCTCATCTTACTTTGTTATGTGCTTTTGGGGTGCGTCTCCATACGAATGCATGTATCAGTTTACAGGGTTTGGGCATCAGGCCTGCGGGCGTCAGTTCAGTATTATGGGTATCAGGCCTGCAGGCATCGATCAGTATTTGAGAATCAGTTACCTGTGGGTATCAGACTCAGATTCTGAGGCTGAATTTTGAGGCAGAATTCAGTAGAGGGCGCATTCATTCAATTATGCTCGTATCTGTTCAGATGGAATCAGGCTGAGATACTGTCTGTTTTCTCTTTTGCTAGGGGTAGTCTGGGAACCATAGCTTCAGAAGGCTCCGATATCCCCCGAGGTTCATCGAACTTGTGCTGATAGACTTTGTCAGGTCAGAGATTCAGTTCAAGGGAAATCAGTGTTCCTCCGCCAGAGGCAGGGTAAAGAGGGCCAGTCGGGCACAAATCACCGGTTCAGAAGTTACCAGATTAGTGGCCCTTATCCACCCCACCAGTGAACAGTCAGGCTGAGGTCTCAGTTTCTACTGCAGGGATAGATACCAATCATCCAAATGGATCAGCAGAACACGTCAGGGATGGAGGCAATGATGCGCCAGATGCAAGAAAGTATGAAACTCATGCAGTAGGATGCTGCCCGTCAGGAGGAATTTGCCAAACAGCAGGCTGCGATCATGGCTCAGCAGGCCGAGCTCATCATCAAGCTGCAACAGCAAAGCGGCGCGTCCGCTTCACAACAAGGCCCTCCCCCGGCAGGAGCTCCAGCACCTGGGGAGACGCCAAATGTCCAAGATTATACGGACGTTCCAAGCGGGCCGGCTCCGCCCCCAATTTTACCTCAACTATCCAAAACACCTACCAATCTACCGGACTCCCCCTCCGAGTTCGAGGTTGACCCCACAGCGTTGAAGTTGAGCAAGATGGAAAAGTTGTTCAAGAAATCCCAGGGGGTAAAGTCCATCCCGGGCATTGAGGACGGGTACACCGACGCAGCTGTAACTCTGCCGGACAGGTTCAAGATGCCTCACATCGACCGTTTTGATGGGTCAGGAGATCCCATGGTCCACCTGAGTTTGTTTTCAGATGTTTTACACCCGATGGGCTTGACGAGATTACAGAAGATCTCCCTTTTTGGTAGGACCCTATCGGGCATTGCAGTCACCTGGTACGCCAAATTGGAGGATTCAGTGAAACGAAGCTGGGAGGAGATGGCCGAGGCCTTCGTCGCACAATATTCATACAATACCCAAATCGAGATTACGACCCGTGATCTTGAGACGATGAGGCAGGAGCCAAAGGAAAGCTTCTCAGAATTCGTAGCTCGCTGGAGGGCCAAGGCTTCAATGATGACCCTTAGGCCCACTGACAAAGATCAAATTCGGATGATTGTGCGCAATCTCCAGCCCAAGCTAATGCAGAAAATGATCGTGATCCCCTTCCCTACCTTTCCAGACTTGCATGAGATGGGAGTGCAGATCGAGGATGCTATGAATTGACAGTGCCACTTGTTAGGGTATCGGCCCGTCGCGGCTTGTGTAACGGCTTGTGTAACAGTTGCAGACCGATATGTACCGGGACTCGGCCGATATGCCTGCGATTTTCAATCTCAGCGGTATACCGGCCTGTATCCGTCGTGATGCCCTATTTTTCCGATACGTAGCGTATCGATTGGTTTTTAGAACTATGCTCTATAGCCGAACTATTGCAAAAATAATAATAATAATAATAATAATAATAATAATAATAATAATAATAATAATAATAATAAATGCACCCATACTCGAGCACTGAACACCACTGAATGCTTTGAGACTACCGGAAGTGAAAGATCTGATACACCCAAGAAACACCCAAAACCGAAGCTAAAGATCAAAACAACAACCTAAGCAAATCTGGGTGGGAAAAACTGTAGGGGATTCAAGATTATTAAAAGGGCAAAACGCACACACACAAACACAAGAAGAAAGCTAGGCTAGTTGACCGCCATGGCCCCGCCGCCCGGGGAGGAGGTTTTTAGACAAAGAAAGAAAGGTTTTAGAGAGAGGTTTATGAATGTGGCGGTGTTGTAGAGTCGGAAGCAGAAGGATGAAACCCAAGCTCGGTAACAGCAGTCTGAAAGCGATCATACCAAGCACGAGGAGACTGCTTCAGACCATATAGAGCACGCCGAAGACGACAGACTTGGCCAGAGGAATGGTGAAGACCAGGGGGAGGACGCATGTAAACCTCCTCAGTGAGATGGCCATTAAGAAAAGCATTCTTAACACCCATCTGATAAAAAGGCCAAGAACGAATAGCAGCGACAGAAATCAAAGTACGGACAGTAGTCATCTTGGCAACAAGAGCTAAGGTCTCCTTATAATCAATACCATACTCCTGTGAGAAACCTTTGGCAACCAGACAAGCTTTGTAGCACTCAAGAGAACCATCATAATGAGTCTTGACTTTGTAGACCCATTTGCAACCAACCAGATTCTTACCAGCAGGCAATGGAACCAACTCCTAAGTACTAGTTTTGTATAAAGCAGACAACTCATCCTCCATAGCTTGAACCCAATGAGGATCCTGACAAGCCTCCTTGTATGACTAAAGATCTGAAAAAGATTGAATAGCAGACAAAAAAGTACAATAGGAAGTAGAAAAACGTGTATTAGACGACACTCATGAAAATGGTATCGATAAGGGTTCTATTATTTCTCAAAAAGGGACAAAAATGTTATGGATCCTACTGATTCAATCAATCACAATTAAATTGGAGCACCACATCATTTTACTCATAGAGCAAGGAATAATTTTCCCTCCGACCTAAGTCATACAAAAATTGTTCAATGACTTCACATCAATCATTAATTAATTAATGATTGAAGTCTCCTTGGCGAAGGAGAAATTATTGGTTGGTCTTTGGGCATTATCTCAGATCATTCATTAAAGAATAAGTGTTCTATTATCTCCTAAAAAGAGATAAAAATGTAATGGATCCCACTAATTTAACCAATCACAATTAAGTTGAAACACCACATCATTTTACTCCTAGAGCAAAGAATAATTTTCCTTGGAGAAGACCCAAACCTTATTTTGAGGATACACACCTCCGGCCCAAGTTATAGAAAAATTATTCAATCGCTTCACATCAATCATTATTATTAAAAAAAAAAAATTGAATGTGCCTAATATGCCCTCGTTTGGCATTGGATTATTAGGTTAAAATATTCATAAAAATTTAAAATAAATTTAAAAATTAATAAGATAAAATATCATATTTAAATCATAATTATTTCATATTTTTTCTTATAAAAATTTAAAAAATCAAAAAATCAAACTCAAACGAAACGTTTTAACTCTAGACTAAAATAACTAAAAAGTTTAAAAGTCAAAAAGTAATCCACTTTCTAAGCAAAGCCATTAGCATAATTTGTAGTATTAATACGATAAATATTTCGAATGAGCTAAAATAACTCATCTGAAATTTAAACAGTTGATGAAATAAAATACTCAATCACATCATTTTCTTTTTTATTATTATTTTCTATACTTTTTTTTTTGCAAAATGCTAAATAACCTACTAAAATAATCTATTTTTAAATAGGACCTAATTACTTTAAGTTTAAACTAAAATGAATACAATAGGTCCAAATCAAATATGACTTGATAATAATCACAACTAGTTATAATCAATATTATAATGAATTATAATAAACATGAAAATAACCAAACAACAGCAGAGACAAACTGGCTAACCACATAAACAACATAGGCAAGATCAGGATGAGTAACCGTTAGATAGACTAAGCAACCCACGAGCTCGCGATATAAAGTGGGATCATCCAGTGAGACACCATCAGTATAGTTGAGCTTCACATTAAGCTCAGTAAGTATATCAAAAGCCTTAGTATCAGTAAGACTAGCACGGTGAATGACCTCATTAGCATACTTAGCCTAAGACAAAAAATAGCCTTTTGGAGAAGAAGCAACTCCAATACCAAGAAAATACCGCAAAGGACCAAGATCCTTCATCGCAATGGTACGGAAGAGATGCTGCTTGACCTCAAAGATAGCAGAAGAGTCAGAGCTAGTGATGATCATATCATCCACATATAGTAACAATGTAACAAATCCGGCTGAGGTGTGGAGAAGAAATAACGTAAAGTCCTGGGCACAAAGATGAAACCCAATCTCAGTAACAGGAATCTGAAAATGATCATACTAAACACGAGGAGACTGCTTCAGACCATATAGAGCACGCTGAAGGCGATAAGCCTGTCCAGAGGAATGGTGAAGGCCAGGGAGAGGATGCATGTAAACCTCCTCAGTGAGATGACCATTAAGAAAAACGTTCTTAACATACATCTGATAAAGAGTCCAAGAACGAACAGCAGTGACAGAGATCAATGTACGGACAGTAGTCATCTTGGCAACAGGAGCAAAGGTCTCCTCATAATCAATACTATACTCCAGTGAGAAACCTTTGGCAACCAGACGAGCTTTGTAGTGCTCAAGAGAACCATCAGAATGAGTCTTAACTTTGTAGACCTATTTGCAACCAATCAGATTTTTACCAGCAGGCAAAGGAACCAGCTCCCAAGTATTAGTTTTCTGTAAAGCAGACAACTCATCCTCTATAGCTTGAACCCAATGAGGATCCTGACAAACCTCCTTGTAAGACTGAAGTTCTACAAAAGAGTGAATAGCAGAAAAAAAAGGTATGATAGGAAGCAGAAAAACAAGTATTAGACCAATCCAACCTGTTTGGAGGATGATGTGCTCGAGGAGGATATTGGTGTGCAGTAGGATCAGAGTCGTCAGAAGCAGGGGGAGCAGCAGTAGGGGCAGAGACAACCAGTGAAGGAGGAGCCTTGTGACGAGAATAAACTAACAACGAAGGAGGAGAAGAAGCCGAAGGAGGAGAAGCAACCAGAGGTGTAGGAGGAGAAGATGGAACAAGCTTAGGGAGAACAGTGGAGATGTACTCATCAGACGAGACCTCAGAAGGAAATGGGTTAATGTGAACCAAACCCTCTTTGGAAATTGAAGCAGTGAGAGGGAGAAGCTGAAAGTAAGACGGACGTTCGAGAAAGGCAACATGACGGGAGACATAAAGGCGACGGGAGATAGGATCGTAACAACGGTAGCCTTTCTGAGTAATACTGTAAGCCAAAAATACACACAAGACAGACCGGGCACTGAGTTTGGTCCTATCTTTATGGGGAAGGAAGACAAAACAAGCAGACCCAAAGACACGCAAGAGAGAATAATTGGGAGGTTTGGAATATAGAGCCTTATAAGGGGATTGACCGGAGAGTAAGGGAGTCGGCATGCGATTAAGAAGGAAAGCAACGGTAAGAATTGCCTTACCCCAGAATGGTGCCGAAAGAGAGGCAGAGGGAAGCAAAGATCGAGTTGTCTCAAGGAGGTGACAGTGTTTACGCTCAGCACGACCATTTTGGGCAAGGGTATCAGTACAAGAGGTTTGGTGAATGGTGCCTAATTTGGCTAAATATTCACAGAATTTAGTTTTAAAGTATTCCCCACCCAAGTCAGACCGGAGTATTTTAATTGTGGCCCCAAATTGTGTAGTAATCATAGATTGAAAGGTACAATATATCTAGTAGAAGTCAGACTTATGAGTCATAAGATAAACCCAAGTGTAACGGGTGCAATCATCAACAAATGACACATAGTATGCAGAATCTCCCTTGGTGAGAACATGAGACAGGCCCTAGACATCAGTATGAACTAAAGAAAACGGTGTAGCAGATATAGAAGTACTGTTACGGAAAGATAAGGCTGTCATTTTGGTAAGTTTACACCCTCGACACTCGGTAAGTTGACTAGGAGAAACTTTACCCAATATACCTGACTGAGCTAAAGACCGTAAGCAGTCAGCAGACAAATGCCCTAATTTGGAATACCACAAATAGAAAGAACAGGACTGGGAATCTAACTGGAAAAACGAAAAGCCAGTCGGAGAGTTAGTCATAGGCAGATGCAAACTCTCCACCACATGGAGGTCTCCAACTTTACGGCCAGCCCCAATCTGCTACTTGGACATCCGATCCTGCACAGAACAGATAGAAGAAGAAAAGATAACTCCGTTGTTTCATCTTTTCATTCAGGTTTGCTTGGGTCTTCTTCAGGTATCTTTTCGTCTGTGTGGCTTTTTGACTTTGGTGTCTCTCATCATATGACTTCTCATCTCTCTTTACTTTAAAATTGTACTCCTCCTCCCTTTTCTATTACTGTTAATGGGTCTGGTGTGTCAGTTATATCTGTCATGAACCGAACCCGCCCCCGTGGGCTAAGGACATAACCGGCCAGTAATCATAAGATTACCTACGGCCTCAAAACAAACCAAACGTATTCTAACAGAGTTAACGGGGGCCAAACGGAAGCAATTTAAAACTTTGTCCATAGAGCTGTGCTTACATGGCACATCAAAATAACACATACATATGCACGTTAATAACTCACAACAACTATACAGTACCATCAAGTTCTGTATAGACAGGATCATCCAAAGCTAAGTCAACCCATGAGAACTATATACAGACATATTCAAAGTCCTCGCCAACAAGACAAAAATAGATAGTATGACAAAAAGGCGAAGACGAGTCTCGTATGTGAGACACAAGGGCTGACTCTCTAAAACTCGGTTGTTCCACACAGACTTCACTGAGGCTGGGTCTGGACCTCTCTTGGCTCACCTACAAACACATGAATGAGCGTGAGCGATAGCCCAGTGAATAATATCAAATACAGAAGTTATACAAGTGATATGTAGAACAACATGCTTCAAACGGCCTTGGGCCCAATTCGTATTTCTATTTAACATATATACACAATTTAGGTCGAGTGACTACAGTTTCAAACAAACTAGCCTTTGGCCCATTCAAACTTTCATTTGCGTTAGAACGGACTTTGGCCCATTCAGATAACAAACTGGCCTTTGGCCCATTCATTCGTTTGTGTCAAAACGGCCTCTGGCCCATCCATTCATGTCAAAACAGCCTCCGGCCCATTCTTTCTTGTCAAAATGGCCTCTGGCCCATTCATTCATGTCAAAACGACTTCCGGCCCATTCATTCTTGTCAAAACAGTCTTCGGCCCATTCATTCTTGTCAAAATGGCCTCTGACCCATTCATTCATGTCAAAACGGCCTTCGGCCCATTCATTCTTGTCAAAACGGCCTCCGCCCCATTTATTCTTGTCAAAACGGCCTCTGGCCCATTCATTCATTCATATCAAACTTTTGTCCATAATTCGAACTGGCAAACTCATAAGGCTTATGAGGAAATAAGCAATTGGACAAATGACAAGTTTCAAATGTTGATATTACTCACAGTGATCGGTTGGTTGGTTTGCCCTGGAGCTCGACCCTGCACATTCCATGAATACAAAAGGGTCATAAACAATTCGATCCATTCTAAATTCACATATTCCTCTTTAGGCTTCATTCTTATCTCTTTAACTTAATTACAATGCTCAATGCAAGAGTACTTAGAAGTGAAAGAGGACGGAAAACGAAACACAGAATGCATAAACAAAATTTCAAAAAACAGGGTCCTTGCTCGAGCGTGGACTTCCCTGCTCGAGCAGACCCATGAGGTCTGCAAAAGTGCTGGATGCATCAAAATTACGCTCGAGCGTGAAGTCTGGCACTCAAGCTGAAGGTCTGTCTACATAGCTCCCCACTCGAGCGTGAACTTCCCCGCTCGAGCGGACGCCATGTCTGCAAAAAAAATGCTAGGAGCACGAAATTCACGTTCGAGCGGTGGTTTCCCCGCTCGGGCGGACATCAAATTTCTGGAAAATCCAGAACATGTTCTTGAGCTTCAACTTCAAATTCAAAGGCTCCAAATGCATGATTTTGACTCAAACTTCATATATATGTGTACTAACATGGTACAAACACTAAATTACAACATTTTGAAGCTCAATTTCATAAATCAAACCCATGCATGGCTCATTTTCCACCAAATTCATTACTGACATAACAACTTCATGCATTCAAAGCTTCTGCTCCCATGGATTGTACATGCATGTGACATATAACCCTCATTCTCATCCCATATGATGAAAAGATGGTGAAATACATGGATTTCAACCAAAATTCAACATGAGTCATGTAATTCAAGCTCAAATATGCAAATTCAAGACAATTTCTTATATGCATGCACATATTGGCCCTCAATTCAACAAGACCGATTCAATTACGTCAAGCTCAATTAAATTCATGTTCTTGATCACCAATTAATCTTTAAATCACAAAATTACAAGTTCAAACTCATGAATTTACTCACCTAGGAGCTTTAATCCTCCAAATTATGATTAATCCTTGAGTGTAGCTTCAAAATTACCAAGCTTCAAGGTCAAACTTCAACTCTCTCTCTGTCTCTCTCTCTCTAGCCAACCCTCACTCTCCTTCCTTAGAACAATTTCGGTTCAAATGAACAAGAAAGAGGAGTTGAGTGTATGTGTAGTGCCCCTCTGAAATACGTTATTCTAATATAAAATAATTGGGCACCTTTCATTAATTTAACCCATTTAATTTGATCCGAATTAATTTCCAATTAAATTCCACCGTAGGCTCTAAAAAGTATGCCAATCACAATAGTGTAATCAATTTCAGTTTCTGTGGCCGATAAGGCCTTCAATTTGAATTCCGAAGTAGATAATCAAATAGATATTCCTAGGGTGAACAGATACAAATTCAAAACCGCATATTTTCACATAATGGCACACAAAATCATATTAAACACATAATCATACTCATATTAAGGACCAATTAACATATTACGGAACAGGGATATCACAGTCTTCCCCCTTTTAGGAAGTTTGGTCCTCCAAACTTAATTTACCTTCATCGGGAAACAAATGTGGATAGCGTAGTCGCATGTCCTCCTCTTTTTCCCATGTAGCATCTGTCCCATAGTGTTCCTTCCATTCCACTTTCACCATTGGGATGGACTTGCTTCTCAATTGTTTCACTTGCCGATCAACAATTCGTTCCGGCCATTCAGCATATTCCATATTTTCATCTACAGCTACTCGGTGATAATCAATCACATGAAACGGGTCTCGGAGGTAACCCCTCAGCATCGACACATGAAACACGTTATGGATTTGTTCGAATCCTGGTGGCAAAGCAACTCTATAGGCAACTAGACCAAGCCTTTCCAAAATCTGAAACGGCCCAATGTAACGTGGCGACAACTTGCCCTTCTTTCCAAACCTGACTTGGCCTTTCATTGGGGACACATGGATGAACACATGGTCACTGACCTCATACTCAAGAGGTCTTCTTCGAACGTCTGCATAGTTTTTTTGTCGGTCTTGAGCTGTTTTGATCCTTTGCCGAATAGTTTTGATTTTCTCATAAGTGTCTTGCACAATTTCAGGCCCAAGTAAAGCTCTATCCCCGACTTCTGTCCAAGAATTTGGTGATCTACACCTTCTACCATACAAAGCCTTGTATGGTGCCATACCGATGCTGGAGTGGAAGCTGTTATTATAAGCAAATTCCGTAAGTGGCAAATAGTCTTCTCAACTCCTCTAAAAATCCAAAGCACACATCCGAAGCATATCTTCCAAAAGTCTGTATCGTTCGTTCTGATTGCCCATTTGTCTATGGGTGGAACGCAGTACTGAACCTTAGTTATGTTCCCATAGCTTCCTGCAAACTCTTCCACAATCTGGATACAAATTTCGGATCTCTATCCGACACAATGGATACCGAAACTCCGTGTAAACGAATAATCTCATCAACATAAATAGGAGCCAATCTATAAGCATTAAATGTAGTCTTGACAGGCAGAAAATGTGTAGATTTAGTCAGTCTATCAACTACAATCCAAATAGAATCCATACCTCGAGAAGTCCGAGATAGGCCAACAACGAAATCCATAGTCACATGTTCCCACTTCCATTCAGGAATAGGGAGAGGTTGAAGTAGACCGCCTGGTTTCTGATATTCAGCTTTGACTTGTTGACATTGAAGACACTTGGACATATATTCTGTAATCTCCTTCTTCATTTTAGGCCACCAGTAGGTTTGTTTCAAGTCTCGGTACATTTTATTATTACCCGGATGCATAGCAAATACGGATCTGTGGGCTTCATCTAAAACCCTCTTCTTCAGCTCCGGAATATCTGGGGCACACATTCTGTTCCGAAATCTCAACACTTCATTCTCAATGCCAAACTCTGCTTTCGGACTTGTCTCAAATTCGTCAACCACTTTCTTGAAGAATTCATCCTCTTTCTGTTTCTGCTTGATTTCATCAATGATTGCCGGCTCGGCTGTAATAGCGGCTATCAATCCACCCTATTCACACACTACCACTTCAATTTCAGACTTCTCAAAATCTTGCAAGATTTCTTTCTGTTCAGTAAGCAAACAAGCCATACTCCCCGTTGATTTTCTGCTCAAGGCATCAGTAACTGTGTTAGCTTTCTCGGGGTGATACTGAATCTCTAAATCGTAATCCTTTATTAATTCCAGCCATCTCCTCTGTCGCATATTCAACTCCTTCTGCGTGAAAAAGTATTTCAGACTTTTGTGATCCGTGTAGACTTCACACTTTACTCCATACAGATAATGTCGCTAGATTTTCAAAGCAAAAACAACTGCGGCCAATTCTAGGTCATGTGTTGGATAGTTCTTCTCGTGTGGCCTCAACTGTCGGGAGGGCATAAGCAATAACCTTTCCGTTCTGCATTAACACACAACCCAAACCTTTATAAGACGCATCACTGAAAATTACAAAATTCTCTATACCTAAAGGTAGTGTCAAAATCGGTGCAGTGGTCAATCTCATTTTTAATTCATGAAAGGCTGATTCTCTTTCATCGTTCCACTCAAAAGGTTGCCCCTTGCGTGTCAGTTGGGTAAGAGGCACAGCTAATTTCGAAAAGTCCTTCACAAACCTCCTGTAGTACCCAGCTAAGCCCATGAAACTACAGACTTCTGTCACATTGGTCGGTATAGGCCAACTCACATTCGCCTCTATTTTCTGCGGGTCCACTAAAATCCCTTCCTTGTTGATTACGTGCCCTAAGAAAACAACTTCATCCAACCAAAATTCATATTTCTTTAGTTTAGCAAATAATTTCCTTTCCCGAAGTATTTGTAGAACAGTTCTTAAATGATGTTCGTGTTCAAGTCTATCTTTAGAATATATCAAAATATCATCGATAAAAACCACAACAAATTCATCAAGGTAGGTTTTAAAAATTCGGTTCATTAAGTCCATAAATGCTGCCGGAGCATTAGTCATTCCAAATGGCATAACAAGAAACTCAAAATGTCCATACCTCGTTCTGAATGCGATTTTCTCAACATTTTCTGCCTTAACTTTCAGCTGATGATACCCGGATCTCAAATCAATTTTAGAAAACACCTGTGATCCCTGCAACTGGTCAAATAAGTCATCAATACGGGGTATGGGATATTTGTTCTTTATTGTTACCTTGTTCAATTCCCGATAATCGATGCACAAACGCAAAGTTCCATCGTTCTTTTTCACAAACAGCACTGGTGTACCCCATGGCGAAGTGCTAGGTCGGATAAACCCCTTGTTAAGCAAGTCTTGCAGTTGTTCTTTCAATTCTTTCATTTCGGTAGTAGCCATTCTATAGGGAGCTTTAGAAATAGGTTGGGTGCCTGGCATATTCTCAATTGTAAACTCTATCTCCCTGTCTACCAATTCCCCTGGCAATTCATTTGGAAACACATCCGGAAATTCTCTAACAATAGGGATATCATTCAATTCAACATGCACAGTTTGTTCAGTCAACACATAGCACAAATAACCCTGGCACCCTTTCCTGATCAGTTTACATGCTTTCATTGCAGATATCAAATAAGGTGGAGGTACTACCCCATTACCCACAAACACAATTTCCTTATGTTCTGGTGGTTTAAACACAACCCGTTTTGTCACACAATCAATGGTGACACAATATTTGGTCAACCAATCCATGCCCAAAATTACATCAAAATGTCTAAAATTCAAGGGCAACAAGTCTACATATAGGATAGTATCCTCAACACGCATATCACAAAACTGGTATATAAATTAACACAATACGGATTCCCCAGATGGAGCAGACATACATAGCAGATATGGCAGTAATTCTAAGGGTCGACTCAGTCTAGATGCAAATGCACATGTCACAAAAGAGTGTGTGGATCCGGAGTCAATTAACACAAAAGCATCTTGATTACATGTAGAAATGGTACCTAAGACAACTGCGTTGGCATTCCGTGTATCGCCCAGAACAAGCGCAAGAACTCTCCCCTGTCTCACGGTATCCCCGGTAGTAGCAGATCTCAAGGTATTTCCCGGCTTTGGGGTCAATGCAGTGGAACTAGCAGCTATCTTTCCACCATTTTGATTACAATCTCCGGCCATATGCCCTTGTTTCCCACATTTGAAACAGGCTCCTGATGCACGGTAACAAACTCCACGGTGTCTTTTGCTACAAATGTTGCACATGGGAGCTGTGTCTCGGGAAGAATTCGAAGTATTTGAGGAGCCCGTGTTTTGCTTTTTCAGAAATTTCTTCTTTGAAAAGAAGCCTTGCCTCTTATTGCCTTTCCATTCTGTCATTGGCTTAGCCTGTCTAGCTATGTTAGCCTCTGATATGATGGCCCTGTCTAGCACCCCAATGTAAGTCTCCAGCTTCAAGACATTCACTCTTTCTAAAATGTCACTTCGGAGCCCACCTTTAAAGTGTCTCGCCTTCTTATTGTCAGTGTTAATCATGTGTGGTGCAAACCTGGCCAATTCAGTAAATTTAGCCTCATACTCAGCTACAGTCATACTGTCTTGCTTAAGTTCCATGAACTCTGCTACTTTACTATCCCGAACACACTGCGGGAAGTACTTGTTGTAGAAAATTTCCAAAAATTTTTCCCAATCAACATCCTTATGATTCTCATGCATTAACATCCACCATCTTCTTGCCTCATCTTCTAGCATAAAAGTGGCTAGAAGCACCTTCTGTGTCTCCGAGAAAGGGAACACTTCAAATAGTTTCTCAATGTTGAGAACCCATGCTTCGGCTTTTAAAGGGTCTAATCCACCATGGAACTGTGGTGGTTTCATTTTCTTGAATTCTTTGGTGAGAGCTATTATCCGATCATCATTCCGATTATCTGGCACAGGTGGTGCCGGAGGTGGTGGTGGAGGATGTGGTTGCTACCACTGTTGTTGCCATTCTTGTTGTTGACTCAATGTCTCTGCTATTTCCTGAATCAACCTTTCCATTATATCCATTCTAGCGGTAGAGGACTCTTCTATTTCATCATCTCTTGTCCTCACCATCTGATTAAACTTGCATTATACTTTATACAAAAGATACACAAGTATACATATACTAAGGAGTGTATATATTCAAACAATTTGCAATGCAAGCAAATCACAAACTTATGGCACATAACTGTTCATATAAAAACATTTAAGCACATTCTCGATGCTTTCAAATTCATACTTATCACATTAATGCATTCTAGATCTTTTCTAGACGCTTATTGCTCTTTTGGACAAGTATGTGAGTTATTAAAACCTGCCTCTGATACCACTCTGTCATGACCCGAACCCGTCCCCGTGGTTTAAAGACATAACCGGCCAGTAATCATAAGATTACCTACAGCCTCAAACCAAACTAAACGTATTTTAACAGAGTTAATTGGGGCCAAATGGAAACAATTTAAAACTTTGTCCATAGAGCTGTGCTTACATGGCACATCAAAATAATGCATACATATGCACGTTAATAACTCACAACAAATATATAGTACCATCAAGTTCTGTACAGACAGGATCATCCAAAGCTAAGTCAACCAATGAGAACTATATACAGACATATTCAAAGTCCTCGCCAACAAGACAAAAATAAGATAATATGACAAAAAGGCGAATACGAGTCTCGTGTGTGAGACACAAGGGCTGACTCTCCAAAACTCGGTTGTTCCACACAGACTTCACTAAGGATGGGTCTGGACCTCTCTTGGCTCACCTACAAACACATGAATGAGCGTGAGCGATAGCCCAATGAATAATATCAAATACAGAAGTTATACAAGCGATATGTAGAACAACATGCTTCAAACGGCCTTGGGCCCAATTCGTATTTCTATTTAACACATATACACAATTTAGGTCGAGTGACTACAGTTTCAAACAAACTGGACTTTGGCCCATTCAAACTTTCATTTGCGTCAGAACGGCCTTTGGCCCATTCAGATAACAAACTGACCTTGGGCCAATTCATTCGTTCGTGTCAAAACGGCCTCCGGCCCATCCATTCATGTCAAAATGGCCTCCGGCCCATTCATTCTTGTCAAAACGGCCTCCGGCCCATTCACTATTGTCAAAACGGCCTCTGGCCTATTCATTCATGTCAAAACGGCCTCTGGCCCATTCATTCATGTCAAAACGGCCTCCGGCCCATTCATTCTTGTCAAAATGGCCTCCGGCCCATTCATTCATGTCAAAACGGCCTCCGGCCCATTCATTCTTGTCAAAACGGCCTCCGGCCCATTCATTCTTGTCAAAACGGCCTCCGGCCCATTCATTCTTGTCAAAACAGCCTCTGGCCCATTCATTCATTCATATCAAACTTTTGTCCATAATTCGAACTGGCAAACTCATAAGGCTTATGAGAAAATAAGCAATTGGACAAATGACAAGTTTCAATTGTCGACATTACTCATAGTGATTGGTTGGTTGGTTTGCCTTGGAGCTCGACCCTACACATTCCATGAACACAAAAGGGTCATAAACAATTCGATCCGTTCTAAATTCACATATTCCTCTTTAGGCTTCATTCTTATCTCATTAACTTAATTACAATGCTCAATGCATGCCTAAGAGTACTTAGAAGTGAAAGAGGACGAAAAACGAAACACAGAATGCATAAACAAAATTTCAAAAAACAGGGTCCCCGCTCGAGCGTAGACTTCCCCGCTCGAGCGGACCCATGAGGTCTGCAAAAGTGCTGGATGCATCAAAATTACGCTCGAGCATGAAGTCTGGCACTCGAGCTGAAGGTCTGTCTACATAGCTCCCCGCTCGAGCAGACACCATGCCAGCAAAAAAATGATGGGAGCACGAAATTCACGCTTGAGCGGTGGTTTCCCCGCTTGAGCGGACATCAAATTTCTAGAAAATCCAGAACATGTTTTTGAGCTTCAACTTCAAATTCAAAGGCTCCAAATGCATGATTTTGACTCAAACTTCATATATATATGCATACTAACATGGTACAAACACTAAATTACAACATTTTGAAGCTTAATTTCATAAATCAAACCCATGCATGGCTCATTTTCCACCAAATTCATTACTAACATAACAACTTCATGCATTCAAAGCTTCTACTCCCATGGATTGTACATGAATGTGACATATAACCCTCATTCTCATCCCATATGATGAAAAGATGGTGAAATACATGGATTTCAACCAAAATTCAACATGAGTCATGTAATTCAAGCTCAAATATGCAAATTCAAGACAATTTCTTACATGCATGCACATATTGGCCCTCAATTCAACAAGACGAATTCAATTACATCATGCTCAATTAAATTCATGTTCTTGATCACCAATTAATCTTTAAATCACAAAATTACAAGTTCAAACTCATGAATTTACTCACCTAGGAGCTTTAATCCTCCAAATTATGATTAATTTTTTAGTGTAGCTTCAAAATTACCAAGCTTCAAGGTCAAACTTCAACTCTCCCTCTCTCTGTCTGTCTCTCTCTCTCTAGCCGACCCTCACTCTCCTTCCTTAGAGCAATTTCGGCTCAAATGAACAAGAAAGAGGAGTTGAGTGTGTGTGTAGTGCCCCTCTCAAATACATTATTCTAATATAAAATAATTGGGCACCTTTCATTAATTTAACCCATTTAATTTGATCCGAATTAATTTCCAATTAAATTCCACCGTAGGCTCTAAAAATTATGCCAATCACAATGGCGTAATCAATTTCAGTTTTTGTGGCCGATATGGCCTTCAATTTGAATTCCGAGGTAGATAATCGAACAGATATTCCTACGGTGAACAGATAGAAATTCAAAACCACATATTTTCACATAATGGCACACAAAATCATATTAAACACATAATCATACTCATGTTAAGGACCAATTAACATATTATGGAATAGGGATATCACAATATCTGTTGGGTGTGTCCTACCGTCTGCTATGTCTGCAGTCTCTATTCCATCTACCTTATATGTTCCTCAGTTATCTAACAGTTTATTATTTATTAGTCAGCTTTGATACCATGTAAGATTCCTGAAGGCTTTTGTAACAACTCTCAGCACTGTTTACCGATAAACTACCGATTACTACTAAACTGAGACTAATTATGAAAAGTAATTGAACTAATTGAAATACTGAACTGACTGACTGAAATCTGAAACTGATTGATTGACTGTATCTGTTTAAATGCATTATCTATCTGTTTGACTGTTTGATCATCTGTTCATGTTTTATGTTTAAATTGCGAATTAAAGGCCTTATCGGCGGCCGAACCGGAGATCGATTAGTGTTTTATGATCATCATAATTTATGTGATTTTATGGTGTAATTATCTAAAAACTGATTAGGTATGATTAAATTAGATTAATTAAGGTTGAATAGCATCGTTAGGCTTATTTACAATAGTGCCATTGTTAGTGGGCCATGTAGGCTAAACATATTTGAGCCTTTGTACACTCAAACAAACATTTCATCAGCTCATTTCCTCACCACCACCGGACTAGAGAGAGAGAAAGTGAGGGAGTTGAATTGTCCTTGTTGATTTGCTTAGAAACTTGAAGGAATTGAAGTGTAGATTGCAAATTGAGCTTGTGTATCTTGCATTGAAGACCTAAGGTAGATCATTGACCTTCTTCATTGTGTATTTGAGTTTATTCTTGCATGATTAATGGGTCTTTAGTGATTTAAGGATTGAATTGGTTCAATAGTGTTGAATTAGAGCTCAATTGTTGCATGCATGTGCATATTGATAAGTTTTGAGGTTGTAATTCATCATGTTTTTGTAAGAGTTAGCTCATTTGAGCTTGTATTTAAAGCTTTGAAATGATTTAAGTTCATACATGTTGCATGTTCATCTTGTTCATGAAAATTGGTTTGAAATTGGATTTAATTGAAACACCCTTGGGCTTTGGTTTCTTAAATTGAGCTTTGAATCAGGTTATTCTATGTGTTTATAAGTGTTTTCCAGAAAGTTAGCCCAAGAGGATCGAAATTTATGCATCAAAACATGGTTTTGAACTTGGGACTCAAACCTAGAAAATCCAGATTTTTGACTCCCGCTCGAGCGGGGGAAATTGACGCTCGAGCAGGAAAATCGAGCTCCCAACATCTTGAATTGATTTACAGTCCGCTCGAGCGGAGGATTGTACGCTCGAGCAGGGGCATGTATCTCACGCTCGAGCAGGCGTCGAGCGTCCGTCGAGCGGGGATTTCACCTATCTAGTACTTTTGCAGTCCACTCGAGCGGGTACCTTTGTTGCATGTCCGCTCGAGCGGGGAAACCTGCGCTCGAGTAGGGCTCTGCTTTTTCTGAAAATTCTGAAACTATTTTCTGAATGCATCTTTGCATCCTTATCCCATCCTAGGCATTCTTAGGCCTAGTTTAAGAAATCTTAATAAGGATATAGATGTAGAACACACTGAGGCAAATTAGGGATTAAATTATTATCTTTCCCAACTGTGTAGCTTAGTATGTGTTGAATCTGTAATCTGTGCAGGGTTGGTGACTGGGGACGCGCTCTAGCCTAACTGTAGCTCAGAACTCTGTGAGTAACAACTGTGTAAAGATATGTTCAAAAATGATTATCTTCTGAACAATTGAACTGTACTGTTTCTGAATTGATACTGCTAATAGAATGAATGTATGTCCTCTATTCTGAACTGTATTGTGGCATCCTTAGCAACTACTGTTACTGACTGTTACTGTTATAAAGATCTCTGTCGGTTCCCTTGTTGGAACCACTACTGTTTACTGATTGATGGCCATCATTGACTGTTCGGTCTTTCAAGACCTACTGTTTACTGTACTGTTATGCTAATGGATGTACCACATATGACTGTACTGACTGAACGACTGAAATACTGATTTAATGAACTATTTTCATTACTGTAAGGACATTCATTCTAAACCTCTTTACGCATTATGTTATTCACTGGGCTTTAGCTCACTGCTCATATGTATATGTAGGTGTACAGGCACCAGACCGCGGCTAGAAGCGTCGGGGTAAGCTCCAGTTTTGTCAAGCCAACCACTGTGCCTCACTGCGAGGTTCCGAGCCTGTCAAGCTATGGCTTAGGGGTGTTTTAATTTCCCCCATCTGTCTCTATAACTGTTTTGTTAACTGTATAGACTGTATAGACTATTACTGTACCGTTTAATATGGATTAGGTCCTTGATCTGAATGATTATAAATGTTGTACATACTGTTCTGAACTGTGTATATATATATATATGAGAAATCTTTTTGGCATACAGACTGTCACAGCTCATTGGACATTGTTTATTTATTGTATTGGCTTCCGCCAGGCCCCTGTACTCTGTTTTACTGTATTACTGTTTGTAGACACCCCATTTTTGACCGTCCTCAAGACTTGGACGTCACTGCTCGAACACTCGGTGATTACTCATGTTTGTGTTTCGTTTTGAGTTCCCGGAGGTCTCGGCTACGTGCCTTGCCTCAGGATCTCTCAACTCGACTGTTCTGTGTTTGGTTTTGCACCAAACACTTGTGTTTTTGCTTCTGAGGGTAGAAAGTAGCTTGTTAGCTACCTCTGACACCCACCGGCCTTGGTTTGAGGCCACCGGCCATGTTTTGAGGCTACCGGCCATTGGTGAAATATACCATTGGTCGGTCAGCACTCAGTATGACTGGCCGGCCATCTGTTTGGCCGGTGACCTCCTTTTCTGGCCGGTAGCACCTTTTTACCTTTTTTAGGCATGGTGCATGCCAGCTGTGCCAGCTGGAATGCACCAAACCTGCCTCGGGGCATACATGTGGCTGTTTTGCCCTTTTTGCACCCTTTTGGTCAAAACTTCTTGAGGAAGCTTGACCCTTTGTCAAAGCTTCCTCGTGAAGCTTGCCAGCTGTCCTAGCTTCCTCAGGAAGCCTTGCCCCATTTGTCCCATTTGACCCATTTTTTGTTTAGCTTCTTTGAGAAGCTTCAAACCTTTGTTTTGTCTATATATAGAGCCCCCCTCCTCCATTGTTGGGGGTTGAACGAAAAAAACCAGAGCTTATACATATATTCTAATATACATCACTCTCTCTATATATATTTCCCTCTCTCTCCTCTTTTGTGTGTGTTTTGTGGCCTAAAAGTGTGTTTTGACCTTAGTTTTGCACTAAAACGCACACTATTACACCACACTTCGACCTTGAGAGGCTTAGAGGATTTGTTCTTGAGTTTTTGGACTGGTTTTGATTATAGGAAGGTGGCTGATCTTGCTGTTCCTCAAGGGTTCTTCAAGGGTAACATTCTTACTTTAGATTCCCCAATCTTGCACTAGATTTTTTCCTACCTTGCTTGCTGTTTTAGACTTTGTGTATAACTGAAAAAAGTCTTGTATTTTCATGCTTGAGATCTTTCATTGAGGTCATTTGGTTGTTTGGGGCCGACCTCCCCATCTTAGGCCTCTTTTGGCCTCTTTTTGTGCTCTTTTGTTAGGCTTTGGTTACTCTTATGTATTGGCTTTCTCACCACTGAAATCCAGTGGATTTTCAGTGGTGAAGAAGAGGTTTTGAGGTTTTTCTTAGGGGAGGGACACCCCTCTCCCTTGGTCGCTCTTTTGTTTGCATATTTGGCTCAATATGGTAGCATGCATGCCTAGTCTTGTTTGGCTTTATATCAGAGCTTATTTGGTGCTCATTTAGCATGTAGTGTCTCTGCCTCATGTTGGTTTTTTTTGGCCTTTTGCATGTATAATACACTTGCTTTGAAATCCCATCATTTGGTTTAAAGTGTATCATGTTGTAGCATATCATTTGAGCATGTTTTTGGTTTGGTCCTAAGAAGGTTTTAGCATTATTTTTCTATGCTTAAGGTCTGTTTGTTACTGATTTGGTCATGCTTGACATGTTTGATGTGGTTGCTATGCATTTTGGTTTGTGAGCCCAAAGTGTGTGAGTCATAAACATGCCCTAGTTGGCCTATTTCAATGAGTTGGAGTCATTTCAGTCCCCAAACCATGCTTGTATGCTTGCATTCATCACCTTTTTCATGCTTTGAAGATGCTTCCTTTTATGCCTTAAAATGAGCATTGTGCATGCCTAAGTGTTTAAGCCGTCGGGGCTGCCATATCAGAGGGTTTTAGGACTTATTTCAATGCATCCAAACTCTGTTTTTGGTTGTATAGCTCATGCCATGTTGGCTTGGGGTAGTGGTAGTAGAATACCCCTTGGTTATGCCTTAATCTTGGGCCTATTGGTGTGTATGCTTACATGAGTATCTGTTCATCATTTTAGGCATCTTTTGTCACTGTTTTGGGGTGGGCTAAGGTTTGCCCCTTCGCATTGCATTATTCATGTTGCATCTTTGAGCCAAATTTGTATACATGCATTGCATTGTTTGGTTTGTGGTGTCAAGCGAAACTTGAGGGCTGAGGAGTGTTTGCACTTCAAGTGACAAAACACGTCTCAACCCTCGGTCGCCAAGCCCCTTGACCCCAACATGATAGGGTGTTGGCATTCATCTCATCTTTCTTACATGCATTTTTACATTAAGTTGCAAACATGGCTTATTGGGCCATCATGCATAATTGATGGCCCGTGGGTCGAGGACCACGCTCCCTTGAGTCCATAACATGATTGGAAGAGTGGCCATGCACACATTTGCTTGAAATGCAATGCCATGCTATGTTTTGCCCTCTGCTGCTGTCAAAAACAGATTCTGCAGGAAGATTTGGCCGACCGGCCATCTGCAGTGCCGACCGGCCATCCATAAGTGGCCAATGGATTAATTTATGGCCGATGACCATTCCCCATGGTCGGTGACTATTCCTCACGGCCGGTGGTGCTCCACAGTACTTAGAGAAGCAACCCTGGGACTTGTGCAGTCTTCAGAGAAGCAGAACAGTCAAAGCAGAGGCAGCTTGTGCATGGCAGTGACATCCGAGCGGAATCGAGCACGCATCGCATTGGACCCTCTTCCCGAGGCTGTTTATTCCTTAAATTAGATTAATTAATTTGCTTAATTAATTAGGTGGTCTGCAATATTTAATTAGCATGTTAGTTAGTTAAATTGTATTATTCTTTCGGCCCCTCAGAGTGAGGGCTAACTTGTAATAAGTGTGGGTGCGTGTGTGCACGTCTTCTAACCCCCACTTCTTTCTCCTTTTTACTTATCTGCTTTTGATGGTTAGTATTAGGTCATATTTGATTTAGCATACCTTATGCTATGCATGCGTGCATCCACACATTTGTCTTGCATGCACCGGGCTTGGCGCATCATACTAACTGCATTGTATTTCAATTCCAAGTTGAATACGTGTTAGTTGTAGCATCATCATATGTCATCCATAGATTAGCCGAGCCTATTGTAGCTGCATCTTGCATGTGTTGCATTAGCCATCTTAACATGAACTAGGATTATGCATATGATTACTAACTAGTTTCTGTTTTGGCTTGGAGTACTCGGTGAGCATTTATGTTTTAGCATCCTTGCATGCGTGTGAGCGTTGCCATGACAGCATGCTTACCATGAGGCTACTTGCTTATGTGATATAACTGCTTGAATGCCTGTGGGTGGAGGTTGAATTACCTAAATTGAAATAATGTATTAAAACTATGAGTTTTAAGCCTACTAGATAGTGGTAAAACCATCTTTTCTAAAGCCCACTTGAGGGTGGCAAAACTTGCATTTTGGCCTACTTGCGATTAGCAAACCATTTTCAAAACAAACATGCAATGTTTTGTTCCAATTTAGGCGATTTGGTCTATACTTGTTTGTTGTGCGCATAACATAGTAATTCTAAGCTAATAATCGGAACAGGAACTCATAATGCTTTCAAAACAAGATATCACGGTTAGTAGAGGCCGATCTTTGATTGGGCGAGAGGGGGTGCTCATAGCTGACCTTCCCCAATCGTACCCAAGTTCTCGAGCCGAGGCAACTTTGGTGATGACGGACACGTGGCCTTTGGCACCGAGTCAGGGTTTCCTAAATTTCCCAAAATAAAATATTTAGGTGGCGACTATGTATCTGGCAAAGCAGTCCATGTTTGACACTTCTTTTCTACAAATCTGTTTTCCAAAACGATTTGCCAGATTTGGACTCTTTGGTTCAGATTAAGAACTGTGACAATTTGAGAGTCCTGAACTGTAGCGAGCCCAAAACGAACAGAACGGGACTCGTCCTCCCAGGGCGTTCGGGGACGTCTACAGTTTCTGGCGACTCTGCTTGGGATTTTAGAGAGCTTGACTCGAACTCATGATATCCTGTTTTAATTTCACTTATGTGTCTCTTTGCATTGCATGTGCATTGGTGCGCCTAGGACACTGTGTTTGCCATCTGCCATTCCTGAACGGTTTGCCGGAGGCTTGACTTTGTCAAAGCATGCCATAAGGCTGACCGGTTGTGGGCTCTGACAGTATGGGAACATAAACCCCGGTTTTACCGGGGCACCCTTTTCGACCATTCGACCTAGTGCATATCGAAATCCATAGTGACTATTCCAAACTAGGATAGGTTGCTTACTCGATGTTAGGTTGTTTGAAAACTGCTGCGTGCATAGTGAAACCCTAGCTCCTGACAAAATAGGACAGGGAAACCCTAGCCCAACTTAGGGGTGTTTTGGCTCTCTTTTACTTGCTATGTGTTTTTAGAGTGTATCTATGCAGGGAACACACATATCAGTTCGTAAGTTTGAGTGTCAGGCTTGCGGGCATCGGTGTCTTTGGGAATCAGTCATCTACGGGTATCAGATTCAGACTTAGGGGCAACGATTTGGAAACAGTGATCAGTGATTAAGGAACAGTGCATTCAGCTTGTTGGCAATTTATTGTGATACCCAGCTGTGTGTTGTGTTTATTTTACGTTGTTACGCTATCCAATTGTCTGTTTACTTATACGCTTTATTTATCTTTTTATTAGGTAGTGGAACACAATTGCTTCTGACCCAGTAGATATTCCCCAAGCACTCCAGACTAGAGGTCGTCGACTCCATCGATCTGAGGATCTGGTAGACGGACAACCAGTGTACTACTCTCTACCCCCGGTTACTAGACAGAGGACAGCTAGGTAGAGGGCATCAGTTCAATGGTCAGTACAGTGGGCTTTGTCTACCCCACCTGTGTACAGTAGGGATCAGGATTCTGCTTCTCCCACAGAAAGGGAACATATACCGATAATTCAGTCAGAGCATAACAGTATGGCCAATTTCGAGGAGATGGTGCGCCAGCTCCAAGAGAGTATGAAAATGATGTAGCAGGATGCTGTCTGACAGGCAGAGTTCGCCAAGCAGCAGGCCACGGTTATGAATGAACAAGCAGAGTTAATCGTGAGGTTACAACAGCAAAACGGAGCATCTGCTTCGCAGCAAGCTCCTCCCCCGCCAGGAATTCCAACCCCCGGGGAGACAGCTAATGTTCAGAATGATAC
>NW_021025291.1:1416316-1434396 GCF_004153795.1 Camellia sinensis
CCACTTTCAACTTACTACTTGGGCGACCTTGGCTGCACCAAGTGAAAGCTATCTCTTCCACCCTCTACCAAATGCTGAAGTACCCCCATGGAAAAAGGGTGGCCATAGTCTTCGAGAATTCATCTATACATCCTCTGCCAGAGGTCACTGCACCTGTGCTGGAAATTGTGCATGGCGAAGATGATGTTTTCCTCTCTGGATTTACCTTAGCCGAGGCCTGGGCAGTACAAACCATCCTCGCGTCGGATGAGGGCTTATATGTCAGTGCTCAATCGATTTACTTCATGAACAAACTCCAACACATGTCTGGGATGGGGTTAGGAAGGAGCGGCCGGAAGGGACAGCACGGTCATGACACCGATCTGTGCTTCCGATTACGTCATGAGATTCAAGATCTCATTGATAATGGGGTGATTCTGCCTCCCGAGAAACCCAATGTTACAACAAACCCTCTCCCCACACATAACCAAGCTCCACCGCCTAAAAGGATCAACTTCATCCAAACTGGGGTCGTGCCTTACGATCCTAGCATCTATATCACTCCTTCCCACCTACCTAAGCCGGAGGTATTCCTTCCCGACTGCACCAACTTATGCATGATGGACATCTCCATGACCCGACCTAAACCAACGGTGGTGACTATCGAGAACAGGAGAGAGGAGATCCCAAAGGAGAAGAAGGTTGTTGAGTCAGAGTCTGCAGAATTTGGGAGTCGTGTTGAGAAGACATATAGTCCGGGTGATTACATTTCATCAATAGGCCAGGATGGGCCAGATGTGGAATTGCCAACAGGGGGAGAACTGTGTGTGATCCAAGGGGATAGTCTGGGACAGGGAACAGATGATTTAAGGGCTGTGGAAGAGGACCTTGCCAATCTCCAGTTTTACAGTGACCAAGATCCAGGGGCCACAGCAGTCAACTGGTTTGATTATGAGGAATCAGTAGAGGCTACTGGGTGGTTGGATGATCAACCAGATGTGGTGGAAGAGTTCCAACCAGGACAGGGTCCGGCAGGGGCACGAATGTCAGTGACAGTCGAGAGAGTCGGAGAACAGAATACATCGCCGGAGAACGCTAGTGTCAAGAATTTCGCTCGGGATTGGAGCATTCTGAATACAGGAATTATTGGGCAGCCAGCTGTGTTGATACGGTCGGAACAGGAAAGATTTGAAGATCCCGCGAGAATCAGAAAGGCAAAGGCCCATGTGGGGATTGAAACTACTGTGTGCACAGGAACAGAGAATGCTGCGAGCATAGGGATGGAAGGTACCGTGAGTACGAGAACAGTCATACTAGAGCCGGACAGGTGTCTGTCGGCTGCTGATGGAATGTGGTGGGAAGATGAGGATTTATGTCTTGCCCATATGGACGAAGATTGGGGGAACAACCAACCCGACGACACCTGGTACCTTGGAGAAGTCGACCATATGACACAGAGCGGGCGGTACTTCAAACCCCCACACCTAGATCAACCAGAGGCTCTTGGGAAGGATAGGGAGGCTGAGAAGCAAAAAGAGAAACAACTTGAAGAGCAGGCTGTGCTCAAACAGTTAAAAAAGATACAAGCAGACATCTCCATCTGGGGACTGCTTATGGCATCACGAGTGCACAGACAGGCTGTCCTATCAGCCATGGACAAGGCAAAGCTTTCGATAGAAACCACGCCAGAACAGCTAGTAGGATTAGTTTTTCCGGGAGGGGCTACCCCGACGCTGATTTCTCCGACAAGGAACTGCCACCTGAGGGGGTAAACCATAACAAACCACTCTACATCTCTGTGGAGTGTAAGAATAAATGGATACCGGTGGTTCTTGTTAATTCCGGATCCGTTATCAACGTCTGCCCGGCAAGGACAGCGTATGCGATCGGCTTGAAAACCGCAGACTTTTTACCAACAGCCCAAGTAATTCGAGCATACGATAACACAAGTGGAAAGGTCATGGGGACGGTGAAAATTTAGACTAATGTTGGGCCAGGACAACATGAGATAGATTTCCATGTCTTAGAAGTTCCAGTAACTTTCAACCTGCTTTTGGGGAGGCCGTGGCTGCATCGAGTGAAGGCCGTGGCTGCATCGAGTGAAGGCCGTCTCGTCCACTCTGCATCAGATGGTGAAATACCCCTATGAAAAGGGAGTAGCCATTGTTTTCGGAAATTCATCGATCCACCCACCTCTAGAGGTATCTACACCAGTCTTAGAAATTGAGCACGGCATGGAGGACGTGTTTATATCAGGTTTCACCATTGCTGAGGCTCGGGTTGTACAAAACATCATGGCTGCTAACGAGGGGATATATGTCAGTGCTCAAGCAGTATACCTCATGAACAAACTCCAACACATCCCTGGGATGGGGTTAGGAAGGAGCGGCCGAAAGGGCGTCGCAGCATTGGCTGAAGTGCCACATAACCCTCACACCTTTGGCTTGGGTTATCTGCCCACCAAGGAGGATTGGGTAAGGAAAGGAAAGGAAATGGCTAGAAGAGCCAGAGTGAAACAGATGGGGAAGCCTTTTGAGTTGATGCACCGGCCCATCCACGGTACCCTAAACGGATGCTTCGTCCGGGAGGAGGAAGATTTTCCATTCTGTGGTTTTCCGGAGCCGTAGCTGAACGCGGAGAGGAAGCGCGTACCGGGGTTCAAGATTTTCTTTGACCTACAATTATCTGGGGACGATGTTGCGGAAGAGCAGACAGACCCGACAGTCGAGGCTGAGCATAGTGGGGAAATGGAGTCTGAGGACACCGAACTTGAAATGGGGGTAGCACTGGCATGTTTACTTTCAGATCCTTTGATCGAACGGAAGTGCTTGGGGGATAACTTCTCGGTGTCCATGATCGGGAATGAAGTGGCTGCGGGCCTACCATCAACCATTTTGGATGGATCCATTGCACCCTCTCTCGTTTGGCAATACGAAGAGGGATTTTTGTCGAACAGCGCCGGGTTAGGTAGTGAGCCAGAATCTGATTCCACCGAGTCTTGTGAGTCGGAATCAGGTTCCAGCTCAACTGAGTCTGTGTCCGGTATTCCTGGGGGTGATAACCCGGATGCCACAGTCCTGTCCAGGTCGTCTTTTTCTTTCTCCTTTCAGTCTGTTGTAATAGAAGAATCGAACGGTTTGGAAGTACTTAATGAGAATAATGTGGATGTGGTTTCCGAGTACTTTTCTGTGCCTTTGATATATTGCTTAAATCAGGACTTTCAAAATTTTGACAAAAACGACGAGGGATAAATTCCTCCAATTTTGCAACGATTAATTGATCAAGAGAAGGAAAGATTTGTTAAACCTTTAGTTGATGAAATCACTACTGTGAATATTGGTACTAAGAAGGACCCGCGGCTGGTCCAGATCGGGTCCACATTGTCTTCGGAGGAACGCGAGCGCTTAGTCGCTTTATTAAAAGATTTCAAAGATGTTTTCATGTGGTCTTACGAAGACATGCCTGGAATCGATCCTGAGATTGTACAGCACCGGATCCCTCTTGACCTCGAGGCCCGACTTGTCAAACAGAAACTCAGAAGGATTCGTCCAGATTGGGCCATCAAGATTAAGGAAGAGGTCACCAAGCAAATCGATGCAGGCTTCCTGCTGGTATCCGAATACCCGACCTGGTTGGCCAACATTGTTCCAGTGCCAAAAAAAGATGGCAGAATCCGAGTATGCGTGGATTTCAGGGATTTGAACAGAGCTAGTCCAAAGGACGACTTCCCCTTGCCACATGTTGATGAGTTGGTGAATTTCACGGCAGGGCATGCTTTGCTTTCGTTTATGGATGGCTTCTCAGGTTACAATCAGATAGTGATGGCACCCGAAGACCGGGAGAAGACTGCTTTCACCACCCCGTGGGGGACATATTGCTACAGAGTGATGCTATTTGGGTTGAAGAACGCTGGTGCTACATATCAACGGGCCGCGACCACGATATTGCATGATATGATCCACAAAGAAGTGGGGGTGTACGTGGACGACATGATTGTCAAGTCCCAAGAAAGAGAAGGCCACTACACCGCCTTGCAAAAGTTCTTCCAAAGGATCAGAGAATTTCGGTTGCGGCTGAATCCTCAGAAGTGTACGTTCGGTGTTACAGCGGGAAAAATGCTAGGGTTTCTGATTACACAAAGGGGCATCGAAGTCGACCCTTCCAAAATCAAGGCCATCTTAGAAATACCACCACCAATGACTGAAAAGGAGGTGCGAGGCTTTCTGGGTAAAGTGCAATTCATAAGACGGTTTATCTCAAAACTAACCCTGACTTGTGATCCACTTTTTGGTCTGCTAAAGAAAGGAAATAAATTCCAATGGGACGGCCGATGCCAAGCTGCTTTTGAACAAGTCAAGAAATACTTACAGAACCCACCCGTGTTGTCACCGCCAGAACCGGGAAGACCGTTGATATTGTACCTTTCAGTAACTGAGACTACAATGGGATGCATGCTCGCACAAGAATCGGAGGATAAGGTGGAGAAGGCTATCTACTATCTGAGCAAAAAGATGCTGGATTATGAGACTCGTTACACTCCACTGGAGAAGGCTTGTTTGGCTTTGGAATGGGCTACCAGGAAGTTGCGGCACTACCTGTTAGCTCACTCCGTAATGTTGGTTTCACAACTCGATCCCATCAAATATCTTTTCGAGAAACCGGCACCTACAGGTAGGCTAGCTCGTTGGTTGCTGTTACTTTCTGAATTTGATCTAAAATGTGTGACACGCAAGTCAGTCAAGGGAAGAGCAGTGGCAGAGTTCTTAGCCGATCATTCAGTGGAAGGGGGTGAAGCAGTTGAGTACTTATTGCCAGACGAGGCCATTTTGCACATCGAAGATGAAATTTGGACGATGTATTTTGACGGAGCGTCAAACCAGTACGGATATGGGATAGGAGTGTTGTTGATAGCGCCCGACAACTCCCGTATTCCTCTATCCTTCAAACTCCGGTTCAAAGTCTCGAACAACGAAGCAGAATATGAGGCATGCATTGCCGGTCTAGAAGCAGCCCTGGAACTAGGGGCAAGACGGTTGGACGTCATCGGGGACTCAAACCTTGTTGTGTCTTAAGCAAAAGGAGACTGGAAAGTCAAAGAAGAAAAGATGATGATGTACCACCGGACCTTGGACTTGTTAATTCCTCGGTTTGAGAAGCTAAATTTTGCTCATCTACTAAGAGAGAACAACAGGTTTGCAGATTCTTTAGCAACTCTATCTTCCATGATAGACATCCCGTTCGGAGTCCGGATGCGTCCAGTCATCATTGACCAGAAATTTGCGCCAGCCTATGAGTCGATCGCCGCCATAGATGAGGTTCAGGACGAAAACCCCTGGTATTATGACATTTGGAACTTCTTGGAGAAGGAAATGTATCCACCGGAGGCAAACGCCAAGGAGAAAAGGGCAATCAGAAGAATGGCCGTTCAGTTCATCATTTACGGCGGTAAGCTGTATAAGAGAGGTCATCTGGGAATGTATAAGCTATGTGTAGAAGCTGAGGAATCAAAGCGCCTGATGGAGGCTATCCACGGAGGAGAATGTGGGGCGTATATGAATGGGGTAATGCTAGCGTGGAAGATCCTCAGACAGGGTTACTACTGGTCCACCATGGAGGAGGATTGTATCGGCTTTTTTCGGCGATGCCACAAATGCCAGATCCATGCAAATCGCATGAACATTCCGCCGTCGAAGCTGTACAATATGACTTCGCCATGGCCGTTTTCAGTTTGGGGAATCGATGTGATTTGGGATGTTACTCCGAAGGGGTCGAATGGACATGAGTTCATCCTGGTCGCGATAGATTACTTTACGAAGTGGGATGAGGCCCAATCTTATGCGGTGTTGAAGGCTTCACATGTTGCAAAATTTATCAGAAACAACATCATCTGTCGCTATGGGGTCCCAAACGAGATTATTTCAGACAATGATTCCCATTTCAAGAAGGAGGTGATTGATTTGTTAAAGAAATACAATGTGGTTTTTCATAAGTCGTCCGCATACCGGCCACAGACCAACGGAGCAGTTGAGGCTGCCAACAAGAACATCAAGCACATACTGCAGAAGATGGTGGAAACCTACCGAGACTGGCCAGATAAGTTGCCGTTTGCTCTGTGGGGCTACCGGACTTCAATTAGAACTTCTACTGGGGTGACTCTGTATTCATTAGTCTATGGGATGGAGGCCGTTCTACCTATCGAAATTGAGGTTTCGTCATTGCGATTATTGGCTGAGTGTCAAATAGCCGAAGCAGATTGTCAGCAGAGCAGATTCGAGGAACTCATGCTCTTTGATGAAAGAAGACTGAAAGCATTGTACCATGTTCAAGGTTATCAGCGCAGAATTGCCCGGGCTTTCAAGAAGAAGGTTAAGTCTAGGAATTTGAAAGAAGGAGATTTGGTACTCAGGGATAACCGAGCTCCCATCCATGACCAAGGGGCAAGTTCAAACCCAATTGGACTGGTCCCTACATCATTAAGTCTATTTGGTCGGGTGGAGCTGTCGTTCTGATGGACCTAGATGGCCTAGAGTTCTCCCAACCGATCAACATGGACAAATTGAAGAAATATTACCCTTGAGAGGCTCGCTAGGCCGAAAACCCGAAAGGGCAACCTAGGCAAAAGTTACAGAACGAAAAATTAGAAAATATAAAAACTAAGCTCGCAAGGTTGAAAACCCGCAAAGGGCGGCTTTGGCAAAAAGTTAGAGCACAAAAGGAGAGTGAAAATACTCGAGTGAACCCAAGCCTGAACTACGTAAGGCTTGATTCCCATCTTTGGGATACGTAGGGAGCTTCATCCTGAAGTTCAGCCATAAACACTTCCCCGATCAACTTTGTCCATTTGATCGTCTTGGGCCATCTTTGTCTATTCAGCATCCAAGAGCTCAGTTATGATCTCCGGTGCAGTGCTTGGCAGACTAGGGGCAACTTTCCAGTTGCTGGGATGCGGGGTTTGTGCATCTCAGTGACAGATCTTAGGCGTGTCCAGTTCTGATCCATATCGAAAATAGTTTTGAAAAGTTTTCATAAAAGTTGACTTTGTTCAAATTAATCTTTTTACAACTAAGACCATCTCTGGACCAAAACGGGAAATTTTCAGTACCACAACCTTCAAGTTCATTGATTTCAGTACAGAGTCCTCCTGCTCTTGCATACAAATTGAAGTTGTTTTTTATTACATTCATGAGGAAAGCTTGAAAGTACTAATAAAGCAATAAATCCGGGGCATAGTCAAGTCAGGTGTTCCTGCGCCTCCTCCCAGAGCTGGTCGAAGCCCCTGGTGCCAAGCTGGGCCCGATCTGTGCCTCCTCATTAAGTCAATCTATGCACTCATCAGACAAAGTACAACTGAAAATAGGAGCGGGGGCCAGGAGTTCTCTTGTCTTCCACGCTGTGGCCTGCCGAACAAGCTGCGCACCTCGAAACGGAAAGGCAGCAGGATATTCTATCCCCTCTGTGGGGCAAATCTGGTCATGGCCGAACTGGCGTCGGAACCAGAATGGGAAATAGAACACATAGTGAGTAAAGCCAATCAACTGAATCCCAATATGTCGGGACATGCTGTAGCCCATTGCCGGTAGATTGATCCAAGAGCACCGCCAAGCAATGACGTCGGCAGATAAATTGCACATCCAGTCGAACCACCAACCCTTATCAAGGGCGTCGACCAGACGTTGCCTGAATAAGTAGCCGCGAGCTGAGTATGCTGGGCAAGAGTCCACAACCTGCAACTTGTCCATCAACCACACCTGGGAAAGGATGAAAAATGAGAGAATAAAGAATAGAGAGATGTACGATGAGAGAAAAAGTGAGAAAAAGGTTTTGTGAGAAAACGAGTTTAAGGGCCGAGCGGCGTGAGTAGTACACATGTGAGATTGGATGGGAAACTTTACCTGCAGCAATAATGGACTCCCCGCAAATCTAGTCGTCTCTCGACGATAAAAGGCGTCTAACCCCATCAACGTCTCATCCAGAGTCATGACAACGCAACTCTTGCCCTCTTTCAAGCCCTGGGTAACCTCGATCAATTGAACGTGTCGCCGGAGACAAACAGAAAATGTGATAGCATGCACAAACAGAGGGCGTGTCGCCGGAAGCCTTGCCAATGATGGTTGTTGCGATCGCCGGCATCGGAAAATCGATAGATCAAACTGGGAATGTCCAGCATTTCATCGTAAATCAAAGACCGAGCGTCATGCATAGTGAGTCCACACATTCGCCCTAAGGTTTGGGCATGGCCAAAATTAAAATGGAGCAGGATCTCCTCGTCACGCTCTGATTCCAGTAAAACTCGAAAATCTTCAAAGGTAGGACACACTTCTTGCCCGCTAAAGCTAAAGACATGTGTCACCGGATTCCAAAACCTTGCCGCCGCATGGAGAAACGGGAGGTGTAACGGGGTACGACCTAGAGTGAATAGTGCATTTATGCCGAAACCCCGGAAATTCAGCTTTTCCGAGCCATCCAAGTTGTTAATCCAAGTTGTGAGATTTTGGGCAAGAAGCGCTTCCATTTAGGGCAAATCAGTGTTGAATTGGGAAGAACCACGAAGCTGAGGCCTTTTTGTAGAAGATAAGGTTGAGTGAAGGACAGATGTCAGCATTCTGCTGATTCTGACAATTCATGGCCGGCCGGCCAAATATAGTGCCGACCGGCCACCACTTTTGGCTGATTGATCAAAGTTTCTGGCCGATGGCCATTTCTTACGGCCGATGGCCTTTATCTCTGGCCGATGGTCTTCCTCCTTGTTCTCTGAGCTATTTATGCTGAGGATTGGGGAATTCCACCACCTCCAATGCCCTCCGGTGATCGATTTTTGCGGAGTCACGCCTATTTGCTTATTGAGTTGTTGTACATTTGCTTATTGAGTTGTATGTCACTCTCTTCAAGTCTTTAATTTGCTGATTGAATTGTACTCACGCTTGGTTGGTTATATCGAGTCTCTCTGTTTTGCTTATCGAGTGGTAAATTGGCTCATTACCTGATTATTACGACGCGAATGCTCTATTTTCAAAACGAATCTCATTCACATTGTTATGTGATGCCATGCGATGCAATGCATAGAATGTACAAATGCAACACCTTTTTGAACAAAATAGCAGTTTCATTCCCATCACATGCTTTGCAAAAATATGCAGTTCTGAGAAAAAGTAAAACCTGCCTGAGGCAGTGCAATGTGCTTAGACTACCAGTAAAAAGGAAAGTAAAGCAAAAAGAAGGAGCAAGGCAGCAAAGTATCCGGATTGATGCCGGTAACCCCTCCCTTGTGGTCAATACATCTCTCGCGTCCTTGTTTGGATCAATTGTATGGTTCAGCACCTTCATTTCTTGAGGCAGTGCAAGGAAGTACGCCTTCGAAACATTCATAGATCTCCGAGTTGAGCTCAAGTTGTGTTTTCTATGAACGATGCTCTGTACATACGAGAAACATCCCTTCCCGTATCCTTTATGTATCTTGTGAACTTCACGAATCCTTTCAATCATACTGTGTTGTAGTACTTTGCATTTCAGCATCATGAATAGCTCGTCTTTGTTCAATTTCAAGTTTCTGTACACATTGCGTGCATATGTGCATTGCTTTACTTACATGTGTTCAATTTCAAGTTCCTATACACATTGCGTGCATACGTGCATTGCTATACTTACATGTGTTCAATTTCAAGTTTCTATACACATTGCGTGCATACGTGCATTGTTTTACTTACATGTGTTCAATTTCAAGTTTCTATACACATTGCGTGCATACGTGCATTGCTTTACTTATATGTGTTCAATTTCAAGTTCCTATACACATTACGTGCATACGTGCATTGCTTTACTTACATGTGTTCAATTTCAAGTTTCTATACACATTGCATGCATACGTGTATTGCTTTACTTACATGTGTTCAATTTCAAGTTTCTATAGACATTGCGTGCATGCGTGCATTGCTTTACTTGTGTTCAATTTCAAGTTTCTATACACATTGCGTGCATGCGTGCATTGCTTTACTTACATGTGTTCAATTTCAAGTTTTTATACACATTGCATGCATACGTGCATTGCTTTACTTACATGTGTCCAAATTCCTTTTATACACATTGCATGCGTTGTCGCGTTATGCTTTACTTACATGTGTTCAGTGTCCATTTATATACATTGTACACGTTATTGCGTATACTTTACTTACATGTGTCTACATCCTCACACATTGCGCACGTTGCCCCGTGTTCTTTACTCACATGTGTTTGCGCTTTCACAACATTGTTATGCAACCCGCTTGTTTTACATTGTCACGCACTTTCAATTGCATAGATGCGCATGTTCCTAACAATATTTTATCTGTTAAGTTGTTTTCTTTTGCAGGCACGAGATTGTATGTATGGTTCCTTTGAGGCTGGCACAACCAGACGAACCGCACAGGTATTGTACTCTTCACGTGAAACGTAGCGAGAATTGCATAATTCTCTTATAACCTTTTTGCATTGTAGTGTAGTTTGGTCTATGATTGCTTAAAACTGTCGCATGTTATGCTTCGTTACAGCTTTCTTTGCATGATTATAAGTTATGCTCGGCTTGGTGCATTGTCTTGCATTCTGCCCCTGCCCTCGGGCACATATCTTTATCTGTAGCTTGTATGCCTTGTCTAAGTCTTCGGCCTGATCAAAAATGGGTCGTCTCTGGGCTTTGACAATCACTCCCGTCATTGTTATGACTTTCGAGTTCTGTCAAAGAGGGGCAACTGTAGACACCCCATTTTTGACCGTCCTCAAGACTTGGATGTCACCGCTCGAACACTCGGTGATTACTCATGTTTGTGTTTCGTTTTGAGTTCCTGGAGGTCTCGGATATGCGCCTTGCCTCAGGATCTCTCAACTCGACTGTTTTGTGCTTGGTTTTGGACCAAACACTTGTGTTTTTGCTTCTGAGGGTAGAAAGTAGCTTGTTAGCTACCCCTGACACCCACCGGCCTTGGTTTGAGGCCACCGGCCATGTTTTGAGGCTACCGGCCATTGGTGAATTATACCATTGGCCGGTCGGCACTCAGTATGGCCGGCTGACCATCTATTTGGCCAGTGACCTCCTTTTCTGGCCGGTAGCGCCTTTTTACCTTTTTCAGGCATGGTGCATGCCAGCTGTGCCAGCTGGAATGCACCAAACCTGCCCCGGGGCATACATGTGGATGTTTTGCCCTTTTTGCACCCTTTTGGTCAAAGCTTCTTGCGGAAGCTTAACCCTTTGTCAAAGCTTCCTCAAGAAGCTTGCCAGCTGTCCTAGCTTCCTCAGGAAGCCTTGCCCCCTCTGCCCCCTTTTTTGTTTAGCTTCTTTGAGAAGCTTCAAACCTTTGTTTTGTCTATATATAGAGCCCCCCTCCTCCATTGTTGGGGGTTGAACTAAAAAAACCAGAGCTTATACATATATTCTGATATACATCACCCTCTCTCTCTGTATTTCCCTCTCTCTTCTCTTTTGTGTGTGTTTTGTGGCCTAAAAGTGTGTTTTGACCTTAGTTTTGCACTAAAACACACACTATTACACCACACTTCGACCTTGAGAGGCTTAGAGGGTATGTTCTTAAGTTTTTGGACTGGTTTTGATCATAGGAAGGTGGCTGATCTTGTTGTTCCTCAAGGGTTCTTCAAGGGTAACATTCTTACTTTAGATTCTCCAATCTTGCACTAGATTTTTACCTACCTTGCTTGCTATTTTAGACTTTGTGTATAACCGAAAAAAGTCTTGTATTTTCATGCTTGAGATCTTTCATTAAGGTCATTTGGTTGTTTGGGGCCGACCTCCCCTTCTTAGGCCTCTTTTGGCCTCTTTTTGTGCTCTTTTGTTAGGCTTTGGTTACTCTTATGTATTGGCTTTCTCACCACTGAAATGCAGTGGATTTTCAGTGGTGAAGAAGAGGTTTTGAGGTTTTGCTTAGGGGAGGGACACCCCTCTCCCTTGGTCGCTCTTTTGTTTGCCTATTTGGCTTAATATGGTAGCATGCATGCCTAGTCTTTTTTGGCTTTATTTCAGAGCTTATTTGGTGCTCATTTAGCATGTATTGTCTCTGCCTCATGTTGGTTTTTTTTGGCCTTTTGCATGTATAATACACTTGCTTTGAAATCCCATCATTTGGCTTAAAGTGTATCATGTTGTAGCATATCATTTGAGCATGTTTTTGCTTTGGTCCTAAGAAGGTTTTAGCATTATTTTTCCATGCTTAAGGTTTGTTGGTTACTGATTTGGTCATGCTTGACATGTTTGATGTGGTTGCTATGCATTTTGGCTTGTGAGCCCAAAGTGTGTAAGTCATAAACATGCCCTAGTTGGCCAATTTCAATGAGTTGGAGTCATTTGCCATGTCATTTCAGTCCTCAAACCATGCTTGTATGCTTGCATTCATCACCTCTTTCATGCTTTGAAGATGCGTCCTTTTATTCCTTGAAACGAGCATTGTGCATGCCTAAGTGTTTAAGCCTTCGGGGCTGCCATATCAGAGGGTTTTAGGACTTATTTCAATGCATCCAAACTCTGTTTTTGGTTGTATAGCTCATGCCATGTTGGCTTGGGGTAGTGGTAGTAGAATACCCCTTGGTTATGCCTTAATCTTGGGCCTATTGGTGTGTATGCTTACATGAGTATTTGTTCATCATTTTAGGCATCTTTTGTCACTGTTTTGGGATGGGCTGAGGTTTGCCCCTTCGCATTGCATTATTCATGTTGCATCTTTGAGCCAAATTTATATACATGCATTGCATTGTTTGGTTTGGGGTGTCAAGCGAAACTTGAGGGCTGAGGAGTGTTTGCACTTCAAGTGACAAAACACGTCTCCACCCTCGGTCGCCAAGCCCATTGACCCCAACATGGTAGGGTGTTGGCATTCATCTCCTCTTTGTTACATGCATTTTTACATTAAGTTGCAAACATGGCTTATTAGGCCATCATGCATGATTTTTGGCCCGAGGGTCGAGGACCACGCTCCCTTGAGTCCATAACATGATTGGGAGAGTGGCCATGCACACATTTGCTTGAAATGCATTGCCATGCTATGTTTTGCCCTTTGCTGCTGTCAAAAACAGATTCTGCAGGAAGATTTGGCCGACCGGCCATCTGCAGTGCCGACCGGCCATCCATAAGTGGCCGATGGATTAATTTATGGCCGATGACCATTCCCCATGGCCGGTGACTATTCCTCACGGCCGGTGGTGCTCCACAGCACTCAGAAAAGCAACCTTGGGACTTGTGCAGTCTTCAAAGAAGCAGAACAGTCAAAGCAGAGGGAGCTTGTGCATGGCAGTGACATCCGAGCGGAATCGAGCACGCATCGCATTGGACCCTCTTCCCGAGGCTGTTTATTGCTTAAATTAGATTAATTAATTAGGTGGTCTGTAATATTTAATTAGCTTGTTAGTTAGTTAAATTGTATTATTCTTTCGGTCTCTCCGAGTGAGGGCTAACTTGTAATAAGTGCGGGTGCGTGTGTGCATGTCTTCCAACCCCCACTTCTTTGTCCCTTTTACCTATCTGCTTTTGATGGTTAGTATAAGGTTATATTTGATTTAGCATACCTTATGCTATGCATGCGTGCATCCACACATTTGTCTTGCATGCACCGGGCTCGGCACATCATACTAACTGCATTGTATTTCAATTCCAAGTTGAATACGTGTTAGTTGTAGCATCATCATATGTCGTCCATAGATTAGCCGAGCCTATTGTAGCTGCATCTTGCATGTGTTGCATTAGCCATCTTAACATGAACTAGGATTATGCATATGATTACTAACTAGTTTCTGTTTTGGCTTGGAGTACTCGGTGAGCATTTATGTTTTAGCATCCTTGCATGCGTGTGAGTGTTGCCATGACAGCATGCTTACCATGAGGCTACTTGCTTATGTGATATAACTGCTTGAATGCCTGTGGGTGGAGGTTGAATTACCTAAATTGGAAGAATGTATTAAAACTATGAGTTTTAAGCCCACTAGATAGTGGCAAAACCATATTTTCTAAAGCCCACTTGAGGGTGGCAAAACTTGCATTTTGGCCTACTTGCGATTAGCAAACCGTTTTCAAAACAAACATGCAATGTTTTGTTCCAATTTAGGCGATTTGGTCTATACTTGTTTGCTGTGCGCATAACATAGTAACTCTAAGCTAATAATCGGAATAGGAACTCATAATGCTTTCAAAACAAGATATCACGGTTAGTAGAGGCCGATCTTTGATCGGGCGAGAGGGGGTGCTCATAGCTGACCTTTCCCAATCGTACCCAAGTTCCCGAGCCGAGGCAACTTTGGTGATGTCGGATACGTGGCCTTTGGCACCGAGTCAGGGTTTCCTAAATTTCTCAAAATAAAATATTTAGGGGGCGACTCTGTATCTGGCAAAGCAATCCATGTTTGGCACTTCTTTTCTACAAATCTGTTTTCCAAAACGATTTGCCGGATTTGGACTCTTTGGTTCAGATTAAGAACCGTGACAATTTGAGAGTCCTGAACTGTAGCGAGCCCAAAACGAACAGAACGGGACTCGTCCTTCCGGGGCGTTCGGGGACGTCTACACTGTTAAGCAGGCCTTCGGTAATCTCGGATTACTGGCCGGTTACGGTGCTAAACCCATAGGGGCAGGTTTGGGTCATGACAGAGTGGTATCAGAGCGATACTTACCACGAGTTATACCGCACACACATGTCCAAATGAGCTATAGGATGTCCTAAACAAGCGATTAGGGCATTGCATGAACTTGTTAAAGTATGTGTGACTATGACATGACTGAATATATGCTAATGTGATAAACTGTTTAAGTATGCAACTGCTTATTGTAGACACTCCATTTTTGACCAACCTTAAGACTCAGACGTCACCGATTGAGCGCTTGGTGATATTACATAATGTGCTCGTTCAGAAGTTTCAGAGTCGCGACCGTGAGCCCTGCCTCCGGACTTCCGAACCCTCTTTTGTGCTTTGCCTCGGTTTGCGAACCAAGCTCGATTTCAGCTGTTTCTTTTCCTGAGGGGAGGGAGAGGTCCCGCAGACCATCTCTCAGTGGCCGTGGGCTACATTTTGTGGCCGCAGGCCATTTTGCCCATTTCGGAGTCCGGTTTCCGATTTTTCAGGACCGTTGGCCGTGTGCCTCGGTTCGGGACCACCTAACCATCTCCGTTTGTTCTGATTTCTGGCATACTTCCTTTCTACTCCCTTTTGAGGGACACTGGGGGCTGAGAAACCCACTTCGTGCCCGAATGCCACTTTCGGTGCTTAATAGGCAGTTTTCGGGGCCTCGAACTGCGCGTTTTGGCCCCCGAGCATTCGTTTTGCATCGGTTTTTGTTCATTTTTGGCAGGTACCTCTGTTTTATCACCGGGAAGGCCGTAGAAGGGTGGGAGGCCAGTAATTGTTGCAGCAACCAGTTATATATCCTCCGACGCCCTCCGACGCCCGTTTTTCACACTTCCGGGCTAATGTTGAACACCTTGGGGCCACTTTCTTGAACTTTGAACCACATATTTGTGATGTACACACATGGGAGGACCCTAAAAGTTGGTGGCCGGCCAGTAATGTTGCCTGACCCTTTTGAACCCCTCCTTCCGGGCTAATGTTGAACAACCTGGGCCCTTTTTCTTGAACTTTGAACCACATATCTGTGATGTACACACATGGGAGGACCTTAAAAAGTGGTGGCCGGCCACTATTTCAACTTGACCGTTTTGACCCCTAGCCGGCCGGCCACCTGGAGCTCCAAAAAGGGGCCGGCCATGTTCCTCTCAATATCCACTTTACAGCTGTATAGTTGTTTCCCCCAGAAAATATCTCAATCCGGGGGATATTTTGTGGGGGGAAACTTGCCTAATTTTCCCCCACCTTTGCCCCTCCTTTACTCCCTCTTTTTTGTCCTTATAACCAGCAGGTGATATCACATGTAGGGGTTAGAAAATTTGCTCTTCAAGCTTGAATACAAGAATCCCTCTTCATCTCTCTCATTTCCTTGAAAAACCTCCAAGTCCAACACCACCATTTCTTCTACACCACCAACCCCCACCCTTCCATCCTCCATTCCAGAAGTTTGAAGGTGTTCTCCAAGGCCTAAGGAGCCACAAACTCAAGCCAAGAGGCAACCAAAGTCAAGTCTTCAAGGGTAAGTTCACTTTCCCTCTTTTCTAGCTCATTTTTACAACATTTCTTAGCCTCTCTTTCTTGTATATTTGAGCTCCGACCAAAACTGAAAAGGTCATTTTTTTGAGCTCATTTTCATGTTTCAATAAGGGCTCAACCCTGTTTGAGCCCCCCATGTTGCACTTGCTTCAATATCCTCCTTGAATGTCATTTTTTTGCATGCTTTGGCAGCCCATTATGATTTCATTTTTGGGCATTTTACGGAACTAAAAACAGGCTTATTTTGAGCCCCTCTTCAACATTGAAGAAGGGCTCAACACTGTTTGGGACCTCCATGCTACACTTGTCGTTATGTTCCCTCTTTGGTCCCCTTTTTTGCATGTTTTGGCAGCCTATCATGCTTCGGTTTTTGGCCTTTTTACAGTACTAAAAATAGTCTTATTTTGGCCCATTCTTCATGTTTCATTAAGGGTCTTTGGCCGTTTGTGGAATATTTTGTAGACTTTGTGTTATAGCCACCTTTGAGCCTCATTTTGCATTGCATTTCTAGTATGTTTGTATACTGTTTTGGGGTTTTGTCACTTCATGTTATATCTCTCTTTTATTCCTCATTCTTGCATGTTTAGTTAGCCTATCATGCTTTTGTTTTTGGCCATTTTACAGTTCTGGAAATAGTCCTATTTTGGCCCATTCTACATGTTTTATTAAGGGTCTTTGGCTGTTTGCTGAATATTTTGCATACCTCATGTTATAGCCACTTTTGAGCCTCATTTTGCATTGCATTTCTAGCCTGTTTGTATACTGATTTTGAGGCTGCCATAAACTGTAAATGTGCATACTTTTGGTCCCTCTTCAATGTTGTAGAAGGAAATTTTTCAGTTTGGATTTTTCTTATATCACTTGCTTCATTACCCCTCTCTTGGCCCCTATTCTTGCATGCCATTTTTTCCCTACCTATGGTTGCTGTTTGGCCATGTTTATAACTATGAAAATTCCTTTTTTGGGACTGTCTAGCTTCTGTCTTTGCATTGCATGTCCACATTGTGCATGTTTGGCATAGCTATAGGCCACTTCGGGTGCCTAAATTTGCCTTTCGGGACAATTCCATGCATTTCGTGTCATTTCGCCTCATTTCGGGACTGTTTTCCCCCATATTTTAGTGCTGAAAATCCATTAGAATGATTGCTATCCATTCTATGTCATTACATCACATTCTGCCATTGCCTCGGTTTGCGTGCCCGTGTGCACGCATTTTGAGGCACTTCATTTTTCAACCATCGGCATCCTATGTGAGTGTGGCTGAGGCTCACTCATGTTGGTATAAGCCGATATCACTTTTTTATGTCATTACATCGCATTCCGCCATTGCCTCGATTTGCGTGCCCGTGTGCACGCACTTCGAGGCACTTCATTTTTCAACCATCGGCATCCTATGTGAGTGTGGCTGAGGCTCACTCATTTTGGTATAAGCCCATATCACTTTTTTATGTCATTACATCGCATTTCGCCATCGCCTCGGTTTGCGTGCCCGTGTGCACGCATTTCGAAGCATTTCATTTTTATCCATCGGCATCCTATGCGAGTGTGGCTGAGGCTCACTCATGTTGGTATAAGCCCATATCATGTTTCCATGTCATTCGCATTCCGCCATCGCCTCGGTTTGCGTGTCCGTGTGCACGCATTTCGAGGCACTTCATTTTTATCCATCGGCATCCTATGTGAGTGTGTCTGAGGCTCACTCATGTTGGTATAAGCCCATATCACATTTCCATGTCATTACATCGCATTCCGCCATCGCCTCGGTTTGCGTGCCCGTGTGCACGCATTTCGAGGCATCTCATTTTCATAGCATTGTGTATGTTAGGATTGTATCTTAGTTGCATTTCATGCATGTCATGCATATTGCATCGTGTTCGGGATAGGAGTTAGCCCGGGCACGGGAAACGCGGTACGTTTCGTACTCCGAGTCACGGAATGTGTCTCAATTCCCCAGTCACCGACACTCCGGATTATCCATG
>NW_021025291.1:1444890-1505487 GCF_004153795.1 Camellia sinensis
GGGTCCTAACCTGTTTGGGGTCAGCAGCTGTGAGTTGGTTCATAATCTCATGTTTAGGGCCATTTTTGCATGCTAGTTTTGCCATCCTTTTGTTTGCTGTTTGGCCATGATTTGTACTGGTAAAATGCTTATTTTGGGGCTGCCTTGCTTCTGTCTTTTCATTCCATGTACCAATTATGCATGCTTTGTATAGCTGTAGTTCATTCTATGCGCCTAATTTTGCATTTCCGGAGAGATTCCATGCATCGGGTGTGTTTTCGCCTCATTTCGGGGCTGTTTTCCCCCACATTTCAGTGCTGAAATCCCACTAGCATGTTTGCATATCATTTCCACGCATTTGCATTGCGTATGTCATTGCCTCGGTTTGCGTGCCCGTGTGCACGCATTTCGAGGCACTTCATTTTCATCTATCGGCCTCTTATGTGAGTGTGGCTGAGGCTCTCTCATGTTAGTATAAGTCCATGTTGCATTCTATATGCCATTTCCATGCCATTGCATTGCGTATGCCATTGCCTCGGTTTGCGTGCCTATGTGCACGCATTTCGAGGCACTTCATTTTCATCTATCGGCGTCCTATGTGAGTGTGGCTGAGGCTCTCTCATTTTGGTGTAAGCCCATTATTGCATTGCGTATGCCATTTCATCCATAGCATTGTGTGTGCTCGGTTATGTATTACCTCGTGCAGCTTGTATGCCATTCCATAACATTGTGTATATTAGGATTGTATTTTAGTTGCATTTCATGCATGTCATGCATATTGCATCGTGTTCGGGATAGGAGTTAGCCCAGGCACGAGAAACGAGGTGCATTTCGTACTCCGAGTTACGGAACGTGTCTCAATTCCCCAGTCACCGACACTCCGGATTATCCATGATGGAGTTAGGTTTTAGTTGTGTTTTCATGTCCATTCATCCTATATTGAATTTTGCAATTCGACTCCTTGGCCATCATGCATCGAGATGCGTGATTGGTGGCACGAGGATCGAGGCATGCATATATTTGTGAAAATACATTGCTATGCCCCTTTCCTGCTCTCTGCTGCAGCAAAACGCAGAATCAGCAACTTCTTGGGACTTGGCACGCATTTCAAGAACAGTTGTAAACAGAGGCTAATTGGGGCATCGTCATGGATTTCCGCGCAAAGGCAACCCAGACATGCATCATTCATCAGAGTCAAGGCAGTCCCTGGCCTTGCATGCCAGTTTATTTATTTTCTTAGTTAATTTGTTAATTAATTAGGAATTTGTACATATTTGGACTGCAATATTTATTTGGACTGTATTATTCTTTCATTTGGGACTGTATTATTTATTCGGACCCTCTGCGCGAGGGCACAACTGTAATAAGTGTGCGTGAGTGTGTTGTATGTCTTCCAACCCCACGTCTTTCTTCCCTTTTATTTATCCGCTTATGATGGTTAGATTAGGGCATATTTCAATTAGCATACAGTATGATAGCATGTTTGCATTCATTCATCTGTTTTGCATGCACCGGGCTCAGCGCACCATACTAACTGCATCGTACTTTGAATTCCAAATTGAATACATGTTAGTTGTAGCATTTCATATGCCATGTTTAGAATAGCCGAGCCTGCTATAGTTGCATTTTTGCATGTGTTGCATTAGGCATTTCTGTATATTGAGGATCATGCATGATTTCTAATAAACTTCTTTTTTTAGCTTGGAGTACTCGGTGAGTTTTATGCTTTAGCATCCTTGCATGCGTGTGAGTGACTGCCATGAATAGCATGCTTACCATGAGGCTAATTGCTAATGTGATATAACTGCCTGAATGCCTGTGGGTGAAGGTTGGGTTATTTGAATTGGAATAATTCATCAAATGTGTGTTTTAAGCCCACTAGATAGTGGCAAAATCATGTTTTCTAGGCCCACCTGAGGGTGGCAAATCCACGTCTTAGCCTACTTGCGAGTAGCACCATCAAACCATTTTCAAATAAACAAACATGAAATGTTTTGTTCCAATTCAGGCGATCCAGTCTATACTTGTATGCTGTGTGCATCACATAGTAAATCTAGGCTAATAACCGGAATAAGAACACACAATGTTTTCAAAAATAGATATCATGGTTAGTAGAGGCCGATCTTTGATCGGGCGAGCGGGGGTGCTCACGAAGTGACCTTCCCCAATCGTACCCAAGTTCCCGAGCCGAGGCAACTTTGGTGATGACGGACACGTGGCCTTTGGCACCGAGTCAGGGTTTCCTAAATTCCCCCATTAAAAAATATTTAGGTGGCGACTCTGTATCTGGCAAAGCAGTCCATGTTTGGCACTTCTTTTCTAAAAATCTGTTTTCTCAAAACGATTTGCCGGATTTGGACTCTTTGGTTCAGATTAAGAACCGTGACAAATTTGAGAGTCCGAGCTGTAGTGACCCCAAATGAACAGAACGGGACTAACCCTTCCGGGGCGTTCGGGGACGTCTACACTTATGTTTATAATTGCTATAACTGCTTATAGTGAAATGGATAATACAAGAACTGCAAATGAATCTGAATCCTCATCCTCTGAGGCAAGAATGGCAAGACTGGAGAGAATGATGGAACTCATAACTGAGAGATTAGGGCAACAACAGAACCCACAGCCCCCACCTCCTTCATTATAGCCAGAGCCACCTGTTAATGATGACATAATTGCACTAACACATAAGTTCAACAAGATGAAACCGCCATCCTTTCAGGGAGGCCTGGAACCGTTAAAAGCTGAAGCATAGGTCCTTGAGACAGAAAAGTTATTTGAAGTGTTTCCGTGCTCTGCAGCACATAAAGTACTGTTAGCTACCTTTACCTTGCAAGAAGAGGCCAGAAGGTGGTGGATGCTTATCCGCGATGACAACACTGTAATGACTTGGGCTCAATTCAAAGGAGCCTTCTTTGAAAAGTACTTCTCTCAGTGTGTCAGGGACAGAAAAGTAACTGAATTTGAACAGCTGAGACAGGGTACAATGTCCGTTGCTGAATATGAAACAAAGTTCACCGAGCTTGCTAGATATGCACCGCACATGGTGGACACTGATTATAAGAAGGCCAGAAAGTTTGAAGGCGGCCTTAATGTTGCAATACTGGACAGAATTAATGTTTTGAAGCTACCGAATTATGTAAATGTTCTTGACTGAGCTTTGATGGCTGAATCGAACATTGAGGCACTAAAAACTGAAACACCAGCGTCTGAATGGCGTGGTAAAGGCAAGGTTTTAAATTCAAGAAAGGCAAGCATAACCCATTGAACAAGAAACAGAATACGGGGTCAACAACTAGCCCCAGCCAAGGGAGTGGTTTCATACCACCCTGTTCTGAGTATGGTAGGAAGCACAAAGGGGTCTGTTACAAAATATCTGGAGCCTGTTACAGGTGTGGCAAGGTGGGCCACATGGTTAAAGACTGCCCCTCTGCTCCACAAGCCAATAGTAAAGCTGCACCAAGCGTGGCAGCATCAACTGTTGCACCAAAACTGAACCCCAAAGCTACCGGGAAAGAGCCCATGAGGCAGGGCCGAGTGTTCGCCATAGTACCGGGAGATGTGCAGAATACCGAGACCGTTGTGTCAGGTATTCTCTCTATTTGTACTCAAAATGCTTATGTACTGATTGATTCGGGGTCTACGCATTCATATGTGTTGCATGCTTTTTCACGAAAACTGAATAGACCATTAGAACTCATGAATTATCTGTTAGCTGTATCATCACCCGTTGGGAGATCCATGATTTATGCATATATGTACCCTGCTTGTGAAATTATTGTTGGAGATGCACATCTGTATATTGATTTACTACCACTGAACATTATTTTGACATAATATTGGGAATGGACTGGTTAACGAAATACCATGCTACTATAGACTGTGTAATGAAACAAGTAGTTTTTCGTCCACCTGGTTTGTCTAAATTTGTGTTTAGTGGAAGTGGAGTAGTACCTCCTCTGTATTTGATTTCATCTGTGAAAGCTGGTAAAGTGATTAGAAAGGGGTGTAAAGGGTATCTGTGTTCTGTATTGACTGTATCTACTGATGATAATGCTAATGTGAACAGTATTCCCATAGTCAGAGAATTTCCAGATATTTTTCCAGATAATCTGCCAGGGGATTTGATTGACAGGGAGATTGAATTCACCGTTGATGTAATTCCGGGTACCTAGCCAGTATCTAAAGCTCCTTACCAAATGGCTCCGACTGAATTGAATTGAAAGAATTGAAAGTGCAACTGCGGGAACTGTTAGATAAGAAGTTCATCAGGCCCAGTAATTCACCGTGGGGCGCACCTGTTTTGTTTGTGAAAAAGAAAGACGGCTCACTGAGACTGTGTATTGACTACCATGAACTGAACAAGGTAACTGTGAAAAATAAATACCCATTGCCACGTATTGATGACTTATTCGATCAGTTACAGGGTGCTCAAGTGTTCTCTAAGATCGACCTCAGAAACTTTATGCTAAACTGTCTAAATGTGAATTTTGGCTTGATCATGTTATGTTTTTGGGGCATGTTGTTAGCAAAGATGGAATTTCAGTTGATCCACAGAAGCGGTAGTAAACTGGCCTAGACCAACAAATGTGATCTGTCCAAAGCTTTTTGGGTTTGGCTAGATATTACAAAAGATTTGTCAAAGATTTCTCCAAAATTGCCTTACCGTTGACGTAGTTAACTCAGAAGGGGATATCATTTGACTGGATTGACCAAAGGGAATCAGCATTCCAAGAGTTGAAAACTCGACTTGTAACTGCACCGATTCTTACCCTACCTTAAGGTACGAATGGTTTTACTGTATTTAGTGATGCTTCTCATAAGGGTTTGGGATGTGTTTTAATACAGAATGAGAGAGTTATTGCTTATACTTCCCGATAACTGAGACCGCACGAAAAGAATTACCCAACCCATGACTTGGAACTTGCCGCAGTGGTATTTGTATTGAAAATCTGGCGTCACTATCTGTATGGGGCGACATGTGAGGTGTATACAGATCACAAGAGTCTGAAATACTTCTTCACGCAGAAAGAACTGAACATGAGACAACGGAGATGGCTAGAACTGATTAAAGACTATGACCTACAGATTTTGTACCATCCGGGAAAAGCCAACACCGTTGCCGATGCACTGAGCTGGAAATTGATTGGAAATTTAGCCTGTTTGCTCACCGGGCAGAAAGAATTGCTTTGTGACCTTGAAAAATCTGAAATTAAAATTGTTTTGCGAGAACAAGGTGGAACAATAGCTGCTATTTCTGCTCAACCGGCACTGATTGAAGAAATTAAAGAGAAACAACAATAGGATGACTTCTTGAAGAAGATCATCGAAGAAAGGGAAACTAAACCAAGACCAGGTTTCAGATTTGAAAATAATGTATTGAAATTTCAAGAAAGACTGTGTGTACCGAATGATACTGAACTGAAAAGAAGAGTTCTGCAAGAAGGCCACAATTCGAAGTTGTCTATCCATCCAGGGAACACGAAAATGTACCAAGATTTGAAATTGAATTTCTAGTGGCCGGGAATGAAGAAAGAAATTGCTGATTTTGTATCGAAATGTCTTCATTGCCAACAAGTTAAAGCTGAACATCAACGACCCGCAGGCTTATTGCAGCCCTTACCCATACCGGAGTGGAAATGGGAACATATCACCATGGATTTTATTGTCAGATTGCCTCACTCCAGTAAAGGTATGGACTCAATTTGGGTTATTGTTGATAGACTGACTAAATGTGCTCACTTCTTACCTGTTAAGACAATTTATAATGTGGACAAATTGGCTATACTCTATATTGATGAAATTGTTAGACTGCATGGAGTGCCTGTGTCCATTGTTTCTGACAGGGATTCGAAGTTTACATTGAGATTTTGGCAAAGCTTACAGACTGCATTGGGTACTGAATTGAGACTGAGTAGTGCTTATCATCCTTAGACAGATGGCTAGTCAAAAAGGACCATCCAGACTCTGGAGGATTTACTGAGAATATGTGTCCTTGATTTTCAGGGAAACTGGGAAAGCCATTTGCCCTTAGCCGAATTCGCCTATAGCAACAGTTATCATTCAAGTATTGGTATGGCGCCTTTCGAGGCATTGTATGGTAGAAAATGTAGGTCTCCAATTTGCTGGGCAGAAGTTGGAGATGGGCCTTTGCTTGGGCCCGAGATTGTATATGAAACGACTGAGAAATTGAAACTGATACAACAGAGACTGAAAACTGCACAGAGTAGGCAGAAAAGTTATGCTGATACCAGAAGACGAGACAGAGAATATGAAATAGGTGATCACGTGTTTGTGAAAGTGACACTGATGAAAGGCCATACTCGTTTTGGAGTCAAAGGCAAGTTAGCACCAAGATATGTCGGACCGTATGAGATTATTGAGAAAATCAATCCGGTGGCGTATCAAGTTGCGCTTCCTCCTGAAATGGAGCATATGCACAACGTCTTCCACATTTCTATGTTGAGGGATTACCTCCGGGATCCTTTCCATGTGATAGAGCCTACTCGTGTAGTGCTGAGTGATGACTACACTTATGAGGAACGGTCTATTCAGATTGTTTACAGATGGATCAATAAGTTGAGAAACAAAGAGATCCCGTTAGTGAAAGTCGACTGGCAAAACCATGGTGGCGTGTATGCCACTTAGAAAAGGGAAGATGACATGGCTAAAAGATATCCTGAACTGTTTCCACTGAATCCTATTTTCTTCCAAAATGAAGGGAACTCGAGTTTAGAGGACTAAACTCTTTTTAAGGAGGGGAGACTGTAACAACCCTCACCACTGTTTACCGATAAACTACCGATTACTGCTAAACTAAGACTGATTATGAAAAGTAATTGAACTAATTGAAATACTGAACTGACTGACTGAAATCTGAAACTGATTGATTGACTGCATCTGTTTAAATACATTATCTATCTGTTTGACTGTTTGATCATCTGTTCATGTTTTATGTTTAAATTGTGAATTGAAGGCCTTATCGGCGGCCGAATCGGAGATAGATTAGTGTTTTGATGATCATCATAATTTATGTGATTTTATGGTGTAATTATCTAAAAACTGATTAGGTATGATTAAATTAGATTAATTAAGGTTGAATAGTATCGTTAGGCTTATTTACAATAGTGCCATTGTTAGTGGGCCATGTAGGCTAAACATATTTGAGCCTTTATACACTCAAACAAACATTTCATCAGCTCATTTCCTCACCACCACCGGACTAGAGAGAGCATGAAGGCTAAACATATTTGAGCCTTTATACACTCAAACAAACATTTCATCAGCTCATTTCCTCACCACCACCAAACTAGAGAGAGAAAGTGAGAGAGTTGAATTGTCCTTGTCGATTTGCTTAGAAACTTGAAGGAATTGAAGTGTAGATTGCAAATTGAGCTTGTGTATCTTGCATTGAAGACCTAAGGTAGATCATTGACCTTCTTCATTGTGTATTTGAGTTTATTCTTGCATGATTAATGGGTCTTTAGTGATCTAAGGATTGAATTGGTTCAATAGTGTTGAATTAGAGCTCAATTGTTGCATGCATGTGCATATTGATAAGTTTTGAGGTTGTAATTCATCATGTTTTTGTAAGAGTTAGCTCATTTGAGCTTGTATTTAAAGCTTTGAAATGATTTAAGTTCATGCATGTTGCATGTTCATCTTGTTCATGAAAATTGGTTTGAAATTGGATTTAATTGAAACACCCTTGGGCTTTGGTTTCTTAAATTGAGCTTTGAATCAGGTTATTCTATGTGTTTACAAGTGTTTTCCAGAAAGTTAGCCCAAGAGGATCAAAATTTATGCATCAAAACATGATTTTGAACTTGGGACTCAAACTTAGAAAATCCAGATTTTTGACTCCCGCTCGAGCAGGGGAAATTGACGCTCGAGCGGGAAAATCGAGCTCCCAGCATCTTGCATTGATTTATAGTCTGCTCGAGCGGGGGATTGTATGCTCGAGCGGGGGCATGTGTCTCACGCTCGAGCGGGCATCGAGCGTCCGTCAAGCGGGGATTTCACCTATCTAGTACTTTTGCAGTCCGCTCGAGCGGGTACCTTTGTTGCATGTCCGCTCGAGCGGGGAAACCTGCGCTCGAGCGGGGCTCTGTTTTTTTCTGAAAATTCTGAAACTGTTTTCTGAATGCATCTTTGCATCCTCATCCCATCTTAGGCATTCTTAGGCCTAGTTTAAGACATTTTAATAAGGATATAGATGTAGAACACACCAAGGCAAATTAGGGATTAAATTATTATCTTTCCCAACTGTGTAGCTTAGTGTGTGTTCAATCTGTAATCTGTGTAGGGTTGGCGACTGGGGACGCGCTCTAGCCTAACTGTAGCCCAGAACTCTGTGAGTAACAACTGTGTAAAGATATGTTCAAAAATGATTATCTTCTGAACAATTGAACTATACTGTTTCTGAATTGATACTGTTAATAGAATGAATGTATGTCCTCTATTCTGAACTGTATTGTGGCATCCTTAGCAACTACTGTTACTGACTGTTACTGTTACAGAGATCTCTGTCGGTTCCCTTGTTGGAACCACTACTGTTTACTGATTGATGACCATCATTGACTGTTCGGTCTTTCAAGACCTACTGTTTACTGTACTGTTATGCTAATGGATGTACCACATATGACTGTACTGACTGAACGACTGAAATACAATTTAATGAACTGTTTTCATTGCTGTAAGGACATTCATTCTAAATCTCTTTACGCATTATGTTATTCACTGGGCTTTAGCTCACTGCTCATATATATATGTAGGTGTACAGGCACCAGACCGCGGTTAGAAGCGTCGTGGTAAGCCCCAGTTTTGTCAAGCCAACCACTGTGCCTCACTGCGAGGTTCCGAGCCTGTCAAGCTATGGCTTAGGGGTGTTTTAAGTTCCCCCGTCTGTCTCTGTAACTATTTTGTTAACTGTATAGACTGTATAGACTGTTACTGTACTGTTTAATATGGATTAGGTCCCTGATCTGAATGATTATAAATGTTGTACATACTGTTCTGCACTATGTATATATATATATGAAAAGTCTTTTTGGCATACAGACTGTCACAGCTCATTGGACATTGTTTATTTACTGTATTGGCTTCCGCCAGGCCCTGTACTCTGTTTTACTGTATTACTGTTAACCAGGCCTTCGGTAATCTCGGATTACAGGCCGGTTACGGTGCTAAACCCATAGGGGCGGGTTTGGGTCGTGACAGCTTTTCTGTATATTCAATTGTATATATGATTACAATCAGACCTTAGATTATATAGCCCTAAACCTTAAACCAAAAAGGAAAATACAATTATGCCTCTAATAGGACTCTAACACAATCATGCCTCTAATAGGACTCTAATTTGTACAACCACAATTTTGGAAACTAGAAAATATATACAATATATTCTCACAGGCTTGTCATATGCATCTTCTTGAACACACAATAAACCAGTATGCATGTACCTTAAGAACTTATCAAGGATACAAGACTCTCAATAATGGATCAATCATTTCCAACCATTTCCCTTCATTTCATAATTGCCACACCTGTAGCATCACCGAGCCAGATATACTTATTTGAGCAAAACTTGCAACAAGACGATCAATTTTGAGAAGTATAGTCTTACTCAAGCCGAATAAACTTACATATGCTATAAGACTAGGGGCGCGCTTAGTGAGATGGCAATTAGCATTTCTCCTCCTAGTTATAATCTCAATCAAAAGGACACCAAAACTGAAAAACATCAGACTTGACTGAATATAGTCCTTTCATTGAAAACTCTGGAGCCATCTAACCACTATCCGACAAGAGAAGGAATTGGAAAAAAATTTAATAAGCGAACTCATAGGATTGATGAAGCTACCTACTTAATTGTTTTAGACATAGATTAGTTTTGAAAAAAAATAAATAAAGAAAAGAAAAAGAAGTTTGATAGAAAAACAAACAGTGAACTCACTACGTTCAAACAATCTTAGCAGTGTTAGTTACACCATCACTTCCTTCGCAGATTCTTGCCATTCCGAAATCCGAGATCTTTGGGTTCAATTGACTGTCTAGTAACACATTGCTTGGTTTTAGGTCCCTATGAATGATTCTGAGCCAAGAATCCTCAAGAAGATATAACATTTCCCTTACAATTCCATTGATCATATTTAGACGCCTACTCCAATTCATTTGTGCACGCTTCCTAGGATCTAACCATAAAAGAATAGGGAAAAAAAAATTATAGATTAGGAAAATGAACTTCTGATTAACTACAATGAAACCTACCCATTTTTATATACTAAATTTGTATTAAAAAACTGAGATATTGAGGGAAAACAAAAAACAAACAAACAAACAAAAGAAAGAAGGATACGAACCAAATAGGAAGACATCAAGGCTGCCATTGGGCATGTATTCATAGATGAGCAGCTTTTCTTCTCCATCTATGCAAAACCCCAAAAGCCTTAAAAGATTTTTGTGTTGAAGTGTCAATATTAATAAAACTTCATTGGTGAATTCGTCTAAACCTTGCTCTGAACAACTTGAGAGCCTCTTCACTACAACTTCCCTCCCATCAGGTAATCGACCGTGGGAAAAAAAAATGTATCAGGCAATTAAAACTAGGAACCAAGAAAAAAGAAAAAAGCACAAAAGAAAAAAAAAATGTCATCACCTTGTAAACAGGACCAAGCTTATTTGAAGCCGAGAAGTTATCTGTAGCTGCACTTAGTGTCCCCAAATCAATGAACAGGAAAGTCTGAGAATTGCAGTTGTCCCTTGCCTGCAAATTCTGATGATGTACATCTCTCTTATTGGGGTCCCCAATTTCATGTAATTAAACTTCTTGGCCATAAACTTGCTTTCCCTCCAAAATTGGGAGAAGAAAAAAAAAAGAAGAAAAAGAAAAAAGAGCAGGTTTAATTTTAGAGTTATGAAAGAAAAGGATATAATTGTTAGTGAAAGGAAAAAAAGAATCTTCTACTAGATAGCATCATTACTTGTCTTAGTTTGATTCCTTATAGCAAGACAGTAGACACAAAATCCCACAAGTGCTACAACTAGAATTGTTGATTCAATTGCAAGGCCAACAATCATCTAATACATTCGAATATTGATAGACAATTTGTTCACGCTTGCAAATTTCCACTGATTTTCTGTTGAATTTTAACTCGCATCCTCATAAAACCCATAGAACTCATACCTTAAGAAGCAACTATGACTAAAAAGTCTAACACCACGAGACTTAGAGCAGCAAGTTGAAATGTTTGCTATTGCCGTTTCAAGGCACGTGTTACAGTCATCAGAAGACAAGTCTATAGTGCACTGCATGAGAGCGTATTTGTTTTAGAGTCTGAAGTTTACCACTCCAGTGGCATACATACCACATGAAGGATTGAATGCTGCTAGCCTGCTAAGCTTATGCAGCATGTCGTTCCAAGGTTTTGAAAAGCGGTTGCGGTCGCCGTAACGGTGGTGATGACGCGGTTGCGGTTGCGGGGTGTAAAGGCCGTAGTGTAACGGTTGCGGTAATCGAAACCGTGATTTTTTTTATTTTTCGAACAATTTGAAAAAAACTTACCGATACGCATATTTTTTTTCCATGATCATATTTATTGGGTTAAAAATAAATATTGATCAATTTTTGTAAATTTTTAAGTATAATCCAATATATTTCATATTTCTAAATCACTATAAACTGAGTTTTTTACATTTTATTTTAATAATTAATGACTTTATATTATGCAAAAAATCAATCACTAACTATTATATATAAGATAAACAATGACAAAAGTAAGAGAATAAATAAAAGCCTAAATATATATATATATATACATATTTTAACCAAGCCAAATAGATAATGACCACACTTATTATTATTATTATTTTCAAACAATATATAGATAGACACACACAAACAAAATGATTTAGTGATAGCAGCTGGATAGAATAGTATAGGTCTTACCGTTTCAACAAATCAATAATATGTTCTTCATCTTCTCTCTTCTCTCTCTCTATCTGTTACTCATCCATTTTCTCTCTTTTATCTTTCCTCTTCTCTCTATCCCTCTTCCCCTATTTTTAACTTTTTTTTTTGTGTTTTTTTGAAAGAAACAGTTTGGAACCGTTACATAACGGTACGTAACAGGCCGTTATGGCTGTTAGGGCACCGTTACGACTGCTACGGTAGCCGCTACAGCCGACACACCTGTGAATCTCAGTCACACTGCAAAAGCGGCCATAACGGGTGGCGGTAACCGCCAAAACCGTTACGTAACGGCGTTATGTAATGGTTGCGGCCGCTTTTTAAAACCTTGTGTCGTTCATAAAAGAAATGAATCAGCGTAGTTCATCACCTGAAACATTTTTTGCGTTGTATTGCCAAATGTTTCCCGTCACATCCACGGTGCCAGAGAACGATTCATAGGTGTAGTGCAACTGGAAATTTCCTCCCATAACCGCTTCGTTTCTGTTTTCGCAACGGTTTTTGATGTCTTGTATTGCACTTGATATGCAGTTCTCACAGTGATGTGTTGCGATAAAGTCATAGCAGAGAAACAGACCGAAAAGTCTGTCTTGGTCATTTCGGATCTTGGTGGTGTAGAACTTGGAGATAGAGGCATTTGAGGACAGAGAATCAAGAAGCTTTTCGGGATTATTATGAATTATACTATTAGTTGTAGAAATGGTTGTGTTTGAACAAAGTTTGTAGGAAGGGGCAATGGAATGAACAAAATGATGAAGAGCAGAAAAGAATGAATAAAGCAAAAGTATTTTCACTTTATGGAAATGGAAACATGACTGACTCCCCTTCGTGAATGCACTGTGACATGAACTATGAAGACAATCAAAGTCTAGTGCTTAGGCTTGAGGAGAAAACAAATAAAGCTGTCATGGATTTTCAATTACAAGATTTTTTTCGTCGAAATGGGCTTAGGCCAAGCAATAATGCAATAGACAAGATTTCATGCACAGACATGCACAGAAAAAGTACTCAGGAAAGGGAAATGCATTATCTTTGAGGTACAAGCTCAAAAATTAAAAGGTACATGCTCTAATATATCAAAGTTGAATTCAAATTATAAATTATTTTTTAAAACATAAATCTATGCATGATTTTGTATACACTATACTAGTCTATCACCCGTGCTATGCACAGAATAATTATAGATATTTATATTTATTTTAGATTTTTTTTAATATATAAATTATGTTTTTTAAGATTTTTTATAAAAATAATTTAACAATTTTATCACTAACCATAGTGTATAGAAGAAGTTGAAAAGGGTATTGCAGTAACTATATATGGATTGTATCTATAATTATTTGTTTGAGGGGATTTTAATGCTGATCATGTGATTTTGACCAAATCAATAAATGCAGACATGTGGAAAGACATGTGAATTGAAAAAAGTTAATAAATGCTGATCGGGAGATTTTGACCAAATCAATAAATGCTGAGCTTCTTTTTTGTTTAAATAAAAAATTTAGAAAATTCATATTGGGATATTAAAGCTCCTATGAGCCTTGGGAGTTAAAAACCCCCTTTTGCTTAATATATAGTATAGATGTGCTTCCTTTTTGTTTGATCATTTTTTCACTTTGACCTTTAAAGTTTGTTTTTTTTTTTTTCACTTTGACGTTTCATGTTTCAAATTGTTCCTAATTTACTCTTAAAGCTAATTTATGTTCAAAATTAGATAGAAAATGCCACAGCAACTGTCCTATAGGATAAAAAATATATTGTAATATTGTGATTTGAGTTTGTGTCAAAGGCATGAGTTATATAATATAATATTTTTATGCCGCGTGGTCATTAATGTGTCTTTTCTGTCTAATTTTTAACAGAAAGAGTAAATAGAGAGAAACTTGAAATATGAAAGGCCAAAGTGAGAAAAATAAATCTTAATGTCCAAAGTGAGAAAGTAGCCAAACATAAAAGAGGTAAAGTGTAATTTACCCTATCTTCAATTACTTTACATGATTAATTATGAATAATTATCTACAATGATTACTTTTAAATGATGTGAAACTAATGATTAATTATCTACAATGATTACTTTCAAAAGATTATTGGTGGCATTATATATGTGTTCGAGTTTTACATAATTTTCTTTTATACACATTTGAGTATGCAAAACTAATGATTAATTTGAAAAGATTAATTACATTCAAGTTTTATATGTTTTTTTTTTTTATAATTTTAAATATGTTAATATTCAGTCAATACTAATGATTAATTTTATTTTTACAAATGGTTTTTGTCGTGAAATTGTGGACACTGCTTTTTTTTTTTTTTTTGTATATGGGGGGCATTGTTTTTTGTTTATGGTTTACTATTGTTTGTATAGATAACTATTTGCTTGGTACAAATTAGCTTCTTGGCGTGGTACATATTACTTTTTTTGGTGTGGTACAGATTACTTTTTTGACGTGATATGGATTACCTTTTGGCATGATATTGTGGATATTACTTTTTTGTGTATAGAGTACATGACTTTTGTATAATCCTCTATTTTGTACGGAATTACATTTTTTGGGTTGGATTATACTTAGTTAAATATGAATTTTTTAGATGGTTTAAAGTAAAATGTGTGTAAGTTGTGCAATGGTTGATAATATAATCGGTATATGTATTGTTTTGTTTATATACAAGATACATGTTGCACTAATAATGGAATAAATCTAGTTAGTTGAGAAATTAATTAAAAAATACTAAATAAAGTTTTTGGCGACAAAATGTTTAGTAGCGAAAAAAGAAGTGAAATTTTTGGCGACTAAATATTTGGCAATCAAAAAAGCAAGCAAAGGTTTTTGGTGACTAAATATTTAGTAGCAAAAAAAGAAAAAAGATTTTTGCCGACCAAATAGTTAGTAGCCAAAACAAATCAAGATAAGGAATTTTACTTTTGGCGACTAAATATTTTAGTCACGAAAAGAACATGGCATCCTCCGGTGACTAAAATGTTTTGTTGTAAAATACAATGGGAAGAAAATATTTATTTTGTGGCGACTAAAATGTTTAGGCGTAGACAACAACAATGACTAAACTATCTGGTGGCTAAATGTGACATAAAACGGTGACTAAAATATCTAATCGCTAAATGTAGGAGTATTTGCAACAAAAACATATTAGTCATTGAAAACGAAATTTATTTTTATTTGATAACTTTTGGCGACTATGATTTTAGTTGCCAAAAGGTGTCAATTAGGGAGTAAGTTAGTTTTAGTAGCCAAAGTGAAGAGAATTAGTGACCAACATAAATTTAATCACCAACTACTATTGCCAACAAGCCTTTGGCAACTAACTGGGCAACTAAAAATTTTAGTTGCCATTGACTTTCGGCTACTAAAAAAGAGACTTTAGTGACTAATTTTTTAGTAGCTGAAAGTGTATTTTCTTGTAGTACAGATGAAGAAGAATGGATAATAAATTAATTTCCATCTCGAATTTTTGAGTTCAGATCCTATGTAGTGTTCACCCGAAAAACAAAAATAAATAACAATAATAATGAAAAATTACAATGATAGTCCCTACTTTGGTCTTTGTATCATTTTCGGTCCCTATAATTCCAATTGACTCGATTTTGACCATATATTTATGATTTCGTCTCAATTTGGTCTAATAGATTACAACTCTTGGCATTTTTTTTTTATAGAAAATATGCATATAAGTGTTATGTGTCATATTTTTAATGACAAGTTAAACTCAATCAATTAAGTTGTGTCCTAGATGGGGAATTTGTCCTTTAAGTGGTGCCCTAGAGTAGCTAATGGGGCTACCCATTGAACCACTCGTGCTTGACTAGACGATATGTTACCATTGGATTGGGTTTCCCAGCCTCTTTTGGCTCTTGTTGGGTGCCTTGATTTCAATTCCTTTGTAATTGAAGTTTTTGCCAAAAAAAAAAACCTCAATCAATTTAGTGATAATTTTCTGTAAAAAAAATACTAATAACGTTATCAATTGGACTAAATCGGTACAAAATTTTAAAAATTAAGGATCAAAATCCAACCAATTAAAATTGTTGGAACCAAAATAATATAATAAGTAAAATGTAAGGATCACCGATAATTTGCCCCAATTTCTTAGATACACCAAAAAAATAGGAACTGCTGGGTTCCTTGTTATAGTGATTTGGACAGAGAATATTAGATTTGAAGTGGGTTTTGATGGGTTGGGTATTGCCAAAGTCATTGTTTTGGGACACATGGGTATTGATAGATGGTTATTGATCCATAGTTTTGGAAGGTCTCAGTTTTGTTGGCATTTGCGTTGGGGCTGAATCAAGAATGAGAAAGTAGGGAACAAGTGTATGAAATGATAATTTTTAGTTGGGTTTTGGAGGGCAGAGAGTGATGGAGGAGGCTGGTGTGAAGAAGTAGTGGGGAAGAACTGAGGTATACGATACAAAATGGTATATCTCTAATTTTTATTTATTTTTTTAATTTTTAAATATCAGCTGATATATATGGAGATTTTAGACTTCCGGTATCAATATTCATGGACATATAATCGTGCTAATATCAATACCTATTCTAAAATCATTTATGATGGGTTAGTAGATGTATGAGCATGAAATAATCTTCTCGTATAATCCTATTGATCAAGTTTGCACTCCTCCAAACGTCGTCGCTTTACTACCTGAAAAGACAAACGTGAGCTAGCCGGGCGGGTATGTGCTGGATACCTCTCCGATGCCTAAGTCAACAAACAGACAATAGACAAAAGCTCTGTGTATTTGTGAGTAGAAAATTGTGATACCTGTACATAGGTTCTGTCATGAGCTTTTATAGATTTCACTTGGCACAATCCTAGTAGGACTCCAATTCTTCTTATAAGAGTCCTCCTAGGAATCACACTCCCAAAGATAACACCCACATCACTGCAAATCAAGTGAGATGGCTAAACCCTTTACCTCGGCTGACACTATGATCAACCAAGTTACTTTGGCTCCGTACACAACATAGGCGAGCCATGATACCCTGCCATTGGTCGGCATCATGCCGAGCTATACCCAGCTTGGCCTAACGCCCTGCTATCATCTCGGTCAGAAGGTAAATAGGTCCCAATTCTAGCAACACATCCAACTGTCCTGGTACCTACCTCGGCCTAAAGTCAAAATACAAAATACCTTTTTGGCCCATTATATGGTCCAACTTCCAAAGAACACTCGTCCTAGCTCGGCCCAATTTGTTTATAAATTACCCTCTCAATTGACCCTTTATTCCATCTGCGTAGCATGATTGGGATTATTATCTTCAAGCCGTGCTAAAATATTCAAACCAACTGAACTAAAATAAGCAACACCACCGAGATTAAAATATTTAACCCCAACAAGCTGGGTTAGCTCGGTCTTCAGTACTGTGCCTATCACAACCCGTCGTTTCACGTACCTGACATCATGTCCTATCTGTGACATGTGGCACGTGTCTATTGCTTTTTCATACTGTGACAGCCGTCCCACATTTATCAAAAAACGTTTGAAAAGTTCCGCCGTTTTCGTGCCTATTCAAAACCCATTTTTTGAATCCAACCCTCACTGTTCATCTTCTTCCTTTTTTTACTTCTGAGACCTGCTTCTGTGCCTCCTGTGCTCCATTCACTTTTGCTTCACTTGCTCTCTTGCTGGTTGGATTTTGCTTTCACACTTAAACCTGTAAGTTGTTTAATACCTCTTTCTGATGTTCCTTTGTATTTATTTCTATACCTTTAGCGTTTAATCTCCATATATGTGTGTTTATATGCATTAGAGTGTTGAACAAATACAATAAACCAAAAACCTCATACTCAAGCTTAAAGGCTCACCAACTGGATTTGAAAAATATGATATTTGATCCAAAGTCGTGCTGTAGCCGAACTAGGTACTTGTTAGCGACTTTTTAAGCTTGTTCCTGACCGAGCTATAAACCTTGAGTCGGTCCCGTTTTATGGCCAAACTAAAAACTGATCATAGCTGAGATGTAGCCGAGCTAGGCTTATTTTACTTTGCTTATTTAGTTAGCCCGGTCCAGTTATCTGGGCATAACACTCTTTATTTCCACTTTGCAGGCTTGACTAGGTTGGCCAGGCACACCTTTGCACTCTGCCCCTGGCGGCATCACTCAACCAAGCCAACCAAAGACTCAATTGTGCCGATCTAAGGCCACCGTGGTCACATTAACAATTTTTAAGTTAAAATGGGAAAATATCAGTTTCTAGTGGACTCTCCCGGGGCCATGGCTGAATTTCGAAGGGACTACCAAATTCCTGATGACGTCCACCTCTCCTTAGCCGAGCTAGAAACAACACCCTAGGTCAAACCGGGCTTCGTTCCTTTTACAGTGATATCGATCGTTGAAGCCGGTCTTCGGTTTCCCGTTCAACCTCTCATCTGCGAATTCCTTAGGCAAACAAGATTGTGCCCAACCCAACTCTCCACAAACACTTATAGGATAATAAATGGCATTGCCGAGCTAAACTGTCGGCTGAGCCTCAACCTCGGATTGACGGAGCTATTTTATCAATATTCAGTCGGCCAAAATGATGACAGTTGGGTGTACTATCTCAGAGTAAGAAGAGGCCGAGAAAAAATAATAAAAAACACACCGGACAAAGACTTGAACGATGACGATTTCTTCTGGGTTTTTGGCAATTTTGAAGACCCGGAAGCCCAGATATCGGGCTATAACATAAACTGGGATAAAGTGACCATTGGTAAGAACACTTCGGTTCAATTTTTCTTTATTGTTTTAATTAATCATCGTGCTAACCCATTACGTTCCTTGCCTTTCTTTTCTGCAAATTTAAACCAACTTAAAACACATTACGCCTACGCCAATCAACATGCCTTTCGTGCCGCCCTTCGACACCGCCATCGAGATTGGGCCGAGCTCCTAAACTTCGAGCCGACGTACCGGTATAGTGGAAAGAGAAAAACGAGGGTCACTGATTTCTTTCTTTAATCATCACTCGAACCGGATCCTACCTTGCCCTAGATCAACCTTATCCCTTTAACTGAAGAGCAAGAGATGGACAAGAAGAGAGCCATACGGGCTTTGATCACAGAACAGGCATCCTAATCCAACACCGAGGTCCAGACTGCGTAGACTACAACCGGTCAAACACTAGAAATGATCGTTGCATTGCCCTCCTCCCGAGCTACCTCATCTCGGCCTGGCAAGAGGCCGCGCACCACAGCCTCTTAACCGCAACGGCCAATAGATGAAGAGGACACCGAACCACCAGAAACCAAGCCACCTATAACCCAACTGAAGCAAGGGGCTGACACCATCGGCCGTGCTCTCTCGTTTTTGGCGTAGGCACTGGCCATAACTTTCAAAGGCTGCACAGTTACTGCGACCGACTATGTTACCGCCGAGAAAGATCACCTACTCGCCTTCAGTTTATCCAAAAGTCTGTGCCTTCCAGCTGATATGGAAAGGCACGAAAGCCTAACCGAGCTGAAGGCGATTCGGTCTGCCACAAAGTCGATGGTCTTGGTAAATTCTGGTTTACTCAGTAAAACTGCTATTTTTAGTCATTTCTTTGTGCGGTTTAAAACTTATCCTTTTGTACACTTGTAGACGCGTCCGCGAGGGACCCCGCTACTACAGTTCGGACTCGATTTGTGTCGCGGTTCTTAATCTTGAACCAAATAGTCCAAATCTGGCAAATCGTTTTGAGAAAACAGATTTTAGGAAAGAAGTGCCAAACATGGACTGCTTTGCCAGATACAGAGTCGCCACCTAAATATTTTTTATGGGGGAATTTAGGAAACCCTGACTCGGTGCCGAAGGCCACATGTCCGTCATCACTGGAGTTGTCTCGGCTAGGGAGCTTGGGTACGATCGGGGAAGGTCAGCTATGAGCACCCCCTTCGCCCAGTCCGAAGACCGGCCTCTACTAACCATGATATCCGATTTTGAAAACGTTATGTGTTCTTAAACCAATTGTTGTTAGCCTAGAATTACTATGTTATGCGCACAGCAAACAAGTATAGACTAGATTGCCTAATTTGGAAACAAGCATTGCATATCCGTTTGTTTTGAAAAGCGCTTTGGGATTTGCTACTCTCAAGTAGGCTAAAACACGGATTTCAACGAGTTTTTCCGACTCAAACAATCCAACCTTCACCCACAGGCATTCAAACAGTTTCTCTTACATAAGCACTTAGCCACATGGTAAGCATGCTATCATGTTAACATTCACATGCATGCGAGATGCTAAAGCATAAATACTTACATCGTACTCCGTGCCAAAACAATAAACTAGTTTAGCAAACATGCGTGATCCTAGTTCATGTCAAGTTGACTAATGCAGCACATGCAAGATGCAATTAGAGTAGGCTCGGCTAACCTAAACATGGCATGTGAAATGCAACCAATTAATGCACGTATTCAATTTGGGATTGAAATACAAATGCGGTTAGAATGATGTACCGAGCCCGGTGCATGCAAAACAAATGTATGGATGCACGCATGCATAGCATAAGGTATGCTAATCTAAACGTGCCCTAATCTACCATCATAAGCAGGTAAATAAAAGGGAAGAAAGAAGTGGGGGTTGGAAGACAATCACACACTCACCCACACTTATTACAGATTTGCCCTCGCCCGGAGGGACCAAATAAATAACACAAATTAATTAACTATGCAAGCTAATTAAATATTACAAATTGCCTAATTAGCTAACAAACTAACTAAGCTAGAGAAACAGTAAATCGCCTCGGGAGGAGAGCCAGATGCGGCGCATGCTCGGGTCCTGCTCGGGAGTGCACGGCCATGCATAGTCTGCCTCTGTTTTCCCTGCTCTGCCTCTCTGAAGACTGCCAAAGTCTCAAGGATGCCTCTCTGGATACTAGGAATCACCATCGGCTGGGTAGAATGCCCACCGGCAGTGTCATGTGATCACCGGCACAAAATGAATCCATCGGCTGGTGATTTACTGCCGGTCGGTAATGTATACTGTCGGTCGGCAAAGAATGCCTGCAGAACCTACAACTCACAGCAGCAGAGGACAGAACTTGCATGGCAATACAATTCAAGCAATGTATGCACCAATCATGTCCCCTATCATGTTTGCGACTCAAAAGGGCATGTGTCTCGATTCTCGAACCACCAATCACGCATTTCCATGCATGATGGCCTAAAGAATCAAGTGTGCAACTTTCATGTCAAATGAAATGCAAACCAAACAAATGAACCAAGGCCCAATTCCTATCACCAAGTCAAGGAACAAGACATGCATACAAGATGCAATGCAACCTAGGCATGCAAGCTAAGGATGCAACATGGCATGGCAAGACACTTATGCAAGCATACAAGCAAACATGAGGCAATGCAAACCGATGAAAAGGTGGACTTATACATGATTTAGGCAACTCATAATAGGCCTAAAACAGGGGCCAAAGTGACCAAAATAAAGGACTAAACACATACACACATGTACATGTTAAAGGAGCCAACACTTAGGCACAAAAGGGGGACTCTCAAGCACACTCAAAAGAGGCATAATGTGGATATATGGCATGCAAGGTAAGCATTGAAAATCATGTAAGGATGGTGCCAAACCAAGCAAACAAAGTAGACTAAGCATGCAATAAATGGCCTAAGTACTTGAAGCAAGTCAAAGGGACTTGAACCATGACCAAGTCAACCAAGCCTCACAAGGCTAAGAGGACTTAAAATAGGTTCAAGACAGACCTAGACCATGCAAAGGGGACTCTTAGATGGCATCTAAGTGCCTCAAATTCAAAAGCATATACAATGGCCAAAACATGGAACATGCTACACAAGCTCATAAGGCATCAAGGAGACATCCAAGGCAAACATATAGGCATGCAAAGGGGACTGAAATGACATGGTGGATAATTCCAAACCACTAAATCAATGCAAGAATGTCATGCTATACATTCATACACTTAGGGCCAACAAGCCGGAATGCAAAGGAGCTATACCAAGCGTGCGAAATCCAACCCAAACAACCTAAGACAGACCTTAAACATGGCAAAATGAGCACAAAACCTTCACAAGGCTAAGCCTAAAACATGCTAGAACAAAGGCTAACAACCTAAGGCATATTAAGGCAATAACATGGCATTACATGGTAGGTATGCTAAGCATGCATGGTGTACCAAAACCAACACACAACAAGGTTATATCATGGCATAATAAGCATGGAAAACAGCCAAGACATGATCAATACACACTCTAACATGATGCTCTCTCAAGAGGCCAAAAAGGGTCCCTTTCAAGGACAACAAGGAGAGGAGGTGGCCCTCCCCTTTTGGAGACTTCAAGGCACCATCTCCACCACTGAAATCCCTCAAGATTTCAGTGGTGAAGAGGCCCAAACAACAAAGTCTCGAAACTCACTCAAAATGGCTCAAAATGGGGCCTTTCAAGGCCTAAGAGGGGTCAAACACCTCCAAACCACAAAACACTCTTAATAAACAATCAAGAGGGTTAAAAAACAGAACTTTTTTGTATTATACACCAAGCTCAAAAATGATTTTAAGATAGGTAAAAATACAATGCAAAAATGGGGAATATAAAGGCAAGATTGTTACCCTTGAAGACCCCTTCAACAATGATGCTCCAACAGCTCCTTTTAGGTTGAAAACAGCTCCAAAACTTCAAAACCAACCTCTTAGAACCTCAGTAGCTAAGTAAAGGTGAAACACTATGTGTTTGTGTGCAATAGTAAGACACAAACACACTTAAACACACACAAGAGGGAGATATAGAGATAGAAAGTGTATGGATTCTAACCCTAGAACTCAAAACCCTAAAAATGGCTGTCTAAAAATATCTAAGGTGTCTCTAGTGTCTAACCCTAAAGCCAAGAGAGAAGACTCTCTCTTATAGAGCCTTTTGTCTTGTAAGGGGAGCTAAAATCAAGACAACTGTGATAAAATATCTGCAAAAGTAGATGCACAGTAGTCGGCCGGCCAAAGATGCCATTTTGGCAAAAGGGAGTGCCGACCGGCAACAAAATGTGCCGACCGGCAAAATAGACTGCCGATGGCATAAAAAACCAGCCGGTGACCTCTAGCCACTGCCGGTGGTGTGTGGGGATGCCTCACAAGGCATTCCCTGCCCCTCCAAGGCAAAACACAAGTGTTTGGTGCAAAACTAGACACAAAACGGTCAAATTCGGAGATCCTGAGGGAGGGCGCGTAACCGAGACCTCCGGAAACTCCAAATGAACACAAACAAGGGTGATCACTGAATGTTCAAACGGTGACGTCCAAGTCTTGAGGACGGTAAAAAATGGGGTGTCTACAACACTTTGCAGGCCATCTAGAAAAATCACACTGCCCACCAGCGTGTGATCGAACTGTAAAAAACGGCCAAGGCGGTTGTCGCTGAGGTCAAGACAAAAGAGGCCGAGCTAAAAACCCTGAAGGCTTCTCTGGCCGAGCTAAGCGCTGTGAACGAAAAACTCACCAAGAAACTCAACACGGCTGAGGCTGATAGACAAAAGGCCTTAGCTGAGAAAAGGTATAGGTACTTGCATGAACTCGCTTAGCTTGAGAAAAAGAAGGACGCCAATAAAGGCGCGACAGAAAGAGATGGAGGGTGCAGAGGACCGTGGCTACAGCGAAGAAACCTATGTCCAGCAGTGTGAGGCTGCAAAAGACATTTTTTTCAAGTGCGGTTGGAAGGCTACGGTCGCAAAGCTCGGTCAGTCACACGACTCTGAAGTGTTTCTCAATCCTCCTACACATTTCATTCTGGTCTACATGATGGACTACGCACATGCCATCTAGCAAAAATTCCTTCAAGTGGAGGCTGAGGAGGAGAAAAAGGTCCCAGACCCAACCCATGCTTTACCTGCCAACTCTGACGCCAGTCGCCAATCTTTGTTGCCTGGCTGGTCTAAAGTTCCTAACCAGGCCGTGCTGAATCTTGACGAAGCGATCGAGACCAATCAAACACGTGAGGGCGAAATGGGTGAAGTCCGGGTCGATTTTGATGCCGAGTTATCTAATTTCATTTGCTTTAATGAAAATGTAACCGAGCTACAAGCCCCTCATCCTGTGCTGAATTTCTAATAGATAGAAGTATCTTTGGTTTTGAATTCTTTTGCATCATTTTGTTTGGTCACCACTTTGCTTCAGAATAACTTACTACTAGAATAGCCGGCTTAACTAGCCTAACCTTACCCTTCCCCTTCTTGCTGCTGAAATACTTATCTCGATGGAAGAACAACTTGGTAAAAATGAAACTTTGTAACAGAGATAACTATTACCTTTTGTCTTGGTAAGAATAAACCCTTCTTAAGCTTAGATCCTTATCTCGGCTGAAGAATGAAAGGTGTTGGTCAAACCTGCCAACCTTCTTTAGCCTAGATTCTCATCTCGGCTGAAGAACAAAAGGTGTTGGTCAAACCTACCAACCTTCTTTAGCCTAGATCCTTATCTTGGCTGAAGAACAAAGTGTTAGATAAACCTGCCAACCTTCTTGAGCCTAGATCCTTATCTAGGCCGAAGAACAAAGTGTGTTGGCCAGACCTGTCAACCTTCTTTAGTTTAGATCCTTATATCGGCTGAAGAACAAAATCTGTTGGTCAAACTTGCCAACCTTCTTCAGCCTAGGTCCTTATCTCGGTTGAAAAACAAAATGTGTTGGTCAAACTGCCAACTTTCTTGAGCCTAGATCCTTATCTCGGCTGAAGAACAAACGGTGTTGGTCAAACCTGCCAACTTTCTTCAGCCTAGATTCTTATCTCGGCTACAGAACAAAAGGTGTATGTCAAACCTATGAACCTTCTTCAGCCTAAATCCTTATCTCGGCTGAAGAATAAAGTGTTCGTTAAACCTGCCAACCTTCTTGAGCTTAGATCCTTATCTCGACTGAAGAACAAAGTGTGTTGGTTAGACCTGCCAACCTTCTTTAGCCTAGATCCTTATCTCAGCTGAAGAACAAAATGTGTTGGTCAAACTTGCCAACCTTCTTCAGCCTAGATCCTTATCTCGGCTGAAGAAAAAAATCTTGAGCCTAGATCCTTATCTTGGCTGAAGAACAAAGTTTGGTCAAACCTGCCAACTTTCTTGATTGCCCCCAATCGGCAATAAATAAGAACGATTCTTACAAACAGAAGAAAGAATTTTTCCAGATAAAAAAAAGCCTACTTGTTTTATTAAAAAAGAAAAAATTACAAGTGTTTTTTTTTTAAGAAAAAGCTAAAAATAAAATAATTTGAGATTGGCCGTGTTCCATGGCCTGGTAAAAGCTTTGCTGTCCATATCTTCTAAATGATATGCCTCTTTTCCGCTAAACCAATGACTTTGAATGGTCCCTCCCAGTTAGGTCCTAACTTGCCATCTCTAGGTACCAAAGTGTTGCCCATTACCTTGCGCAATACCCAATCTCCAATCTTAAATTGCTTTGGGTGCACTGTTTTGTTATATTTTCTAGACAACTCTTGTTGGTATGAGGCAATGTGTACCAATGCCCTTTCTCTTCTTTCTTTTGCAAGGTCGAGCTCTAGGGTTATGGCCTCCCCATTCAAGTCTGGATCAAAATTTTCACTCCTTATAGTAAGGAGGCCTACTTCCAGGGGGATTACTGCCTCTATGCCATAGGCCAAAGAGAAAGGTGTTTCTCCTGTTGACTGTCGAGGTGTAGTACGGTAAGCCCATAAGACATGGGGAAGCTCTGCAGCCCACTTGCCTTTTGCTCTTTCCAGCCTCTTTTTTAGGCCATCTAAGACTACTTTGTTGGAAGCTTTGGCCTGGCCATTGGCTTGGGGGTATGCTGGCGTGGAGTTGTAGAATTCAATCTTGTAGTCTTCACAAAAACCCCTGAAGATCTTTCCATCGAACTGAGTGCGGTTGTTGGATATTAATGCCTTGGGTATTCCAAACTGAGTTATGATGTTTTTCCAGATGAACTTCTTGACATCTTTTTCTTTTATGGATGTGAGTGCTTCTGCCTCTACCCACTTTGTGAAATAGTCCGTCACAGCGAGAGAGAACTTTCTCTTGCCAGGCACCGTTAGGAGTGGTCCCACTATATCAAGGCCCCACATCGCAAAGGGCCATGTGCTGGTCAAAGGTAGGAGTTCTCTGGCTGGTTAGTGTATTTGGTGTGCGAACTTCTGACATTTCTCGCACTTCTTGACATATTTCTTTGAATCTGCTTGCATGTATGGCCACCAATACCCTTGAGAAATTGCTCGGTAAGCCAGTGACCTTCCCCCTTGGTGGTTTCCACAAATGCCTTCGTGTATCTCAAACAAAAATGCCTCAACCTTGCTGGGATGGACACACTTCAAGTAAGGCCCTGTGAAGGACCTTTTATACAATGATAGTGATAGGGAGAGCCAAAATCACTGTGACTTTGCTCGAATTTTGTTGGCTTCTTTCTTTTCTTCAGGTAAGATGCCATCTTTTAAGAATATTATGATGGGGTCCATCCAGGAAGGGCCTAGCTCTGCACAACATGCTTCGATTGCTTCAGGTTCTTCAATACATGGTCTGGGTAGGAAGTCAATCAGCAACGGGTGTAGGATAGATGTATCAGCCATTAATGCAAAACTGGCCAGCTCATCCGCTCTACTGTTTTCCTCTCGGCTGATTTGCTCTATCCGAACTACTTCAAACTTCATGATCTCCTTTCTGACCAAATCTTGATAGTTAGCCATCCTATCATTCTTTGCCTCGTAGTCGTCTGAAATCTGGTTGACTACCTGCTGGGAGTCACTGTATACCATCAGCTCGGTGGCCTTCACGTGAAGTGCTGATTTTAATCCTGCTAGCAATGCTTCATACTCCGCCTCGTTGTTGGATGCAGGGATGCCAAGGTTGTCTGCCTGTTCAATTGTTAGGCCATCCGGTGAGATAAGGACTATGCCAAGTCCTGCATCGTGCCTGTTGGATGCTTCGTCCACGAAGAGTTTCCACATCTCTCTGACAAATAGCTTCCAGCAAGTTGAGGGATCGGATAATGTCTTGGTATCAGTGGTGTTGCTGATGTCTTCTTCTAGGTTGATGTCTGCCATTGGATTTTGATCTTCATTGTCTGATTGTCTCAAATCTTTATGGGTGGCAGTGTTATGGTTTGTTCATTCTTCCCTTTTCTCAAGCCTGAATGGCTTGCCATGTAGTCGGGCGTCCAGCTTTGGGGGCCGTACAATTCCTGCGGCACTTTCCCCATTTCTTTCGGTTGCCCCAGTCAAGTCAATCAGGCAAACATGATGACTTCCTGGTGTGAACTCAGCCATAAAGTTTGCCAAAGCTTGGGCTTTTATTACGGTTCTTGATTAAAACTTAATATCGAACTGCCCCAACTCCACTGCCCATTTCAAGATTTGTCCAAAAAAATCCGCCCTCTCAAACAAGGCTTTTAAGGGGAAAGCCGTTAAGACAATCACGGTGTGGGCATGGAAATAGTGTGACAACTTTCTTAAAGCTATCACCAAAGCTAAGGCTAGCTTTTCCAACGGCAGGTACCTTGTTTCAGTGCCTAACAATGTCTTGCTAACATAAAAGATAGGCTGGTGTTGTATTCCCTCCGCTCTGACCAACACTACGCTAAATGCATGCTGTGAAACTGCTACGTGCGCAAAGAGCTCTTCTTCTGATACTGGGGTTACTAAAAATGGAGGAGAGGTCATGTAGTTTTTCAAGATTTCCAGGGCGCGGTCCCACTCAAATTTGGCCTTCAGTGCCTGGATGAATGGTCGACATCTGTCTGACGACCGACTTATGAACAGTTGAGCGCGACTGCTAGGCCAGTGAGGTGTTGTTCTTCTTTGATTGTGTTGGGCCTCTCTAGATCTTGGATGTCTTTGATTTGAGAGGGATCAGCCTCTATACCCCGGTTGGTAACTAGAAAGCCCAAGAATTTTCCTAACCCCACACCGAATGCGCACTTAGATGCGTTCAAATGCAACTTGTGGGACTTCAAAATTTGAAACATTTCATCTAGGTCCCTGAGATGGTCCTTCTTATCTCTGCTTTTGACCACAATGTCATCTATGTAGGCCTCCATTGTTATTGTTCTACCTAACAATGGTTCAAACATTTTGGTGACCATCCGTTAGAATGTAGCCCATGCATTCTTTGGGCCAAAGGGCATGACCTTGTAACAGTATAGTCCTCTGGGTGTTGTAAATGATGTGACCTGACCTCCTGATCCAATTCATATAGAGCGATCTGATGGTAACCGCGATATGCATCGAGAAAGCTAAGTCGGTTGTGCCCTGCTGTTAGGTCCACTAGTTAGTCTATTCGTGGTAGGGGGAAGCTGCCCTTTGGGCATGCTTTGTTGATTGTTTTGTAGTCTATGCAAATGCGCCATTTTCCATTCTTTTTCGGTACCACTACAGTGTTGGAAATCTACTGGCGATAGTATACTTCTCTGATTGCTCCTACCTCCAGTAGGTTTCCACTTCCTCCGCCACTATCTCTGCGTGGTGGAGTGCCGATCGGTGACTTCCCTGTATCACTAGTCTGGTAGTTGGGTAGATATTAAGTTGATGGCAGATGAAGTTAAGGTCAATGCCAGGCATGTCATACAGTGTCCAAGCGAACACCTCGATGTTAAAGGTCAAAAATTCCATGATCTCTATTCTCTCGGTGCTGGACAGAGACGAGCTGAGCAAAAAGAACTTTTATGGGTTCTTTTCATCCAGTCTTACCTCTACAAATTCTTTTACCGCCTTCTGTTCGGCTATCTTGCCGACGTTTGCAAAGAGTTCATTGTTTTTTGGCTCCTCCACCATCTGCACAAACCCTTTTGCAGCCCGACTGCCATTTATCGTAACGAAGCATTGTTTCGACATAATTTGGTCTCCTAAGACTTCTTCAATCACTTCGATTTCGTTGGGGAACCGTAATGCCTAATGGTAGGTTGATGCCACCTAATGCATGGCATACAACCATGCTTTTCCCAAGATTATGTTGTAGGTGGAAGAGACCTTCAATACCCAAAATTCCACATGTTTCGTCATTGTTCCTGCCTTGACTGGCAGAATTATCTTGCCAACTGGCCATTCTGGCATTGAGTTGAAACCGACAAGGGGAGATGTTGTAGGTGCCAAGTCTTTGTCCACCAATTTTAGTTGCTTGAAGGTCTTGTAGTACATTATGTTGCACGAGCTTCCTTGGTCAATCAGAATCTGCTTGATGTCAAAATGCTTAACGCGCAAAGTGACCACCAACACGTCATTGTAAGGGCAATGTAGCCTTGTTAGATCCCTATCAGAGAAGGAGATGACGTTCATTGCCTCAATTTTTCCCCTTTTGATGGTAAGTTGTGCACTTAGTACCTCCTTCAAGTGCTCAGCCTTTTTGATCATTCCTCTGAGCTCACATACCCGCTCAGGTTCGACGATCCTATATATCACATTGATTATGCCTTGGGGTGGATCGTCGATCGGAATCCTGATTGGCCTGCTGTGGTCCTGGGGGGCTGGCTGTGTTTCCCCTTCTATATACTGGTCTAGGTGACCCGCGGCCACTAACTCCTCTAGGTGTTGCCTCAATAGTGTACAATTTTCAATTTGGTGCCCCTTTTCATCATGGAAGGTACAATGGTACCTCTTATCGTAACCTCTTTGTGCTTCTCCCAACTTAGTCGGCCACCGAGCGAAGGGTTCATCGCATATCTCGCTAAGAATCTAGTATATAGATTTCTTGAAAATTGTGTAATGGAAGTGCGGACTCTCAACTTCCTTGTTTGGGGGTCCTCTCTGTTGGCACGTCTGCCTCGCCAATTCTTGCTTGGTTGTTCTACCATGTTGACTTTTTCCTGGTCTTTCTATTTGGCATCGCTGTTGTGCTAGATTTTGTTTTGGCGCGGGCACTATCTTCTTTTACCCGGATGTGCTGATGCACTCTCTCCAGTAGGGCCTCCATTGTGAGGGGTGGCATTATCGTCATTGAATCCCTCAACTTGTTACCAGCCAGTAAACTCTGTTTGTATTGTGCGATGGCGAGGTTTATAGGGCAATCCCTAATCTGATTGAAAGTCTCCCAATATCGACTGTTGTAAGACCTCAACGTTTCCTTCTCGCCTATGTCAATGGAGAGTAGTTGGTCAATCTCTACTGGTGTCTTGGATTTTGTTCTGAATCTGGTCACAAATGCCTCCGCCAACTGCGCCTATGAGGCTATGCTACCTTCTGGCAACCTTTCAAACCATGTTAAACCCAGGTCACCAAGGCTGGAAGAAACAAGATACACATTAGGGCCTCGTTTCGTCGATACACAGCCATAACCTGGTGAAAGTGGCTTAAGTGCATGTAGGGGTCCGACTTTCCCTCATAAGTAGTGAATTTGGGCTAGTGGAAACCTGAGGGTAGCGGTGCGTTCTCAATTTTTGGAACGAACGGCGAGCTCTATAACCTTGCTAACACTTTATTTGCTGGTTCGTAAGCAAGGCGCGACATTGGCATCCCTACCTCGATACTCCTATGCGTCCTAGGTGACAATTGTTGTAGCGTAGAGACTCTGCGGGGGTCGCGTGCCCAAGTGTCTTCTCTCTTTCGAGCCCTTTCCTCAAGTACTGTCTGTAGGTCTGCCAACCTTGGCAACTCTGTGTGCCTAAACGTCGTTTGGTGTGAGTGCGAGGGCCTGTAACTGCTTCCTTCTGTGTAGGACCTCTCAATGCTCGTTCTCTCAGACCTGGAGTAACGAGTCCTGGAAGTCCTTGATCGTGTATCACCTGTCCTGAGGCTCCTACTTTTAGCTTGTGATGGTGTGACTTGTCTGTCACGATCTTCTAAGTGGTGAGAGAGTGTGTTGCCTTTGCGCCCCTTTTCCATTGCCACTCATTTGCCCTTTATCTGGTACTTCATAGTCTCTATGTCCACCACTATCCTCCTTATTAATTCATCTTGCTCCCTCACACGATCCTCTAGAACCTGAGGATCCAACCTTCTCCTCTGTCTTTCAGAACTTTGGGAGCAACGAAGACTGGAGCCCCATCTCTCCCGTGTGTCCCTCCGGGAGTTTTGCTACTGGGGGTTTAACTCTGCCATGGGTGGGATAAAAGGTAATCCTTCGTGTCTCCCACCCCCCCTCCGGGGTTTGCCCATGAATAGCAGATTGCGGCAAATCTTCATTGTATGCCATTGGTTTTAACTAAAGAGGAAAACTCGATCAAAAGATTTTGTTCTTTGTGTCTTCCCACAGACGGCGTGTAGACACCCCATTTTTGACCGTCCTCAAGACTTGGACATCACCGTTTGAACACCTGGTGATCATCCATGTTTGTGTTCGTTTGGAGTTCCCGAGGGTCTCGGCTACGCGCCTTGCCTCAGGATCTTCGAACTCGACTGTTTAGTGTCTGGTTTTGCACCAAACACTTGTGTTTTGCCTTGGAGGGGCAGGGAATGCCTTGTGAGGCATCCCCACACATCACCAGCCATGGCCAGAAGCCACCGGCTGGTGTTTTGTTGCCTACGGCAATATATATTGCCGGTCGGCACTATTTGTTGCCGGTCAGCACTCAATTTTGTCAAAATGGCATTTTTGAGCAGCCGACTACTGTTCATCTACTTTATGTAGATATTTTGTGCCAACTGTGATAGCTGGCACCAACTCTGTTCCCCTCCATACACGTGTATGGAGGGATTTCCCTCTAAGCAAGCTTATTTGACAAGCTTTACAAGAGAGAGCTCTATAAGAGAGAGTCTCCTCTCTTGGCATTACGGTTAGACAACATTTTAGAGGGTTTTGATATTAGGGTTAGGAATTTGTATCTATCCTATGTCTCTCTCTCTCTTTCTTGAGCTTAGTGTGTGTGTTTTGTCTTACTTTTGGTCACAAGCACCCACCATTACACCATCCCTTGGAGCTGAGACCTCTTGAGGGTTGTTTTTGAGGTTTTGAAGCTGGTTTCAACCTAAAAGAAGCTGCTGGTCCACCATTGTTGAAGGGGTCTTCAAGGGTAAGAAACTAGTCCCTTTATTCTCCATTCTTGCATACTTATTTTGCCTATCTTAGAACTATTTTTGTGCTTAGTGTATAACATAAAACAATTCTGTTTTTAGGCCCTCTAAATAGTTTATTTAGGGTGTTTTGTTGTTTGAGGTTGTTTGACCCTTCCTAAGCCTTGTAAGGCTCCATTTTGTGCTATTTTGTGTAAGCTCCGAGACCTTGGTGTTTGGGCCTCCTCACCACTGAAATTTTGAGGGATTTCAAAGGTGAGGATGGTGCCTTGAGGTCCCAAGAAGGAGAGGGCCACCCCCTCTCCTTGTTGTCCTTGAAAAGGGCATGTTTAGGCCTCTTGAGGGAGCACCATGTTAGAGAGTGTATTGATCATGCCTTGGCTGTTTTTTGTGCTTATTATGTCATAATATACCTCGTTTTTTTGTTGGTTTTGGTACACCATGCATGCTTAGCATACCTACCTTGTAATGCCATGTTTAGGCCTTAACATGTCTTAGGTTGTAAACCCTTGTTCTAGCATGTTATAGGTTTAGCTTTGTGAAGCTTTTGTGCTTATTTTTCCATGTATAAGGTCTGTCCATAGTTGTTTGGGTCAGCCATGGCATGCATTGTATAGCCCCATTGCATTTTTGGCTTGTTGGCCTTAAGTGTGTGAGTATGTAGCATGCATTACTTGTCTTGTTTTAATGATTTGGCATCATTTATAGCATTATTTCAGTCCCCTTGGCATGCTTGTATGCTTGCCTTGGATGTCTCTTTGATGCCTTATGAGCATGTGTTATATGCTCTATGTTTTGACCATTGTACATGTCTTTGAATTTGAGCCACTTAGATGCCATCTAGGGGGCCCCCTTTGCATGGTCTAGGTCTGCCTTGAACCTATTTTAAGTCCTCTTAGCCTTGTGAGGCTTGGTTGACTTGGTCATGGTTCAAGCCCCTTTGACTTGCTTCAAATACTTGGGCCATTTATTGCATGCTTAGCCTATCTTGTTTGCTTGGTTTAGCACCATATTCTTGTATAATTTTCAGAGCTTAATGCATATCATTTATCCATGTTTGCATCCTCTTAAATGTGCTTGAGAATTGCTTTTAAATGCTTGAAGTATTGGACATCCTTTGCATGCATGTGTGTGTGTGTGTTTTAGTCCATCATTTTGGGCACTATGGCCACTGTTTTGGGCCTAATTAGAGCTGTCCAAATCATGTTTAAGTCCATTCCTTGCTTGCTTGCATGCTTACCTTGCATGTTGTTTGCATGCTTGCATGTGTTTGGGCCTTATTAGAGCTGTCCAAATCATGTTTAAGTCCATTATTTGTTTGCTTGCATGCTTACCTTGCATGTTGTTTGCATGCTTGCATGTACATCTTTCACTTCCATGTTGCATCCTTAGCTTGTATGCCTAGGTTGCATTGCATCTAGCATACATGTCTTGTTCCTTGATCTAGTGATAGAAATTGGACTTTGGTTTGTTGATTTGCATTGCATTTGACATCAAAATGTGCACACTTGGTCCTTTGGGCCATCACACGTGGAAATGCGCGATTGATGGTCCGAGAACCAAGGAGCATGTCCCTTTGAGTCACTAACATGATAAGGGACATGATTGGTACATACATGCCATGAATTGTATTGCCATGCTCTGCCTTGCCCTCTGTTGCTGTCAATTGCAGATTCTGCAGGAGCTTTCTGCCGACCGGCAGTGCTAAGTGCCGACCGGCAATCCTCCCTCTGCCGATAGCTTCACCAATGGCCGGTGATCACATGCCACTGCCGGTGGGCATTCTACCCAGCCGATGGCATTCCCCAGTATCCAGAGAAGCAATACTGAGGTTTTGGCAGCCTCCAGAGGAGTAAAGAAAGGAAAACAGAGGCAGCCTATGCATGGCGGTGCACTTCCGAGCAAGACCCGAGTACGCGTGCATTGAGCTCCCTTCCCGAGGTGGTTTACTGTTTTTTTTCTAGCTTAGTTAGTTTGTTAACTAATTAGGTAATTTGTAATAATTAATTAGCTAGGTTAGTTAATTCGTTATTCAAATTGTATTATTTATTTGGTCCCTCCAAGTGAGGGTGAATCTGTAATAAGTGTTGGTGAGTGTGTGTGCATGTCTTCCAACCCCACTTCTTTCTTCCCTCTTATTTACCTGCTTATGATGGTAGATTAGGGCATGTTTAAATTAGCATACCTTATGTTATGCATGCGTGCATCCATACATTTGTCTTGCATGCACCAGGCTCGGTACATCACGCTAACTGCACTTGTATTTCAAATCCAAATTGAATACGTGCATCAATTGGTTGCATTTCACATGCCATATTCAGGTTAGCCGAGCCTACTCTAATTGCATCTTGCATATGCTGCATTAGTCAACTTAACATGAACTAGGATCACGCATGTTTGCTAACTACTTTATTGTTTTGGCACGGAGTACGATGTAAGTATTTATGCTTTAGCATCTCACATGCGTGTGAATGTTAACATGATAGCATGCTTACCATGTGGCTAGATGCTTATGTGTTAAACTATTTGAATGCCTGTGGATGAAGGTTGGATTGTTTGAGTTGGAAAAACTCGTTGAAATCCGTATTTTAGCCTACTTGCGAGTAGCAAATTCCAAAGTATTTTTCCAAAACAAACGGATATGCAATGCTTCTTTCCAAATTAGGCAATCTAGTCTATACTTGTTTCTGTGCGCATGACATAGTGATTCTAGGCTAATAAATGGAATAAAAACATATAAAGTTTTCAAAAACGGATATCATGGTTAGTAGAGGCCGGTCTTCGGACCGGGTGAAAGGGGGTGCTCATAGCTGACCTTCCCCAATCGTACCCTAGCTCCCGAGCCGAGACAACTCCGGTGATGACGGACATGTGGCCTTCGGCACCGAGTCAAGTTTCCAAACGATTACAAACGAGACACGAATGGTCTCATAAACCACCCTTAGGTGAATTCCAAATAATCACAAATAAATAAGAGGAAAGACCTCACCAAATAGATGAACAAAAGTCTTCGAAACAGAGTTGTAGAAGACCCAAAATAATAGATCCAAATCAAACACACAGTAAATGCCGAAACAAATCCACTGAGTTAAATTCCACCAAGCACTGCCACACAAAACCAAACAGCAGCACTATCACTCACCCAAATTCTTGATTCCACCAAATTGAATTTGCAAGTCTTCTATAGCTGCTGCACGCTCGAAAATATATATATAAATATATAAATATAGTGTGATTCTTGAAATTTTATCAAAACCCTAACTGCTACTAAATTGAATATTAAAAAACCATTGGGCCTCAAAAAATTAAATATAATATATTAAAAATATATTATAACCAACATCAAACCAAATTAAATATTTTAAGAAACCAATTGGGTCCCATACTCCAATAAGGAGGTATACCCAACGATTCTCCCCCTACAGACTTAGGTAGAGACATCAACCAAACTCGCCAAAATTCGGCACTTCAAATGTTTGTCCCTCGACAAAGTCTTCGTCAACATATCTGAAATATTATCATCTGTGTGAACCTTTTCAAGTTGCAACAATTTCAAATCTAACACATCACGGATCCAATGGTATTCTCACATCAATGTGTTTTGATCTCAAATGAAAAGTAGAATTTTTACTCAAATGAATAGCACTTGAACTATCACAATAAAGCATATACCTCTCTTGCTTAAAACCCAACTCTTGTAAAAATTTCTTCAACCATAACTCTTCTTTGCAAGCTTCCATAATTGCAATAAACTTAGCTCCGGTAGTTGAGAGAGCAACATACTTTTGTAGTTTAGATTGCCATGCCACAGCTCCCCCTACAAAAGTCAGTACATACCCCGAAGTAGATTTCCTAGAATCAACATCACCAGCCATGTCAGAATTTGTAAACCCATCAAGCATTGGCTTACCATTCCCAAAACACAAACACACCTTTGAAGTCCCTCAAAGATACCTTAGAATCCATTTTACCACTACCCAATGTTCTTTACCCGGATTAGTGAGAAAATGACTCACCACACCAACGGAGTAAGCAATATCCGGCCTTGTACAAACCATGGCGTACATCAAAGAACAAATGTTGAAGCATAAAGAATTTTTTGCATCTCTTCCTTGTCTTTCTCACTTGTAGGACATTAATTTGAACTAAGCTTGTAGTGACGCATAAGAGGACAACCAACCGACTTTGCTTTATCCATGTTGAACCACCTCTCAAGAACTTTTTCAATGTAACTTTCTTGAGACAACCAAATTAGCCCCTTTTTGCGATCACGAACAATTTTCATACCAAGTATTTGCTTTGCCTGCTCCAAATCTTTCTTAGCAAAAGACTTACATAACTCTAACTTTAACTTGTTAATCATGGTATAATCTTGACCCACAATTAACATGTTATCAACATAAAGCAAAAGAAAAATAAATTTACCATCCGAAAAATTTTTCATAAGCACACAATGGTCCAAAGTGGTTTTAGAAAAACCATTATTCATCATGAAAGAGTCAACTTTTTTGTACCATTGTTGCGGGGCTTTCTTGAGGCCATACAAACTTTTCTTGAATTTGCAAACAAATTTCTTTTTCCTTTTCTCCACAAAACCCTTCGGTTGCTCCATGTAAATTTCTTCTTCAAGGTCACCATGAAGAAATGCGGTCTTCACATCAAGTTGCTCAACTTCAAGGTTCATACTTGTGGCCATGCCAAGTACAACCCAAATAGAAGACTGTAGACACCCCATTTTAGACCATCCTTAAGACTTGGGCGCCATTGATTGGATCATTCGATGGTGCAGGCTATGCTATGTAAAGGTTCGATTTCTACGGTAAGGAGAGAGAGAGTCAATCCCAACCTTACACCCCATTTTCGGACTAAAACTATTTTTACTAAAAATTTTAGACCTTAAAACCCTCTCTTTCAAAATATTTTTGAAACAAAGTTCCTACGATGTTTTGAGGCTCGCATTTTGTTAAATGTTGCGCTTTTCAGTAAACCGAGCAAGGACAAAGTGGGAATAAATGAAAGCGAGGTGAACTCTTCGAAAAATCTTCCAAAACACCTTGGTTAGAGGTTTGGAGGTGAAAAAAAATTGGAGGAGAGAGAAGAAAATTAGTTAAGAGAGAAGTTGGGCATGAACCATTAAGAAATAGTCGAGCAGCCCTTCACTAAATTAGGCCTATCCATTTGTACACTTGGATTTCAGCTATGAGGCCACCACCATTGGAAAGTGGACTTCTGGGGACTTCTGGGGCTTCATTTTTCACTCAAGAATCTCTTAAAGTCGTGTTTAGATGAGGGAGATATGGTTGGTTGAAGTTAGGCATCAACTCGGTTGGACCGAAACTAAGCAGTCTTTACTAAAAGAGGGATATGTCTTAGCACACTTGGAATGTGAGGCTGCCGTAATTGGAAAGAAGACTTTCGGGGCTTCAGTTTAGGCTAAAGAATGACCTGAAAAGAAGTCCAGATGAAGATGTTTTGTGTGATTGAAGTTGGGGACAGGGACCAGTTTTTCCTGTCGGCCACTAGGGGAGTGTGCCGGCCACAAATGGAGTTTTCCGGCCATAGGTCGGCCAGAAGTGACCCTTGTCGGCCACCATTAGTGGCTGGTCGGCCACAAATGTCCAGAAAGCTCAGAATTTGCAGATATTTCTCCTCCAACTATTCTACACTGTGCCAGCTATCCTATATTCAGATATTTCAACCCAAGGCCTATATTTTGCTATATATGGAGGTCATATCTCTTATATTGCAAGGGTTAGAAAGTTTGGGAGCCTCTCTCTCTCTCTCTCTCTCTCTCTCTCTCTTCCTATTTTGTGCTTGAAAGTGAGAATTCTCTACACATTTACATACAACCCCTTAACCAAATTGGACCACCTTGGGGCTGAGGCATCTTAGGACCTATTTTGGGCTGTTGAAGGATTATTTTAGCCAAGAAAGTGGTTGTTTAAGTGTTGTGCTTCAAAGGTATAAGCCGTACCTCTTTTAAACTCTTTGCACATAGTTGTTTTGCCATCTTTTTGTGCTGTTTTGAGCCTAGTTTTCAACTACAAAAAGTTCTGATTTTTGGGCCTAAACATGTAGGTTTAAAGCCTTTTTGTGCTAAGGGGTTGTATCCCCCTTCTTGTTGCCTATTTGTATGTGACTTTGCATCATCTCTTAGCATGTAATAGTCAAACTTTTTGGGCTTTTAAACCACTAAAATTCAGAGTTATTTTAGTGGTAAAAAATGTGTTTTGAAGTCCAAAAATGGAGGGGGGTGGCCTCCCTCCTTGTCTCTCTCTTCCATGCCTAGTTAGCATTACAAAGTACGTAGCATGTTTTTGTGGCTTGTGTTAGCTTATTTCAAGCATGTTTTCCGCTCTATTTTGAAATGTCTCAACTCTATTTTTGGTTGGTTGGAGCACTTGTTGCTTGCTTCTTACACTTGTAGTGCAATTGGGCTTACTAGTCTAGCATGCCTAATGAGTTAGCCCATCATTCTAGTTTATGTTAGCTTGACTCCAGCACATTTTAGCTACTATTTTGACATGTTTTAAATCTATTTTGGGTCGGTTAAGTCCTTCGAGGCTTGGTTTGCATGGCTATAGTGTAATGGTCTTCACTAGTCCATTGTTTTGAGGCTTTGAGCATGAAGTATTTGAGTTGTTTGCATGTTGTAGCCTCATTTTGCATGTAATTTCAGCATCATAACCTCTGTCATGTGCACATGTACTTCACTCTTTCATTGCTTTTGAGAGTTGTGCTTCGAGCCTTCTTTGTAAACCAACATGCGAGCATATTTTTCTAGTTTTTTATGCTTCAATCTCAGCATGTTTTAGCCACTGTTTTGGCATATTTCAACTCTATTTTGAGCTGGTTTGGTCATTTGAGTTTGATATTGCATGCCTCTAGTGTAGTGCTCTTCACTAGCTTTAGAGTTTTTGGCTTTTAGCGTGTCTTGCATGTGTTGCTTGCATGATTTAATGTCATTTTACATGCCATATTAGCACTAAAATGTTTGCAACCTTCCTATATTTGTCACTTTTTACTTTGTTTTGAAAGTGGCCTTGAACCCCTTGTTGGCTTGAGTGTGGAATTGAGGCTCTCATGCCTAATGGTTTTAATTCTCCCTTGAGGGTTTCTACTAACCAACAGCATGAGGCCTCTTTCATGCTCAAGGCACTTGTGGCTTAGGACCTCTTTCCAATTAAAGAACTTTCACTTTAGACTTAATCGGTTAAAGGACTAATCGGTAATGTAAAATGTGCAAAAAAAACATGACAAGTAAAACTTGAGCAAGTTAAGCATGTTGTGTTGCATTGCATGTGTTTGTGTAGACACCCCATTTTTTACCGTCCTCAAGACTCAGACGTCATCGTTTGAACACGCGATGATTATCCATGCTCGTGTTCGTTTTGAGTTCCCGAAGGTCTCGGCAGCGCGCCTTGCCTTTGGATCTCTCAACTTGTCTGTTTTGTGCTTGGTTGTGGACCAAGGACATGTGGTTTTGCTTCTGAGGGAAGGAGGTGGCTTGTTGGAAATCCCTACAACCCATCGGCCTTATTTTCTTGCCATCGGCCATAAGTGGTGGCCGATCGGCACTCTTTTTGGCCGATCGGCACTTTTTTTGGTCGATAGGCCATATTTTCTGGCCGAGGCCTTTCTATCTGCTTTTTTAGATATTTTTGTGCCAGCTGTGCCAGCTGGTAAGCACAGTTTTCATCGTCCATACACATGTATAGAGGGATTGAATCAAGACTCAAACTTGTTCAACAAGCTTGAGATTTGATTTTCTATAAGAAGGGAGACCCCTCTTCCTTTCCAGAGGTTCTAAAATCTGGATATACAAGTTATATATCACTCTCTCTATATTTCCTCTCTCTCTCTCTCTCTCTCTCTCTCTCTCCCTCTCTCTCTATAATTGCCCTTGTTTGTGCTCAAAAGTATAATTTCTTCACACTATTGCACATAAAAACCTAGTGAAACACCATCCTTTTGTTGCTGACGTACTTTGAGGTTGGTTTTGGTGCTTTTGGATTGGTTTTGATCCAACAAAGTTGCTGGAGTGGTAGCCTTGAAGAGGTTCTACAAGGGTGAGTCAACTAACCCTTTAACCCTTTGTTTTGATTAAGCTTTTAGACCTATTTGCATGTTGTTTTTGGCTTGACTTTAAACTGAGAAAAGTTCTGTTTTTCAGTCCTTAAGATGTTTGTTTAATGTCACTTTTGTGTTGGGGTTAGTCTACCCCCTCTAGGCTTTGTTTGGCCTTGTTCTTGTGCCTTCTTTTTAAGCCATTGGGATCACCTTGTTTTGTCCTTCTCACTACTGAAACTCAGAGGAATTTCAGTGGTGGAAATGATGTTTTAAGGTCCCAAATAGGAGAGGGTCATCCCCTCTCCTTGTGTCTTGCATACTTGTATAGATGGCTCATCAAAGTAGCATGTTTATCTAGCATATGTTGGCCATATCTCAGCATGTTTTTGGTGTTGTTTTGCCATGTTATACCTCTGTCTAAGGTTGGTTTGATAACATCTTGCATGCTCTTCGCACTTCTAGTGCAATTCCATTCATTAGCCTAACATGAATCATGCCTTTAGACATCATTCTAGCATACTTTTGGCTTAACTTCAAGAAGCTTTTGTTCATGTTTTACCATGCTCTAGCTCTGATTTGTGTTGTTTTAGTCATGCATGCACTGTCTTGTATAGCCATGGTTCACTCTAGCTTGCTAGCCTTGTGTATTGAGTCCATTAGCATGCATTACTTGGACTATTTGCATGATTCGGCATCACTTGGTATATGATTTCAGTGTGTATAGTGTGGCCATACTCTCTCATGCTTCACTATTTCAATGCATTCGGTGAGTCATGCTTTATGCCTTAAGTGTGGGTCTATATGCATGCCATGTTGCCTAGGCTTTTGGGCTGCCATATCAGTGCATTTTTTGTGTTTTTTTACCATGCTCTAGCTTTGGTTTGTGTTGGTATAAGCATCTCATGCTTGGTTTTCGGGGGTGTATTGTAATCCTCTTTGTTGGCCTATATGCGTTATGTCTTGTGCTTGCCATGCTAGCATGTTTTAGCTTTGGTCCATGCATGTTTTAGTCTCATTTTGGCATGATCTAGGACTGTTTTGGTTGTCCTTGGCCCCTTGGGGCTTGCTTTGTATAGCCATGGTGCAAGTCCCCTTGCTAGCTTCAAGCTCTGAGCCCTCTTGCATGTAATACTTGTGTTGTTCGAGTGGTTGGGCACCATTCAATACATGATTTCAGAGCTTATAGTGTTGTCACACATCCATGCTTGTCACTCTTTAAGTGCTCTTGAGGGTTGTCCTCTTATGCCTTAATTCTTGAGCCATTTCGCATGCATGCTTGTCTTACATTTCATGTCTTCACTTCAACATTTTGGCCACTGATTTGGGCGTGATTGAGGTCTACCCATTTTAGTTTAAGTCCATTTTGCATGTTGTTGCATGCTTGTTGCATTGCTTGGTACATTGCATGTTGTTGCATGCTAGTCGCATTGCATGACATTATAATTTGCATGTTGTTGCATGCTTGATATATAGCATGTTGTTACATGCTTGTTCCATTGTATTGTTGTTGCATGCTTGAATTGCATTGCATGGTGCTTGCATGCTCATGTTGCATTACATTGTTTGCATGCCATTAGCTTTGTTAAGTTGTGCATGCATTATATTGTGTTTGGTTTGGGTGTTAAGCCAAACATGAGGAACGAGGGACGTTTCATACTTGAAGTGATGAAACGCGCCTCAAATCTCGGCCGCCGACCCTCTTGATCAAGCATGATAGAGGTTAAGGCATTTATGTGTTTTTGTGCATTCATGTGACATTGATTTGTGCAACTCGGCCTCTTTGGCCATCATGCATTGGAATGAGTGATTGATGGCTCGAGAGCCGAGCACTACATACCTTTGAGCCTTAAACATGATAAGGGGTGTAGTTGCACACACATTTGCTTGCAAATACATTGTCGTGCCTCTGTTTGTGCTTTGTTGCGGCAAAAAGGAGAGTCTGCAGGAAGCAGGCACGGCAGTGGATTTCCGGGAGGACGCAACTGAGCATGCATCATTCATTATTCCGAGGCAGAGCTATGGCAGCCCATTTCAATTGCTTACTTAGCTGATTTTGTAAATTAATCAATTTGATTGATTAGTTAAAGTTTTGTAATAATTAATTAGCTTGATTAGTTAATTAGTTTCGGTTTGTAACTAAGTAGCATAGCTTAGTGTAGCATATTCATTCGGACCCTCCGTCGAGAGGGCGAATTTTATAATAAGCGTGCGTCTATGTGATGCATGTCTTCCAACCCCCATTTCTTTCTTCCTTTTACTTAACCGCTTTCGATGGTTAGTTTTAGGGCATATTTCAATTAGCATCCTTATGTTTCGCATGCGTGCATCATTCATCTGTCTTGCATGCACCGGGCTCGGCGTATCACACAAACCACATTGTATTTCAATACATTTACTTGAATACGTGTTCAACAGAATGTTATCAAGTTGCATCTCATATGCCATCTTAGAATAGCCGAGCCTATTTCTAGTTGCATTTTGCATGTGTTGCATTAGCCATCTTAACATGAACTAGGATCACGCATGATTTCTAACCAGTTCCCTGTTTTGGCTCAGAGTACACTGTAAGTGTTTACGTTTTAGCATCTTGCATGAGTGTGAGTGTTGCCATGAAAGCATGCTTGCCATGAGGCTAACTGCTTAAGTGTTTAATTGCATGAATGCCAGTGGGTGAAGGTTGGATTGCTTGAATTGGAACAATTCATCGAAATGCAAGTTTTAAGCCCACTTGAGGTGGCAAAATCATGTTGTTTCCTAAGCCCACCCGAGGGTGGCAAATCCACGTCTTAGCCTACTTGCGAGTAGCACCTTCAAACCACTTTAAAAAACAAACATGAGATGTTTTGTTCCAAATTGAGTGATTTAGTCTATACTTGCTCTCTGTGCGCATCACATAGTAATTCTAGGTTAATAACCAGAATAAGAACACATGTGCTTTCAAAAACAACATATCATGATAGTAAAGGCCGATCTTTGATCGGGCGAGCGGGGCTGCTCATTGCATGACCTTCCCCTCTCGTACCCAAGTTCCCGAGCCGAGGCAACTTTGGTGATGACGGACACGTGGCCTTAAGCACGAGTCAGGGTTTCCTAAATTTCCCAAAATAAAACATTTAGGTGGCGACTTTGTATCTGGAAAAGCAGTCCATGTTTGGCACTTCTTTATAAAAATTAGTTTTCCAAAACGATTTGCCGGATTTGGACTCTTTGGTGATTTATCGGTCTTGCATTGCACTTTGCGAGATTAGATTCAGAACCATGACATTGAGTCCGAACTGTAGCAGCTATGAACTACGATTCGCGCCCTCGCGCGTGGAGCCGAGTTTGGGCGGTCTACAGTTTGGATCGAACATTAATCCAAACACAAGAAATGCGGGACGTTTCATACTCAAAGTGATGAAACGTGTCACGTTTCTTGGTCACCGTCACCCTTGATCATGCATGATAGGGTGATGGTCTTTTGAGTCCTGTTTGTGCATTCATTGACTTTGTATAAGCTTGGTTTTCTAGCCATCATACATTAAAAATGCTTGGTTGATGGCATGAGAGCCAAGTGCCATACTCCTTTGAGCTTGAGAAATGATAAGAAGGGTGGCAGTACACACATTCCTTGAAAAATGCATTGCTTTTCCTCTGTTGCTCTCTGTTGCAGCAAAAACAGAAGTTTGGAAAAAGGGGTGGCCGACCAGCCACCTGAAGTAGCCGACCGGCCAGTTAAGGTGGCCGACAACCACTTTTTGTAACCGACCGGCCACCAATCAATTTTTGTGCAAATGTGTTCCTGTGTTAGAGCAGAGGCAATCTGGAAGTTGGTACAATGTTCAGAGATCACAGCAAGTGCAAATAGAGGCAACCGATGGCAAGGCAATAGATTTTCAAGAGAAAACAACCGAGCATGCATCTCTCCCTCGCCTGCGAGGCCACTTAATTGCTTTATTTTCTAGTTGTAGCTAATTAATACATGTGTTGTAATTAATTAGTTTAATCTGTTTTGTAATATTTTAATTAGCTTAGCATAGCTAGTTATTTAATTGTGTTGTAATAATTAGTTAAATAGTATAGTTAATTAATTCATTTTGTAATAGTTAGCTTAGCTTAATCATCGGACCCTCCTTCGAGAGGGCATATTGTTGTAATAAGCGTGCGTGCATGTGTGTGTGCATGTCTTCCAACCCCACGTATTTCTCCCTTTTACTTAACCGCTTTTGATGGTTAGTTTAGGGATCATGGTTTGATTAACATATCTTATGCTTGCATGTTTACATCATTCATTTGTCTTGCATGCACCGAGGCTTGGCGCATCATTCAATGCATCGTATTTCAATACTTACTTGAATACGTGTTTCAAAGCATGTTATCAAGTTGCTTCATATGCCATCTTAGATAGACGAGCCTATTTTAGTTGCATTATTGCATGTGTTGCATTAGGCATCTTGTATAGTTAAGATCATGCATATTTCTAACTAGCTTTTTCTTTGGCTTGGAGTACACTATAAATTTTTACGCTTTAGCATACTTGCATGAGTGTGAGTAACGCCATGTTTAGCATGCTTGCCATGAGGCAATTTGCTTAAGTGATTAACTACATGAATGCCTATAAATGAAGGCTTTGTCACTTGAATTGGAACAATTCGATGAATGTGTGTTTTAAGCCCACTTTGGGAAGTGGCAAATCATCATATTTTAAGCCCACTTAAGGGTGGCAAATCCTCGCTTTAGCCCACTTGAGGGTGGCAATTTCAAACCATTTTTGAAAACGAACATGAGTTGATTTGTTCCAATTCTTGTAATTTAGTCTATACTTGCTTGTGTGCGTCACATAGTAAAGTTAGCTAATAACCGGAATAAGAACACGTGTTTATAAAACATCATATCATGATAGTAGAGGCCAATCTTTGATCGGGTGAGTAGGGGTGCTCATTTCAGGACCTTCCCCTCTCGTACCCAAGTTCCCGAGCCGAGGCAACTTTGGTGATGACGGACACGTGGCCTTTGGCACGAGTCAGGGTTTCCTAAATTTTTCAAAAATAAAATATTTAGGTGGCGACTCTGTAATCTAGCAAAGTAGTCCAATTTTGGCATTATTTTATTTCAAAATCGATTTTCCAAAATGATTTTCCGGATTGGACTCTTTGGTGTTTATTAGTCTCGCATTGCACTTTGTAAGATTAGATTCAAAACCGCGACGGGAGTTCGAACTATAGGACCAATTCGAGCTCTCCAAAAGGGGGGCGCGAAGAAGTGGAGCTACAAAGACATCTTCACAACTAGCGAGAAAATCTCATCAAAGTCAATACATTTCTTTTGCCAAAAGCCTTTTGCAATAAGACGTGCTTTGTACCTCAGATTCCTGCCATCATTCTTCAATTTAAAAATCCACTTATTTTTCAGAATTTTCCTCCCCTTAGGCAACTTCACTAAATTATAAGTGTGAATTTCAAGCAAGGAATTCAATTCCTCTTCCATGGCCTTTTTCCAATCATGTTTGTTTGCATGCTCAATTGCGTCCTGGTAGTTCTCGGGCTCCCCTTGATTGGAATCAACACAAATTCATTGGGAGGATACTTTCCCGAAGGTTGCCGACCCCTTGTAGATTTCCTCAACTCAAGTTGTGGTGGTGGTTCTTGAGTTGGATGCTCTTCCTCAATTTCTGGCTCAACTTCATTTGGAGTAGCATCATCATCAACATCTTTAATAGGTGGCTGCACATCTCCCCTATTTTCATCATCAACTGAAGATGAAGGAGATCTATCCATGTCAATGAGATCACTAGTTTTTGGCTCCGGTTGATCACCTTTGCCAAAGTCTTCAATTGTTTGGTCTTCACGAAACACAACATCACCGCTTTGAATAACTTTCTTGTCGACTGGATCGTATAACCTATAACAAAATTCATCTCGCCCATGGCCAAGAAAAATACATTGTCTTGACTAACTATCAAGCTTGGACCTTTCATCCTTTGGAATGTAAACAAAAGCTCGGCAACCAAACACTCTCAAGTGCTCATAAGACACATCTTTTCTAGTCCAAACTCTTTCGGGAATATCACCATTTAAAGGATAGAAATGAGACAAATGGATCACGTCAACCGCTGTCCTCATTACCTCACCCCAAAAGGATCTTGGCAATTTAGCATGTGAAAGCAGACACCTTGTTTTTTCTACAATGGTGCAGTTCATCCTCTCAGCAATGCCATTTTTGTTGAAGAGTCTTCTTAATTGTCTTTTGATGCCGAATATCTTGGCTGCGACAATACTCATCAAATGGCCCAATGTATTCACCACCATTGTCTGTTCGGATGCACTTCAATTTATGCCCTATTTCTCTTTCAACCATGACCTGAAAATGCTTAAATATATTTAGAACTTGATCTTTAGTTTTTAGTATAAAAGCCCAAACTTTCCTTGAATAATCATCAATGAAAGTAATAAAATAAAGTGCACCACTATGTGTTCTAATTTTTAATGGACCACAAACATCTAGATGAATCAACTCCAAACTATTTTCTTTTCTAGAAGTAGCATTTTTATGAAAAGAAACTCTATGTTGTTTACTTGCCAAACGATGAACACAAGTTTTAAGATGTGTACCTTTCAAACAGGGTAGAAGCTCTTTCTTGAACAAAACTTGTAGCCCATTTTCACTCATGTGCCCAAGCCGCTTGTGCCACAATTCGGTAGAAGTATCATCTTCAAGTACATTGACAACATGTTTACAAATTTTTCCTAGCATTGAATAAAGTATATGAGTCTTCTTGCACTTAGCCACCACCAATGAACCCTTTGTAAGCTTCCATATTCCATCACCAAATTTGTTAGTGTAGCCTTCATCATCTAGCTTCCCGGTAGAGATCAAATTAAGGCGAATGTTGGGAACATGTCTCACATTTTTAAGCAATAACTTGTAACCCAAATTTGTTTCCAAGCAAACATCACTCATGCCAATAATCTTGGACAAGCCTTCATTACCCATTCGAACACAGCCATAATCTCCTTTGGTGTAGGTAGTGAAGAAATCAACTCGAGAAGTCACATGAAAAGAAACATCAGAATCAATCACCCAATTATTCTTTTGGCCCACAAAATTGATACAATCATCTTCACAAACGACCATGAGATCATCGATGGTAGTAACTGCTGTTGTGTCTTCTTGCTTCTTATCCACACTTTTATCACGCCTTTTCTCCTTATTCTTGAGCTTTCGGCATTCTCGCTTCAGTTGATTAAGTTGATAAGGTTTAGTCATGGAATTCTTGGGTGCTTCAATTTATTACTTCCCTATGTGCTTCAGTTTATCAGTTTATTACTTCCTTGTATCAGTTTTTTGCTTCAGTTTATCAATTTATAGAAAATCTGTTATTGTTTGTTGTGAGGGAAAGGTAAGAAAAATTATTTACTTCCCAAAATTGTTTTCTGTTATTTAGTGCAGGCATATTAATCTGTCCTTCACAATAACCTATTTTGCTACATATTAATTTGTCCTTCACAAGAACCTATTGTGCTTGAGTTTATTAAATAAATTATTAGATGTTTTTGTTGTTTTATTTTATTTAAATTTTGTCCTTCACAAACTTCACAAATTATAGTACTGACATTGCTCCTTTCGCTGCTCCCTTCGAACTCGCACTCAGTTAGTAATTTTAGTATTTTTTTTCCTGATCGCTGTTGATTAAGTTGATAAGGTTTAGTCATGGAATTCTTGGGTGCTTCAATTTATTACTTCCCTAATTGCTTCAGTTTATCAGTTTATTACTTCCCTGTATCAATTTATTGCTTCAGTTTATCAGTTTATAGAAAATCTATTATTGTTTTCTACGAGGGAAAGGTAGGAAAAATTGTTTACTTCCCAAAATTGTTTTCGGTTATTTAGTGCAGACATATTAATTTGTCCTTTACAAGAACCTATCGTGCTTGAGTTTATTATAGAAAATAAATTATTAGATGTTTTTGTAGTTTTATTGTATTTAAATGTTGTCCATCCCACTCGCTGCTCTCGAACTCGGCTCGCACGGTAAGTTTTTTTTTTTCCCACTTCAAACAGGCTATTTTAGGGTTTTGTTGGCTGGTTCTGTTTTTCAGCATTGTTTGGTGTCTATGTCTATTCCTCTTTCTGTTTTTCAAACAGGTTGTTTTTCAGCATTATTTGGTGGCAGAAATTGTAAATAAATTGTGAAATTGGGCATCACATTTTTTTCCTCTCAGTTTTTTTTGTGTGTGGTTGTGTCTGTTTTTTGTTCCTTCAGTTCTTTAGTTTTTTGCTTCTACATTTGGTTCTATCTGTTAGATTTTTCTAGGTTTTGTTTTTACGCCTTGAATTTTTGGTCAACTGGTGATTATTAGGTTGAATTAGGGTGGGTTAATAGGGCCGGCTTAGATCTGGTGCGATTTGTAATGGACAATTGTGATTTTGATTTGAAGTGGTTATGATGAATCGTTTATTTTGATTTTAGTTTGTATGGTGAATATATTTTTTGGTCAACTGGTGATTATTGGGTTGAATTAGGGTGGGTTGAAATTAAAAATCTAGATATTTGATAGATTGGGGTAAACAGTAGGCTGGTTCTGTTTTTGATTAAATAGAATAATCATTTTTTTGTTTTCTAATTTGTGGATGGGTCTGTTCAAACCCCAAAACACAGGTACTTCAGTTCTTCAGTTTTTTGCTTCCAAAGTGATTTTTTGGCACTAGGTTAGTTAATTTTGTGTAATGATTATGAAGTAAGCTCTGGTTATTTGTGAATATTGATGTTGCTTGTGGAATTGAATGTTTAATTTTCTGTTCTATGGACATCATAGCTGAGGCAATGTCATAGATGAGATTATTTATTCTCATCAAAGTTCAGATTACCTAATTTCCCTCATACTTTTGTTTCCCATTGTCACAGGTTTTTGTTCTCTTGGTTTAATGACAGTAGTGCTGGTATATCTGCTGTGTCAATTTTTGTGTTTGGTAATTTGATTTCTCTTTCTCTCCTTTTCTCTCTATCTCTATTTGTTTTTGGCTCTCATTTCTGGAATAGTTATGTTCACATTTTCTGCCAAAAAAAAAAAAATGAAGAGTAATTGAGTAAAAAAAGAAGAATAATTGAGTAATTGAAGTTCGGATGTTTACATTTTCTGCAATAGCTATGTTTTGATGATATGGTTGCTTATGCTCTCAAGAGTGAAAAATTATGTGTGGGCATGTAAGAATAATGATGGAGATGTTCAGAGTGATCTTTTAGCACAAGGTTAGTTAATTTTGTGGTAATGATTATCTAGTTATTTGTGAATATTAATGCTGCTTGTGGAATTGAATGTTTAATTTTTTGTTTTGGGAACATCATAGCTGAGGCAATGCCATAGATCAGATTATTTTTCTCATCAAAGTTCAAATTACCTAATTTCCCTCAGACTTTTATTTCCCATTGTCACAGGTTTTGGTTCTCTTGGTTTGATAGCATCAGTGCTGGTATATCTGTTGTGTCAATTTTTGTGTTTCTCTTCAAATGCATTCTTTTATGTGCTTCCTCACTAAGTGTTTAACGATATGGATGGGCTGCAGGTGTGCCCAGATGGAAAGACCATTGAAGCTGAGGCAGCCCATGGCATAGTCACCCGCCATTATAGGGTTCATCAGAAAGGAGGTGAAACTAGCACAAATAGCGTAGCATTTATTTTTGCTTGGTCAACAGGACTTGCGCACAGGTGTGAGATTGTTATGGCTTGGTTTTAAGTGCTACTGCTGGTTTATGTTATTCTAGATCTTCCTAGACTTAAATTTAGTTTGCCTTGCAACCTCGGATTGAAAATAGCCATGTTGATCTTAAACTGTTGGATTTTACTCAAAAATTGGAAGCAATTACTACAACAAAAAGTATTTTTAATAACATTTTTTATAGCATTTTTTTATATTTGCTATCAAATATGACACATCTACAGCATTTTCTAATAAAATAGTATTAGGTGATAACACTATATTTTTTATATCATTTATTCTAATTTTAATAGCTTACAATTGTTGTTAAAAATTAAGCATGTTTATGATTTTAATGGCATTTTGTAAATGTTATAAATGAAAATATACTGCTATCTTAAATATTAAAATATAAATTCCAAAATTTTAGCACTAAATGACATTAAAAAATGACAATACTATATTTGTTAGTTTATTTTTTTTAATATCTTTATCAAAAAATGACATAAACTTCACAAATTTCATACGTATAAATTATAATTACATTTTGATCTTAACATTAATTGCACCGTGTCTTCAGGCACAGGCATACACTAGTATATATATAAATCAAATGTCAAAGTTAACTTTAAGATTGGTTTGGAAATATACTATATGCATGTAAAACATCACATCGATCGGATATCAATAGCTATCTCATCGGATCAGTTTTTTGTCAACTGTTTATTTTTTTTTATACAAAATTGATATGATCACGTAACTATTGATGTCCGATCAACGTAATATTTTACAAGCATATAGTACTCAACAAGTTCTACATATTAAACGGTTCGGATTATTGAAATAAGATCTGTGGTGGGCCCCTATGGGCCCAACAGCACCCTCCAGTCCCACCTGGGACTGCCCTTAAAACAATATGGATGTATATGTACTCATTTAAGTAATTCACATATGAAAGTACAAATCTTTCTTTACACACCATCATCTATACACTATATTTGGACCAAATCTCTCTTCCAACACTCATTCAACATTGTTTATCTTCACTATTATAATCTAACACAGTACACTCATCATCTTCACCATTATAATCTAACATTACACTCATCATCTTTGCCACTATAATTTTCATCATTATTTTCCCAATTTAAAATATTATTGCCTTTAAAGATTTAGGATTTTAAGAATATTGAAATCAATCGATTTTGATTTCAAGATTTGCACACCATGGATGATATTGTTGATTTGGAACAATATAATAATGAAAAGGTCAGTTTACTTTTTTATTTATCTCATACATATAGAAGATGACTTTTTGTTCGTCATGTATTCAGAGAACCATAAATGAACATTTATAAAATGTTCAATTATATTTATTTGAACAAAATTATTTTGTTCATCCAATTTTATACATTCTTAGATACAACATCTAAGTCGAATGGATACTCTGTAACTAAAACATACAAAGATGTTATAATCAAATAAAGATGCCCAAAGGCATACATCATATACAAAATGTGTAACCCTTGCAAGAATAGCACACGGCAAACAAATACATAAATGGCCCTTGGCCGATAAATAAAGGAACCACCCTACATGGTTCTAAACACAATTTTAACGTCTCAGTCCACATCCGCATAAGCATACCTGAAAAATATTTTCAGCTATGTAGGGTGAGTATAAAGTTCAGTAGGAAATATTTCAAAAATTAAATATGCTCCACCAATGTAAATGATCATGAATGCAATACATACAAATATAATATGCTCAATGCATTCTCAAATCCACTTGCTTTCTCAATAAAAACCCTTTCTTCCTAGTTTTCAAAACCTTTCGTTTATTCAAAATGTTTTCCGAATTCAATACATTAGTTTGATATAAAATTCATTTTCACAAGTCAATTCAGGTATCTCAATACCAACTAGCAATTTCATTGCCAATTCCAATATGAATACATTGTTAACCAATAGCAAATACATTGCAAAAACTATTTTAAAATCATTTCTTTCCAAAACCAAAATAATAATAAATAAAATGGGTAAATCTTCAAAACTAATACAACTTTTCACAGAAATTTCGTCCGCGGGAAACCCTCAAACGAGACCCATGTAAACGTAGGCTATACAAGCACTATCTTACCATTTTATGGAATTTTCGTCCACGGGAATCGGCACCCATGTATACGCGTGTTTTTTGGGATTTTCACCCTGGACACACAGGCCAACTTAATTCAATGGAGTCCATCCCATTTATTCTCCCAAACATGGAGTACATCCCCTTTTTTTTCTCCCAAACATCATACATTTACAATGTATTAAAACATAACCATATTCAATGACAACGGGTAAGAGATTGGTTTCCTTCTCCCAGATTTACCATTTTATTTACACTTTCCAAATAGCACAATACATGTGATCAAAAATATGATTTTCAAAATGAATAAATGCTCTTAAAACATAGCACAAGAATTTTCAAAATCTCTTTCCAAAACATACAGTTTAAATTCTCAAAATCCATTACATGCTCCATGATCTGCATGATTTATAAATAGTCCAGTTTGCCTAGTCCACATGCAATTTCTACAATAATCATAGCTATTCTTCACTGATAGCCCAAAACAAATATTTCTAAACAGATGAATAAATTCCATTAAAGATACTCTTTTCCAAAATCTCAAATGAGAGTAATAATACATATCAAACTCCACCATCATCATTAATCATCATTTCAATTTTACATTTCTCAACATTTATTTCATTTCCTCTTTACAATCTCAACACTTACATTTTAGGGCATAATCCCTTTCCTTTTTGAAAATCCATTTAAATGCAAGAAATATCTCATTTCAACATATATCAACTCCAATTTCATAATCACAACCTTTTTCAAGAAAACATTTGAAAATCCCTCATTTATATTTTGATTTAATAATCAAACAATTTCCCCGAAAGATCAACATTTTAGGGTTTCTTCAAATTAGGGCTTTTCACTTTTAAAAACTCATGTGCATTTTTGTAAGTGGAAAATAAACTTTTGTAGCTAAACCATAGCTCAACAATCCCATTTGAAACTAACCCTCACTTACAAAACAAATTTTCAAAAATCAATTCAAGAACAATGGAATCTATATATTTAAAATACACCACAAATACACTACCGAACTCATATTGAGTTTAAGAAATAGATCCTACCTTTTGAAGCAAGAAGGAAACAAGTCGAAAAAATCACTGGTGACGAAATGACGATCTATTGAAATTAAATGGAAGCCCTCGTCGCGCTCTACGTTTTGGTATATGGAACTAGGGGTCAAAGATGTATAGAAATATATGAAATCAAGCCTAAAAAGCTTGAGAAATCAAAAATGAGTGCAAAGTGAAGGGGTTTGATCCAAAAAGTGACTTTTAAAAATCTTATTCTACGTTGTACACTCGAGCGCACTACGCTCACAGTACAGATTTGCAAATTTCAAATAGGTATATCTCTCTTGTCTGGACTCCGTTTAGGGTAGTTCTTATCTGATTTGTGAAATCTTATGCATTGTGTTGTTTTAAAATTTTGAGAGCAAAGTTACGCGTTTTTGTGAAAACTTACTAATTTTTGTAAAATCACTTACGTGATTTGTGAAAACTTACGCATTTTGTATTGTTCTACATTTACACATTTTTGTGAAAACTTCAGCATTTTTGTGAAATAACTTACGTGATTTGTGAAAACTTACTCATATTTGTATTGTTCTAAATTTTTTGGAACAAACTTATGCATTTTTGTGGTCAGTTACACATTTTTGTGAAATCACTTGCATGATTTGGGAAATCTTACGAATTTTATGTTGTTCTAAATTTTTGAGAAAAAACTTATGCGTTTTTGTGTTCAGCTGTGCATTTTTTGAAATCACTTATGTGATTTGTGAAAACTTATGCATTTTGTATTGTTCTAAATTTTTGGGAACAAATTTATACATTTTTGTGAAAACTTATGCAATTTTGTATTGTTCTAAGTTTTTGGGAACAAACTTACACGTTTTTGTGTTCAGTTACGCATTTTTGTGAAATCACGTAGTTTGTGAAGACTTATGCAATTTGGGTTGTTCTAAATTTTTTAGAATAACTTACGCATTTTTGTGTAAAACTACGCATTTTTCTAAAATCACTTACGTGATTTGTAAAAAACTTACGCATTTTGTGTTGTTTTAAATTTTTGAGAACAAACTTACACGTTTTGTGAGAAAAACTTACGCATTATTGTGAAACTACTTACTTGATTTGTGAAAACCTATGCATTTTGTGTTGTTCTAAATTTTGTGAAACTACTTAGTCATTTTTGTGTTCAATTACTTATTTTTGTAAAATCACTTACATAATTTGTGAAAACTTATTCAATTTGTGTTTATAGTGTTTCTGGTTTAAACCCGACCCATTTGACTTTTAGATTCAGGTTTCTTTTCCTTATATAGTTGTTCTTGCCTTGTTTCCCACTATTTCTCCTTGAGTTGGGCTATTGAGTTGTGTTGATTATGTTTGGAACAAGTTGGTAGCTTGTTTTTCAAACTTTTGTTGCCCAAAATTTTGTTCCTTCACTTGAGCGAAGCTTCTTGCGCTCGAGTGGTCTTTGCGAACATCCAATATTTTTGCAGGTTTGCAAAACTACTAGGAGTTTGTATTCTTCGCTCGAGCGAAACTTCTTGCGCTCGAGTGACGATCTCTGTCTGCAAAACTACTGGGAGTGTGTATTCTGTGCTCGAGCAAAGCTTCTTGCACTCGAGTGGAATAACTTATTGTGTCTAGTCGCTCGAGCGACACATCTTGTGCTCGAGTGAACTGTGCGTATATCAGTTCGTAAAAACACTTTTCTGAATCACTTTTTCACCTCTCTCTCTCTCTAAACATTTCAAAACCCTAATATCTCTCACTCTCTCTGAAAACTCACATTCTCTCTACAAATCTACCTAGATTCGTCGATCTTTTCACCCATGTGCCTTCGTTAAAAAGGTAGAGCTTGATGAGGGTTTCGTTCTAACCAGAGCAAAGTTGAATTTCAACATCTTTGAGTTTTCATCCCTCTTTCAATCATCCTCTAAGCTTGAGGTAGGGATATTTCCGCTCTTTCTATGAGTTTTAACTTAGTTATTTGTTATTTCTAAACCATATTGAGATCTTTGGGAGATTTGGAACAATCTAGGGTTTTGAATAAAAAAAAAAAAGAAAAAAAGGGGGGGTTTTCAAATGGATCCTTGAAAATGATTTTGTTATGGAAGATGATGTTGAGTTGGGGATGAATCGTTGATTTTGAATTTTGAAAGTGATTTTGGAAAGAAAAAGGATTTTTCCCTAAATGCCTCAAATGTTGATTTTATATAAATTATGAGATTAATATTGGAATTGTGAAATTGGACTGATGTTGATGAGAATGGTGGAGTTAGATATATATTATCACTCACATCTTGAAAATTTAGAGAGTTTATCTTTATTGGTAATTGTTTATCTGTTTAGAAACAACTGCTTTGGCTATCGGTGGAGGATAGCTATGAGTGTTGTAGAAATTGCATGTGAATTAGGAAAATTAAAACTATTTTTCTCATTCATTTGCATTGAGCATTATCTCACATTTATACATTGGAAATGCTACTGTTTTAAGAAAATGGGTGAATCTGAGAAAGGAATTGTTGTTATATTAAATAAGTTAGCCTGTGTGTCGAGGGTAAAAGCTTCGAAAACCACGCGTATACATGGTTGCCGATCCCGCAGATGAAATTTCTGTGAAATGGCAATAGTAGTGTTTGTATAGCTCACATTTACATGGGTCCCGACTTACTATTTCCTTTGGACGAAATTTTTGAAAGGTTGTATTGTTTTGAAATTCCAAGAGTGTGATTCATTATCTTATTTTCTATTGTAAATGGAATGATTTATGAACCGTGATATTGACTTGGTATTGCATAGTTTTGGAAAGAGATATAAAATGTTTTGACACGTGCATTGCATATGCATTCACCTTAAAGCTTTGTCAAGATTCATGTATTGTGCTGGATTATTTCTACTGGACTTTGGCTCACCCTATGTGGGAAAAACATTTTAGGTGCTGATGATATGCCTCCACCAAGGTAATAGCTTGGGAGGACTTGGAGCGAGAGCTTCTTTTGTGTATTTATTGTGTTTACTTTTGTACTAGCCAAGGGCTTTATTTGTATTGAGCTTAAGACTCACTTTTGTTGTAATCAAGCATTGATTTGGAAAGATGCAAGCCATTAGGTCATAAATGGTTATCTGTTTAGCCTTTATTTCTTTTCACTATCTTGCAACACATATTGTAGATTCAGGATGTATTGTGTATGAATGTATATCGCATCTGTCATCTTTTTTATATCAAACTCTAATTAATGAAAGCTCATCATTTCATTTATGTTGCTATTTATTAGTTGTTATGAGTTGGGTATATTGCATTTATGTTGGGGTGTTACAATTTGATATCTGAACGTACCGGGTTTGAATACTTTGGGTATGTAGGAAGTGGTTATTACTACAATGGGTTTATCTCACTTGACAGAGATATTTGTAGGTATGGTATGCCTATGTGATAACATGCTTATGTGGTTATATAGGTATGGGATTTATTTCCTGGAATGTTGATTGGGTCTATGGGTTTCTAAAAGTCCAATTAGAAGAGCACTTGATCACTACTATTTTTAATTGGAACTCTGGCAATACCGCGAGACAGTCATTATTTGGGAAGGAAATCCATATGTGTTTATGTGACGAGGTGCTTATGTAGAGTGAATAACTGTTGTCCACCGCATTAGGACGCAAGTGAGTTAGCTTCGGCACATTTGTAAATGTGCTAATCTCTTTTGTTACCTTCATTAGGATGTTAAGACGTGGACGTGGACGTGGTGGTGGTAGACGTGGTAGGTCTAGAAGGCATGAGGTGCCTTTACCGGATGAGATTTCGGCGCAAGAGGAAAAGGTTGGTCAGGCCAATGTGGCTGAACCAGATGGTCAGCAGGCTATGGGTGCGTTGCCTCGTGAGATGGCCGGAGTCTTGTGGGAATCCATGGACATTCTCAGGGTTGAGAATCAAGTCCAGGCCCAAGTAGCTGAAGTAGGGCCATCTTTCTTGAAGAGGGAGTTCTTTCGATCTAATCCGGACGAGTTTTTAGGTGATCCTAAAGAGCCTTTGAAAGCGGATGAATGGCTCGAGCAGATGGTGAAGACGTTTAAGATGCTTGCCATCGAAGACGATGGATTGAGGGTGACCTTGGCATCGTTCCAGCTGAAGGGCGATACGGGTCAATGGTGGAAGTATGCGCATGGGCACATTAGAGTGACTTGGGAAGCTTTTATCAACGCCTTCCAGGACAAGTTCTTGCCTTCCACTGCTAGGGAGCAGTTGAAAGACCAGTTTCTGAAGCTCAAGCAACTTAGTTTGCCAATAGCCAAGTTTGAGACAGCTTTCACAAGCCTCTCTAAATTTGCACCAGAACTCGTAGCGACAGAGGAACGCTGTTGTATCAAGTTCGAGAAGAGACTGAGGACCGGGCATCTTTTCAAAGTAGTTGGGTCGATGATTAGGGACTACAAACGACTTGTGGAGGCAATGGCTTATCTTGATATCGTAGTTCAGGTAGATGAGGCGTGAATGAGGGGCTCCAAGAAGAGTCAGGAGGTTTAGGAGGAGAGTCGGGACAGTAAAAGGTAGCGAGGTCCTGCTCTGTAGCAATCCCAAGCTGTACAGTGTAGATCCACGTTCCCTGTGCCGAGTTCAGGTCCAGGGAGAGGTAATTCGAGAGGTTTCTCTTGTTACAAGTGTGGCCAGTTGGGTCACAAGTCTCTAACTTGCCCGTGGAAAGGAGGGCAACACTCTACACCGACAGCGGCTCGTTCTTAGAGCCAAAGTCAAGAGAGAGGGCAGCTGCCTACCTGTTACCAGTGTGGGCAGTTAGGGCATGTGAGGAGGTTTTTCCATCAGTCAGGTGGCACACTTGGTGCGTTTGGTTCGAGACAGACATAGAGCCATCAGCCTGTATAGTCAGCACAGACCTTGAGGGCTAATCAGGGAGCCTTTGTAGCTCAGTCAGTGCATCAGACTTATGCTCCAAGGGGTGAGCAGGTGGAGTAGAGACTTACAAGGCGTGTGTATGATGTTACCACACCAGACTTAGTGCCAGCACCTTCTGTAATGCGAGGTAACTTCTTGTTGAGTAATTATATTGCCAATGTGTTAATTGATACGGGTGCATTCCATTCATTCATCTTGTCTGCATTTGCATCGGCATTGGGGTTAGAATTGGCCCGGTTAGCATCTCCACTTAGTATAGAGTCATTGGTGGTAAGATTGCTTTGGAACAGGGGTGTCAGGGTTGTGAGATAGAGATTGCTGGTCGCCGACTTCCTTTTGCATTTGTATTGATTGATATGTTGAGTTTTGATGCTATATTGAATATGGATTGGTTATCTTCATACCAGGCTATTATTGATTGTTATCGTTAGAGAGTTACTGTATATACCTCAAGTGGTGATTGTTTTTACTTCTTGGGAGATCGGGCTGATAGAGTTTTGTCGTCGGTTTATGATCCGCGTGGTCGGAGTGAGCTTAGTTGCCTTCTTGCAACCTTCTTAGGTAGTGAGTGTGATGTGGTTTGAGTTGAGTTGCCGAGGGTAGTCTGCGAATATCCCGATGTTTTTTTCCAAGGATCTCACTAATTTGCCACCTCACCGTGAGATTGAATTCTCTATTGACTCAATGCCTGGCACGACACCGATTTCTATGGCACCGTATAGATTTGCACCCGCTTAGTTGAGTAAGTTGAAGATTCAACTCCAAGAATTGCTAGATAAGGGTTTTATTTTCCTTAGTATTTCACCTTGGGAAGCACCAGCTCTCTTTGCCAAAAAGAAAGATGGTGCGTTGTGACTTTGTATAGATTACCATAAGTTGAACCGGGTAACTGTTTAGAACAAGTACACAATGTCTCGCATAGATGATTTCTTTGACCAGTTGAAGGGGTCTTATTGTTTCTCGAAGACAGACTTGAGATCGGGTTATCACCAGTTGAGGGTAAGGGAGGAAGATATCCAGAAGGCGACATTTTGTACGTGGTATGGCCATTATGAGTTCCTACTGATGCCTTTTGGGCTAACCAATGCACCAGCCGTGTTTATGGATCTAATGAATCGAATATTCCGTGAGTTTTTAGATCGTTTCATAATCGTCTTCGTTAACGACATTCTGATTTACTCACCCTTCAAGGAGGAACACGAGGTGTACTTGCGAGTTGTGCTTGAGTTGCTTAGAGCCCACAAATTGAATGCTAAGTTCGGGAAGTATGAATTCTAGTTGAAAGAAGTTAAGTTCTTAGGCCACATAGTATCCAGGGAAGGAGTGACTGTAGACTCTTCAAAGATAGAAGCAGTGCAAGATTGGAAACAACCCAATAATGCTTTTGAGATCCGTAGTTTCTTGGGGTTGGCTGGATATTATCGTTGGTTTGTGAAGGACTTCTTTAAGTTAGCCTCACTCTTGACTAGACTAGCGAGAAAGGGAATCAAGTTTACGTGGAATGAGACTCGTGAAAAGTCTTTTCAAGAGCTTAAGGCTAGACTTTCCACTGCTCCAATGTTGATTATTTCGGAGAAGGGTTTGGGCTATTCCGTGTATTGTGATGCTTCACGGGATGGTTTGGGTTGTGTTTTGCTGCAAGAAGGAAATGTAGTAGCTTATGGCTTACATCAGTTGAAAACACATAAGAAAAACTACCCTACCCATAATTTAGAATTAGCAGATGTGATCTTCGTTTTGAAAATTTGGAGACATTACCTTTATGTTGAGAAGTTTAAAATATTTTCTGATTACAAGAGTCTAAAGTACTTATTTTCACAGAAGATCTAAATTTGAAGCAAAGGATGTGGATGGGGTTTATAGAATACTATAACTTTGAGTTGCACTATCATCCGGGGAAAGCCAATGTAGTGGTTGATGCCTTGAGTAGAAAGTCCTTTAGTAGTGTAGCGAGTATTGCCATTCGAGAATGGGAGATGTTGGGTGCTATTGGCGAGTTTGACTTACATCTTGGGGAGTTTGTTGAGTCAGCAGCCATGTTTTTGGTAGTTACACAACCTACACTTGTAAGCTAACTTATAGAAGCACATGGGGGTGACCTTGAGGAGAAACCCTTCGAGAGAAGATCTCAAGTGGAAAGGTAGAAAAAGGCTTGAACTGTACTCTGACTCGAGTGTTAGGTACCTTGCCCGTCTTTTTGTACCAAAGTCTTCTCAAGAGGGGGTACTTCAAGAGTTTCACCATTCACGTTTTGCGGTGCATCCAGGAGGCACAAAGATGTATCATGATATTAGTCGTCAGGTTTGGTAGAAGGGGATGAAAAAGGACGTAGCCATGTTCATATCGAAGTGCCTTACTTGTCAACAAGTGAAGACCAAGCATCAGAGACCAGTGGGTATGTTGCAATCCTTGCCTATAGGCAACTGGAAATGGGAACATATCACGATGGATTTTGTTGTGGGTCTTCCGAGGACTCAACGAGGTAATGATGCTATTTGGGTGGTAGTTGACCAATTGACCAAGTCAGCGCAACGCACTTTATACCTATGCGCACGAGTGACTTGGTAGATTATCTAGCTAACCTTTACATTAAGGATATAGTTCGACTTCATGGGGTCCCTGTGACTATTGTTTCGGATAGAGATCCACGTTTTACGGCTCGATTGTGGCCGAGCCTATAGAATGCCTTGGGAACTAGATTGAAGTTTAGCACCGCCTATCATCTCAAGTGGGACGGTAAGTCTTAGTGAACCATTCAGATTTTAGAGGACATGCTTCGGGGTTGTGTTTTGGATTTTAAGGAGTCGTGGGAGAGGCATTTACCTTTGGTGGAGTTTACCTATAATAACAGCTTTCAGGCGAGTATTGGTATGGCGCTGTTTGAGGCCTTGTATGGCCGACTGTGTAGATCTCCAGTATGTTGGACCGAGGTGGGTGACGCACCTATGTTAGGTCCT
>NW_021025291.1:1511812-1532227 GCF_004153795.1 Camellia sinensis
AGGGATGATCATCGAGTGTTCAAACGATGACGTCCAAGTCTTGAGGACGGTCAAAAATGGGGTGTTTTCCCGCTCGAGCGTACTGTAAAAGTACTGGATGGGTGAAATCCCCGCTCGACGCCCGCTCGAGCTTGAGACATGACTCCGCTCGAGCGCCCAATCTTCCGCTCGAGCGGACTGTAAAACAGTGCAAGATGCTGGAAGCTCGATTTTCCCGCTCGAGTGGCACTTCCCCCGCTCGAGCGGACGACTGAAATCTGGAAATCCCAGATTCGAGCTCCAGGTCCAAAACCAAGCTCAAAAGCATCAAAACCAATCCTCTTGGGCCCATTTTCTGGAAAACATTTATAAACACATAGAATAACATGAATCAAGGTTCAATTTGAGAAATCAAAGCCCAAGGGTGTTTTATTTAAACCCAATTTCAAACCATTTCCTCAAACATGACATGCATGATCTTAAATCCTTTTCAAAGCTTCAATGCTGTTTCAAAAGAGCTCAAACCTTCAAAAACAAGATGAACTCATGGAGTATGACCAAAAGATGGACATGCATGTGAGGCATTATGAACTACAACCTCAAAACTTCAATATATGTACATGCATGCAACAATTAAGCTACAATTCGCCATCTAAACCATGTTTGGCTCTACACTCCTTCAATATGACATAAATCATGCAAGATTCAACTTAAAACATGAATAAGAAGACAATGGAGCTACCTTAAGTCTTGTATTTCAAGAAGGGAGCTCAAATATGCAATCACTTCAACAATTTCTCAAGCAATTCCAAGCAATTCAAGATGAAAACCAACTCCTCAAGTCTCTCTCTCTCTAGGGTCGGTTGAGGCTCAAAATGTGAGAAGAAGTGTGGGTTTAATCAATACGTGGAGTGTTTACAAGGCTCATGTGTGTGTGTGTGTGTGAGTGGCCCACTTAGTGGCAAGGTTGTAATTAAATCCAACTCTTTAATTAGCTTATTTAATCTACTTTAATCATACCTAATCAATTTTCAGATAATTGTACAATAAAATCACGTAAATTACGAGGGTCACAGAACACTAATCGGTTTCAGATTCGGCCGCCGATAAGGCCTTCAATTAGCAGTTTAAACATACGAACATGAACAGATAATCATACAATCAAACAGATAGAATGAAATTAACTAACATATACTCAGTCAATTCAGTTCCAGTTTCAGTCAGTCAGTTCAGTACTTTTAATCAGTTCAATTATCGGTCAGTTATCAGTCATTATCAGTTCCGTTTAACAGTAACTGGTGATCAATCAGTCATTAATCAGTAATCGGTATGAGGGTTGTTACACTGTGACTATTGTTTCGGATAGAGATCTACGTTTTATGGCTCGATTGGGGCCAAGCCTACAAAATGCCTTGGGCACTAGGTTATCATCCTTAGACTGACGGGCAGTCTGAGCGTACTATTCAGATCCTTGAGAATATGCTTCGTGGTTGTGTCCTTGACTTTAAGGGGTCATGGGAGATGCAGTTGCTCTTAGTGGAGTTTGCCTACAACAGCTTCCAGTCGAGTATTGGCATGGCACCGTTTGAGGCCTTGTATGGCCGACTGTGTAGGTCCTCTGTGTGTTGGGCTGAGGTGGGTGATGCACCTATGTTGGGTCCAGAGTTAGTCCGAGAAACGACGAAAAAAATTTCACTTATCCATAAGAGGTTGGTCACAGCTTAGAGTTGTTAGAAAAGCTATGCCGATCGTAGGAGGAGGCATTGTCTTTTGAGGTGGGAGATCACGTCTTTCTGAAGATATCACCTAGATGTGGTTTGATGAGGTTTGAAAAGAGCAGGAAGTTGTCTTCTAGGTTTATATATTGAGATCCTAGAGCGAATTGGGGAGATAGTTTATCGTTTGGCCTTGCCGCCATAGCTTTCTGGGTGTATGACGTGTTCCATATCTGTATACTTCAGAAGTATGAGCCTGAATTAGAGGTTGATGAGGATGCCTCGTATGAAGAGAGACTGGTTAGAGTTTTAGATACTTAAGACCAAATCTTTCGAGGCAAGACGATTCCTTTGCTAAAAGTGTTGTGGCAACACCACGAGGTTGAGGAGGCCACTTGGAAACGTGAGGCAGATGTCTGTGAGAAATATCCGGACTTGTTTATTGATGTTTGAACATGCATTAAGACATTATTATGTTAATGTAATATAAACATTGTATATGTTTTAAAAATATGAATCGTATATCCAGTTATGAACAGATATTTATCTTGTTGATAAGGATAGATGACCGGTGGATGGGTCATGGTGATGATTTGAAATTATTATCAATGTTGTAATTGGTCAAAACATGGTTTTAAATGTTTGGTTTAAATTTCAGTGAAAAAATTCCTTAAGGGGGGAGGTCATAGCATTTCTGGTTTAAGCCCGGCCCATTTGACTTTTGGATTCAGTTTTCTTTTCCTTATATAGTTGTTTTTGCCTTGTTTCCTACTATTTCTCCTTGAGTTGAGCTATTGGGTTGTGTTGATTGCGTTTGAAACAGGTTGATAGCTTGTTTTTCAAACTTTTGTTGCCCAGATTTTCATTCCTTCGCTCGAGCGGTCTTTGTGAACATCTAATATTTTTGCAAGTTTGCAAAACTACTGGGAGTTTGTATTCTTCGCTCGAGCAAAGCTTCTTGCACTCAAGCGAAACAACTTATTGTGTCTAGTCCCTCGAGCGACACATGTTGCGCTTGAGCGAACTATACATATATCAGTTCGTAAAAACACTTTTCTTAGTCACTTTTTCATCTCTCTCACTCTCTCTCTTTAGACATTTCAAAACCATAATATCTCTCACTCTCTCTAAAACTTGTCTCTTCGTCTATTTTCCTCAAATACACCTAAATCCGTCGATCTTTTCACTTGTGTGCCTTCGTGAAAAAGGTAGAGTTTGATGAGGACTTCGTTCTAATCAGAGCAAAGTTGAATTTCGACATCTTTGAATTTCCATCCCTCCTTCAATTATCTTTTAAGCTTGAGGTAGGGATATTTTCGCTCTTTCTATGAGTTAAGTTAGTTATTTATTATTTCTAAGCCATATTGAGATCTTTGGGAGATTTGGAACAATCTAGGGTTTTGAATAAAAATCAAAAGAGAGGTTTTTCAAATGGATCCTTGAAAATGATTTTGTTATGGAAGATGATGTTGAGTTGGGAATGAATCGTTGATTTTGAATGTTATTATTGATTTTGGGAAGAAAATGGATTTTGCCCTACATGCCTCAAATGTTGATTTTATATAAATTATGGGATTGATATTGGAATTGTGAAATTGGACTGATGTTGATGAGAATGATGGAGTTAGATATGTATTATTACCTACTTTTTGAAAATTTGGAGAGTTCATCTTTATTCGTGATTGTTTGTCTGTTTAGAAATAACTATTTTGGACTATCAGAGTGTTATAGAAATTGCATGTGAATTAAAATAATTGAAACTATTTTTCTCATTTATTTGCATTGAGCATTATCACACACTTATACATTCGAAATGTTACTGTTTGGAGAAAATGGGTAAATCTAGGAAAAGTATTGTTGTTATATCAAATAAGTTGGCTTGTGTGTCCAAGGTGAAAGTTTCGAAAACCACGCGTATACATGGGTGTTGATCCCTCGGATGAAATTTTCATGAAATGGCAATAGTAGTGCTTGTATAGTCTACATTTACATGGGTCCTGGCTTACGATTTCCTCCAGACAAAATTTCTAGGAAAGGTTTTATTGTTTTGAAATTTCAAAGGTGTGATTCACTACCCTGTTTTCTATTGTAAAGGAAATGATGTATGAACCGTGATATTGATTTTGTAATACATGGTTTTGGAAAGAGATATAAAATGTTTTAACACATGCATTACATATGCATTCACCTTATAGCTTTGTTAAGATTCATATATTGTGATGGATTATTTTTACTGAACTTTGGCTTACCCTATGTGGGAAAAACATTTCAGATACTGATGATATGTCTCCGCCAAGGCAATAGCTTTGGAGGACTTGGAGTGAGAGCTTATGGTTATCTGTTTAGCCTTAATTTCTTTTCACTATCTTGTAACACATGCTGTAGATTCAGGATATACTGTTTATGAATGTATATCGCATGTGTCATCTTTTGTATATCAAACTCTGATTAATGAAAGCTTATCATTTCATTTATGTTGCTATTTATTAGTTATTATGAGACGGGTATATTGTGTTTATTTCGGGGTGTTACAGTGTTCTAAATTTTTGGGAAAAAACTTACGCGTTTTTTTGGTGAACTTACACATTTTTTTGAAATCAGTTACATGATTTATGAGAACTTACACATTTTGTGTTATTTTAAATTTTTGTGAACAAACTTATGCATTTTGTGTTGTTTTAAATTTTTGTGAACAACTTACGCATTTTTGTGTTCAGTTACGCATTTTTGTGAAATAATTTACTTGATTTTTGAAATCTTATGCATATTTGTGTTTTAAATTTTTTAGAACAAATTTACATATTTTTGTGAAATCACTTACGTAATTCGTGAAAACTTACGCATTTTGTGTTGTTCTAAATTGTTTAAAACAAACTTACGCATTTTTGTGTTCACTTGCGTATTTTTGTGAAATCACTTACATGATTTGTGAAAACTTATATATTTTGTGTTAATGTAAATTTTTGGCAACAAACTTACACATTTTTGTGTTCAGTTATGTATTTTTGTGAAATCAGTTACGTGATTTGTGAAAATTTACTCAATTTGTGTTATTCTAAATTTTTTAGAACAAACCTATGCGTTTTTGTGTTTAGTTATGCATTTTTGTGAAATCAATTACGTGATTTGTGAAAACTTATGCCATTTGTGTTGTTCTAAATTTTTGAGAATAAACTTGCCTGTTTTATGTAAACTTACGCATTTTTTTAGATATCATTTATGTGATTTGTAAAAATTTACGCATTTTGTGTTGTTTTAAATTTTTAGAAATAAAATTATGCATTTTTTTTTGTTCAGTTAAGCATATTTGTCTTCTTCTACATTATTTAGAACATACTTACGCATTTTTGTGTTCACTTACGCATTTTTGTCACCTACGTGATTTGTAAAATCTTACGTATTTTGTATTGTTCTAAATTTTTGAGAATAAATTTACGCATTTTTGTGAAAATACTTACACGTATATAGTGTAATATATTATTTTTATATGTTTACCTGTAAGTTGACCTACTTAGCAGGCCAACAATATATAAATTTTAGGGGTACTTACGTGTAGGTCCTAATAAGTGGACTTATTATTTAATAGGTCCTATGAGAAAAAGTTGTCATAAAAAAAAGTCACTAATTGTAAATTTTAGTGTCAATTTATAAAAATCATGACAAAAAAAATCAATAATTGTCAATTTTTAGCGACATATATAAAAAATTGTCACAAAAAAAAAAATTTAGTGACAATTTTACCAAGACTTATTTTCAATACGACTTGATAGAAATTAAGTCCAACTATTAGGACATATTGATAGTTTACCCTAAATTTTCTAACACAAAAATGTAGGAGTTTTAACAAAAATGTATGTATCCCAAACAATAAAAATATATGAGGATTCATATATGCCTTGCATATCTAAGAATTATCCAACCGTAAAGCTCAAGTTTATCACAAAATTAGGATTAGGTATGAAGTATTCAAATTTGACAAAAGAAAGTTATCTTGTTCTGAATCAATGCATTACACCTCATAAAAATAAAAAATAAAAATTACCTGTAAAATTTCAAACATGAAATGCAAGAAAAAAATTAATTTGAATTATACATATCAAACAGTAGAATTAATTACATTACAATGACTTAAATTTAACAGTGAGAAAATAAGCTGTATTATATTAAATTCAACAATCTAGCTCAATATATATATATATATATAGAATATTCAACAATGACTTAAATTCATGTTTGTTATATATTTTATATTTATTAATAACAGAATTTGGGCTGTTCAAATTACTGTTCATACATAACCAAAATAAAAATTTATATTGCTTATACTTCTAAAAAATTTCAAGTTGGACACGTGATATTCGGTATGGATCTACCAATCTTTTCTTCTTTCTTCTTTCAATTTTTTTTGTGGGAATTTCAAAATCATTACTCCCCCCAGCACAATCACTCTAATTTCACTGCAAATTACTCCAAATTTATGGAGTTAACTAACTTTAGAGACACTAACAATAATAGTCAGCCTCACCTTAAGTGCTGATATAAAACCCATAATGATTATAAGTAATAAATTTTAAAAGATAGAGTAATTTAGCTAATGTGGTATATTGGAATGGCAAACACACAGGGTCACCTCATTAATGTTTTTCAGTTAGAAATGAAGAAGTGCCAAAGCAATAATCTAAACTGGTTCACATACAATTTTTGCAGAAATGGCCGAGCAAGTAAGAGTTGGAGGCAAAACCATAAATATATTTAAAACTTACCAAATGAAGTAGCATACATATAAACTGAATTGATTGTTCATCAACAAGTTAATTTTAAGTTAAAGTACAACCATGGTGGTTGAAAAAGAGAAGCTCAAGTTGTTGTTGTCCATGTGTAAACCTGGCCTCCACTTGTGGCTCCTGCAAGCATCCCAATCTGGTAAGGGTGTGTATCAAAGCGGCATGGAATTGCAGACAAATTTGGGCTCTGTATAGGCGCAACACGTACTCTCCTAGCCGTGGAGATAACATGAACTTCTCTTTTCATATTACCAATGAAGAGATATGAATCATCCCAACCCCATATTGCTCTGCTTTTTCAACAAAAAGAATTAGCGATCAATCCCATCTTATATAGATAGATACAAAGTTTTATATACAAATTTCTTGCGTTAAAATGAAGATCCAAAAGGTCGAGATTAATTTATCCTATTAAATCTTTTAATCACCAAAAGAACAACAAATCGTGCACGAGTATTGGTTATTTTCACACTAAATACTCTTAGAATTTGTATTGTGAAATTTTCACAAAAAGAAGGAAAAGGGGGTACAAAATCTATCCAACTCGACAGTTCAATTGTTGAGAAGGTAAGATGTATTGCATTTGCGTCATTTAGTGGCTTTTTATCTAATGCTAGGCTAGTAGGGTTCGATTTAAATTGAGTTGATAACCTTAGATAATTTAGTTTTGAACCTAAGAAACATGGGTACGTACACACGACATGACACATACAAGCTAGAGCGCCAATTTTTAAAACAACATGCCATGTGGCAAACGAGCACAAAATGTATGGCTTTATATATTTATTATGTGTCATCATGAATATTTCATCTAAAGATATGAAAAATAGAAGATAACACTAATTTCTAAAGTTTAAAAGAAAAGGAATTAATAGGCATAAATCTATGTTGTTATTCTTTTATCATTGGATCCCAAATTATTTTGTTCAAACTTGTAATGAGTTTCCAAGTAACTTTAAGGGATGGACACATGTGTCTCCCAAGTGTTTGAAATGTGAAGGAAAAGATATAAAAAATAAAAAGGTATGTTTGGACCTATGTCTGACACATGCTGTGAAGTGTCCAACGAGGTTCAATGTTTGACATGGACATGCCACCTTCAAACGCATTGGTATTGATGCAATACAATCAAAAATTGAAAATTACTTGTTTAATTAACTGTGTTTTTTTGTTTTTTAAGACTTTAGTAGTAGAGGTCTATTGTTGTCTGTTCTCTCCTTTACTTTCCAATTTATGTAAATATGCTTGGTTAGATCATAATCAATATTCATCTCAAAACAGCTCAGGAATAAAGTAAAGAAGAAAAGAGAATCAATTCCTGTGTTTCTTTAATGAGAAAATGACTGTTTGAATGGAGTTTAATTCTTCCTGTTTCTTCTATTTGTGTTCTATTAGATCAACAATTGATATGCAATATTTTGAGGTAAATGATGATCAAGCCCACCCTGGACTGAAACCGGCAAAGATGGTGGCCGGTTGTGATTGGCTACAGGTGTGGGACCCACAAACCTACAGCCAATCACATCTGATCACCTTGGTTTGTTTTGGCTCAGGAATGGGCTTGAATAGAAAAATTCATATTTCTGAAATAACTCATACTGAAAGAGTGATTTTTTTATTTTAACTATTGTTTTACAAAAAGGTTAACTTTTCTCTTAACTATCAAATGATTAATTATGTGTTGTTATGTGTATCATTGATCACACTGAATGAATGATATAAATTCATAGATAATGTGATAGTAAAAGTAGCATTTGGCAATGTGTAACCATTATGGAGTTGTCAATGATGAGATTTTGTAAGAGAAATACCATCCACCTTGTTAGCATGATTTTGAAAAACTACATAAACTCCATGGATAATTAACAAATCAATGTTTTGACAAATAGGAAGATTAAAGAAGTATTTTCTAAATTAGTTGTGAATATAGTAAAAATGGTACCAGACATTTGACATTAATAAGTTCCCAAATAAGTTCATTGAACCAAAATGAAGTGCATGAGTGCATGTGTAATTTTTTTTTTTTTTACAGATGAGAGTATTGAACACTGAAAAAGTCCACAAGGATTTCAAAAGAGCCAGTTAAAAGTTCCAATCATCACAGCAAAAGTATAACAAGCTCAACTCTTATTTTCAGTAAAGTTTAGGACAGAGAGCTTTAAAGTTGACCCATCAAATACTTAAATACATTGGTTTAGTTCCAATAAAATGGGAAAGGCTTGTATGTATGAGATTCATACAAACTTTTTTTTTTTTTTTTTTTAAACAAATTCACCGAAAACAACAGCAACAATCAATTTCAAAATATTATTGGTGATCTCAAACAAATTTCTACAAATCTCAACCAAACAACGACAATGTCAAGCAACCTCAAGCAAAGATTCCAAAATCTAAAGTAAATTTTAAACAAGAACTACCTATATTTCAATATGCCTACGAATTTGGTCTTGTGATATGTGATATGCGATCTACGAATAGGGCTACAATCTGCGAGAAAGGTTTGTGATCTTTGATCTCGTCGACTGATGTTTACCGAAGAAGGGATTGAGATGTTAGATCCTCGTCAACTGATGTTCACCGGAGAGAGATGAAAGAGATGGAGAGAAAGCGGGGGGTAGGATGTTGACTGTGAGAGACCGATCGACAACGATAAGAGACCCTCGTTGATAGTCCCTTGTTCATCGAAGAGAACAATAGAGAGAGAGAGAGAGAGAGAGAGAGACTCTCACAGTCGTTGATGAGAGAGACTGAGGGGGTCGGTGATGAGAAGCTTCTGGATTGGGAGAGCAAAAATGAGAGAGAGATAAGAGAATGAAAAGGATGGAGAGAGAGAGAGAGAGAGAGAGAGACCAAAGTGGCCTGATGATCCAAAAAATAATAATTTTTAAGTAATTTTTTTTTTCAAACAATAATCTCTAAGTGATTTTTATTTTTCAATGGTGGAGTGAATTATATACTCCTATATATATTTTCAAATTTAAATTTTTGTTTAGTTAGGTATAGTGTAAATATTTAATTTTTTTATAAAACAAATTAAATAGTCATAAAAGACAAAAAAAAAAAAGGGTGATGTCGGTGGTAGCACTGAAGGAGGAGAACGGGTAACGTCAGTGCAGCACTGAAGGAGGAGAACAAGCTAAAGGAGGAAAGGGGGGGCTGAAGGTAGAGAACGTGTGTTTTGCATGAGAGAGGTGAGAGGAAAACTGAAGCACTTCATCAAAAAAAAAAGGGAGAGGGTAAATTAGTAGGTTTTTTTTTTTTTTCATTACCGCCAATATTACAAAGTTCTCTCTCCAAAATTAGTGATAAAATAATTTTCTCACCAAAAATGAAAATATATTTTTCATCAAATAGTTTTAAAATATTTAAAATCAATTTTTTTAAAAAAATATTTAAAATTATTGGTGATGAAAATAGATTCCTCACTAATAATTTTATAATTAGTGACAAATTTTTTTCTCATCAAAAGTCCCAAAATTTTGGCGTCACCCAAAAAGATTAAAGGGAAAATCTTTGGTAACGAAATTTAATTTTTCCTCACCTAAAAAGAAATATTTATTAACGAAAATAAATTTCGTCACCTATTATTTTTACTTTTTTTATTATATATGATAAAATTTTATAATTCATAATGGATTATTCTTATTTAGTGACGAAATTTATTTTCTTCATTACTTTTTCATCACCATAGGTTACTTAGAGAGCTAATTAACTTGTGTTTAGTTTTGAGAGAGAGAGAGAGAGAGAGAGAGAGAGTGGAGAGGAAAACTGATAAACAAAAAAAAGAGGGGCGAGTTAGTAGTCTATTTTTTTTCATTACCACCCAATATGTCAAAATTTTCTCTCCAAAATTAGTGACAAAATAATTTCCTCACTAAAAAGTCTCAAAATATTAAAAATTATTAGTGATAAAAATATATTTCTCACCAAATGGTCTTAAAAATATTTAAAATCAAGTTTCTCAAAAAAAAAATATATATAAAATTATTGGTGATGAAAATATATTCCTCACTAATAATTTTATAATTTGTGACAAAAAAAAATTTCTCACCCAAAGTCTCAAAATTTTGGTGCCACCAAAAAAAATTAGCGAGAAAACCTTCGGTGATGAAATTTAATTTTTCCCCACTTAAAAAGAAGTATTTGTTGACGAAAATTAATTTCGTCACCTATTATTTTTATTTTTTTATTATAAGTGACAAAATTTTATAATTTGTCACAGATTATTCTTATTTAGTGACGAAATTTATTTTGTTCACTACTTTTCGTCACTATAAGTTACTTTTTGAAGAAAGATTGAATTATGTTATTTTTTCTGCCATTGTGATTTCCAAATCACAAAATTTGATGTATCAAGTTTAACTGTAACAAAGGAGGATAGATTGGAAAGAAGCAAAGAGAGATCTGGTGGAAGTGTAAATTCAGAACTCGAAGCAGCCATGGATGCTTGTGCTCGGAGGAGCTCAATGCTCTGATACCATGAAGAAAGATTGAATTATGTTATTCAAATCACAATAACAGTAAAGCCATTTACATGGTGTATATATACACCTTTAGAACTAGTTACAATCAGTTACTAATAACAGAGTTAGAAACTAATTCGGATATAGACTATAACAAACTCTAACTGACTGATGGAGGAGATACTGTGTGTGCATCTGCAGGAGGAGTAATACTGCAGCTATCCTGATTATCTGGTATAGGTGATATCTTATCAGGCCCCGACAAGCTGATGGGGTGATGAAACTCCATGAGCTTGGATTTGAGATAAGAAAACCGGCCAACAGACAAGGGTTTAGTGAAGATATCCGCTAACTGATCGGTGGTAGGAATGTATTGCAAATGCAATTGTTTAGCAAGAACTTTGTCACGAATGAAGTGACAATCAACTTCTATATGCTTTGACCGAGAATGAAACACCGGATTATTTGCGAGAGCAATGGCGGAGACATTGTCACACCAAAGGATAGGAAGAGTAGGAAGAGGAATGTCAAGATCATGTAGGAGCATAAGTATCCAGGTGAGCTCAGCAGTGGTGTGAGCAAGGGCTCGATACTCGGCCTCAGTAGAACTTCGAGAAACAGTAGCCTGTTTCTTGGCAGACCACGATATAAGATTGGAACCCAAGAAAATACAATAACCAGAGGTAGACTTGCGGTCAAGAACATCCCCGGCCCAATTGGAGTCAGAAAAGGCATGAACATCAAATGTACTAGGAGAAAACTGTAAACCATGATGAAGGGTGCCTTTGACAAAGCGAAGAAGGCGCTTAACAGCAGAGAAATGGCCATTGGTAGGGGCATGCATATGTTGGCAACATTGATTAACGGCAAGAGATAAATCCGGCCTGGTAATGGTAAGATATTGCAAAGCTCCCACCAAACTTCGATAGAGAGTAGGATTAGAATAAGGAGCTGTAGAATGAGGCTGAGAAGTAGGTTTAACAGCAAGAGGAGAAGAACACGGCTTGCAATCAGATAAACCAGCCTTAGTGAGAATGTCTTGAGCATATTTTTGCTGGGATAAAAAATAGCCAGAAGAGGGAGAACCATGGATAGAAATACCAAGGAAATAGGAGATATTTCCTAATTCTTTCATGGAAAACACTTGATGCATCTTTGTAATAAGGGATTGAAGATGAGAAGAATCATTGCCAGTAAGCAAAATGTCATCGACATAAACCAACAGCAGTGTGAGGCTGCGGACCAGGAGGCTGGGCAGCAGAAGGCAGAGAAGCAGATCTGGGATGATGAGAAATAGAACGGAGCTGCCTAGAAGGCAAAGGAGGAGAAGACCAAAAAAACTGATGTAAAGAAGACAAAGAAGAAGATGCAGGTGTAGACTGAGAAAGAGTATGAAAAGGGAAACAAGATTCATTAAAATGAACATGCCTAGAAAGATACACACGACCTGTAAGAGGGTCTAAACACCTGTAACCTTTGGCAAATGGATGATATCCTAAGAAGACACAAGACATAGAGCGAGGTTGAAGCTTATGAGTCACATAAGGCTTGAGCCAAGGGAAACATTGACATCCAAAAACTCGAAGATGAGAGTAATCAGGAATGGAGTGAAACAACAACTCAAAAGGAGATTTATGAGCTAGCTGAGAAGAATGCAACCTGTTGATTAAAAAAGTAGTTACAGCAATGGCATCAAACCAGTATTTAAGAGGCATAGAAGTATGATGTAATAATGCAATAGTGGTATCAACTATATGCCTATGCTTTCTCTCGGCAACACCATTCTGAGATGGTGTGTAAGGACAAGAATGCTGATGAACAATACCCTCGGAAGCAAGAAAATGAGTCATTTTGTTATTAAAAAATTCAGTGCCACCATCTGTTCGCAGAATTTGTAAAGGAGTCTGAAATTGTTTTTCCACATAGGCTTTAAACTCAATGAATTTGGAATAAACCTCACTCTTAAAAGATAAAGGATAAATCCAAGTGAATTTGGAAAAATCATCCACAAAAAGCACATAAAATTTGTAAGAAGAAGCAGATTGAAAAGGCCCCCATACATCACTATGAATTAAGGAAAGAGGTTGATTGCTAGTGGAATTAGACAAATGAAAAGGAAGCCTATGGCTTTTAGCAACACAACAGTCAACACAATTTGAAGAGACTGTCTTATGTGCAACATTATTAGAAACAAACTTCAAATACTTCCTAAGATGAGACAATTTCAGTGAACTTGGATGACCAAGTCTATTATGCCAAATGTCCTCAGTAGCAGAGGTTGAGGAATTCTTAGAACTAAGATGAGCTTGTGGACAACATGCAGCAGCAGATGAAGATGGAAGGAAATGATAGAGACCATTGATGTTAGTTCCTTTGTGAAGCACTCTCTTCGAATGCTTGTCCTGAATCACAAAGTTAGCATCATCAAATGTAATAAAACAATTGTTATCTCTGGCTAATTTGTGAACAGAAAGCAGATTTGAAGAAATAGAAGAAGTGTGAAGAAGAGTGTTTAATTTGAAAGAATGGTGAGGAGTAGGTAAAAGCCCTTTACCAGTGTGATGAATTGGTATAGAATTACCATCTCCAATAGTAATTTGATCAGAACCTTGGTAAGGTTGGTAGCAACTCAAATTACTCATATCATTGGTAATGTGATCAGTGGCCGCAGAATCAAGGTACCAAGGCACTTGTGCAGTAGATGAATCTGTAACTGAAGCAGTGGAAGAAGCCACAAATGCTTTGGAGTGTTGAGCAGATGGTGTGGAGGAGGAACCAGGAGAAGAATGAAATTGAGAATCCATTCTATACCAACAATCAATGGCTATATGACCAAAACCTCCACAGATTTGACATTGAGATGGAGGAAAAAACGATCTGCCGCGTCCGCGATTAGCACCACCTCTATTATAATGATAGCCTCTAGACTGAAACCGTCCACCTCTAGTACCTCGAGACTGAGATCTGCCTCCTCTGTAACCAGAACCACGAGATGAAGAGTTGCCTTTAATAGAGGAGAAGGCAACTGCTGGATCAGAAGAAGACTTCTGGAGTTTAGCCTCCATATGGATTTCTTCAGAACAAAGAAAAGAAGACACCTCTTCCATAGTAATAAAACCAGATCTGGCTCGAATGGAAGTAGTGAATGCATCAAACTCATCTGGTAATCTGTTGAGAGTTATCAACACTAAATCTTCATCGTCAATCAACACCGAAGCAAGAGCTAACTGATCAATTACTTCTCTGATTTTTCCAAGATAGACAGTCATTGAATCAGTTTTCTTAGAAATACTATTCAATTGGTTCTTCAATTGATGAACATGAGATCGTGAAAAGGAAGTGTAACGCTGATGCAAGACAGACCATACTTCAGAACAATGATTACAGTTTAAAACCGTGGAGTATATAGATGGAGAAAGAGTAGCAGTCATGCAACTCAACAGATGTGCATCAACACGATTCCATTTCACTCGATCTGGATTGGAAACACTCTTACCTGAATCATCAAGAACAGTTAATGGTGGACATGAACTTGGATCATCAACATATCCAAGAAGTTCTGTAGCTCGCAGAATTTTCTGCCATTGTGATTTCCAAATCACAAAATTTGATGTATCAAGTTTAACTGTAACAAAGGAGGATAGATTGGAAAGAAGCAAAGAGAGATCTGGTGGAAGTGTAAATTCAGAACTCGAAGCAGCCATGGATGCTTGTGCTCGGAGGAGCTCAAAGCTCTGATACCATGATGAAAGATTGAATTATGTTATACAAATCACAATAACAGTAAAGCCATTTACATGGTGTATATATACACCTTTAGAACTAGTTACAATCAGTTACTAATAACAGAGTTAGAAACTAATTCGGGTATAGACTATAACAAACTCTAACTGACTGATGGAGGAGATACTGTGTGTGCATCTGCAGGAGGAGTAATACTGCAGCTATCCTGATTATCTGGTATAGGTGATATCTTATCAGGCCCCGGCAAGCTGATGGGGTGATGAAACTCCATGAGCTTGGATTTGAGATAAGAAAACCGGCCAACAGACAAGGGTTTAGTGAAGATATCCGCTAACTGATCGGTGGTAGGAATGTATTGCAAATGCAATTGTTTAGCAAGAACTTTGTCACGAATGAAGTGACAATCAACTTCTATATGCTTTGACCGAGAATGAAACACCGGATTATTTGCGAGAGCAATGGCGGAGACATTGTCACACCAAAGGATAGGAAGAGTAGGAAGAGGAATGTCAAGATCATGTAGGAGCATAAGTATCCAGGTGAGCTCAGCAGTGGTGTGAGCAAGGGCTCGATACTCGGCCTCAGTAGAACTTCGAGAAACAGTAGCCTGTTTCTTGGCAGACCACGATATAAGATTGGAACCCAAGAAAATACAATAACCAGAGGTAGACTTGCGGTCAAGAACATCCCCGGCCCAATTGGAGTCAGAAAAGGCATGAACATCAAATGTACTAGGAGAAAACTGTAAACCATGATGAAGGGTGCCTTTGACAAAGCGAAGAAGGCGCTTAACAGCAGAGAAATGGCCATTGGTAGGGGCATGCATATGTTGGCAACATTGATTAACGGCAAGAGATAAATCCGGCCTGGTAATGGTAAGATATTGCAAAGCTCCCACCAAACTTCGATAGAGAGTAGGATTAGAATAAGGAGCTGTAGAATGAGGCTGAGAAGTAGGTTTAACAGCAAGAGGAGAAGAACACGGCTTGCAATCAGATAAACCAGCCTTAGTGAGAATGTCTTGAGCATATTTTTGCTGGGATAAAAAATAGCCAGAAGAGGGAGAACCATGGATAGAAATACCAAGGAAATAGGAGATATTTCCTAATTCTTTCATGGAAAACACTTGATGCATCTTTGTAATAAGGGATTGAAGATGAGAAGAATCATTGCCAGTAAGCAAAATGTCATCGACATAAACCAGAAGAATAGTGAGAGTGGTAGGAGTCTTCTGAATAAACAAAGAGGAATCACATTTACTGTTGAAAAATCCCTGAGATAAGAGAAATGCTGAAAAAGTGGAGTACCAAGCCCGGGGGGCCTGCTTGAGGCCATATAAAGCCTTGTGAAGCTTACAAACATGAGTTGGTGCAGAAGAAGACACAAAACCAGGGGATTGAAGCATAAACACCTCTTCTTCAAGCAAACCATGAAAAAAAAGCATTTGAAATATCCAATTGTTTCAAGGGCCAGTGATAATGAAGGGCAAGACATAAGAGAATGCGAATAGTAGGTTGTTTGGCAACGGGACTGAAAGTCTCTTGAAAATCAATACCATGTTGTTGAAGATACCCCTTAGCCACCAACCGGGCTTTGTGTCGGGCAATACTACCATCGGAATTTCTCTTAATTTTAAAGACCCAGCGGCAGCCGATAGCTTGTTTGTCAGAAGGCAAAGACACAAGAGACCAAGTATGTTGAGTATGCAAGGCATTCATTTCTTCTTGCATAGCCTGAAGCCAAATAGGGGATAAAAGAGCCTCTTTATAGGAGGGTGGTTCAGTATCAACAAAGGGAAAAGAAGAAGTAGGCTTTGAGGCTGGTGTGAAGGCTGAAAAAGAAGCTTTAGACCGAGTGATCATAGGATGAGAATTAAGAGTTGGAGGTGGAGGATGTAAAGGAAGTTGAATGGTAATGGACTGGATAGGGATAGGCGGCTGCAGAGGAACAGAGGAAACATGGGAAGCTGGGGCAGCATGAGGCTGGCTTGGTGCAGACCCGTGCCGCAGACCAGCAGAAGGCAGAGGAACAGAATGGGGCGGCAGAGCAGCAGATCTGGGTGGCAGCAGAGGAGAAACAGCAGTGTGAGGCTGCGGACCAGGAGGCTGGGCAGCAGAAGGCAGAGAAGCAGATCTGGGATGATGAGAAATAGAACGGAGCTGCCTAGAAGGCAAAGGAGGAGAAGACCAAAAAAACTGATGTAAAGAAGACAAAGAAGAAGATGCAGGTGTAGACTGAGAAAGAGTATGAAAAGGGAAACAAGATTCATTAAAATGAACATGCCTAGAAAGATACACACGACCTGTAAGAGGGTCTAAACACCTGTAACCTTTGGCAAATGGATGATATCCTAAGAAGACACAAGACATAGAGCGAGGTTGAAGCTTATGAGTCACATAAGGCTTGAGCCAAGGGAAACATTGACATCCAAAAACTCGAAGATGAGAGTAATCAGGAATGGAGTGAAACAACAACTCAAAAGGAGATTTATGAGCTAGCTGAGAAGAAGGCAACCTGTTGATTAAAAAAGTAGCCACAGCAATAGCATCAAACCAGTACTTAAGAGGCATAGAAGCATGATGTAATAATGCAATAGTGGTATCAACTATATGCCTATGCTTTCTCTCGGCAACACCATTCTGAGAGGGTGTGTAAGGACAAGAATGCTGATGAACAATACCCTCGGAAGCAAGAAAATGAGTCATTTTGTTATTAAAAAATTCAGTGCCACCATCTGTTCGCAGAATTTGTAAAGGAGTCTGAAATTGTTTTTCCACATAGGCTTTAAACTCAATGAATTTGGAATAAACCTCACTCTTAAAAGATAAAGGATAAAGCCAAGTGAATTTGGAAAAATCATCCACAAAAAGTACATAAAATTTGTAAGAAGAAGCAGACTGAAAAGGCCCCCATACATCACTATGAATTAAGGAAAGAGGTTGATTGCTAGTGGAATTAGACAAATGAAAAGGAAGCCTATGGCTTTTAGCAACACAACAGTCAACACAATTTGAAGAGACTGTCTTATGTGCAACATTATTAGAAACAAACTTCAAATACTTCCTAAGATGAGACAATTTCAGTGAACTTGGATGACCAAGTCTATTATGCCAAATGTCCTCAGTAGCAGAGGCTGAGGAATGAGTAGAACTAAGATGAGCTTGTGGACAACATGCAGCAGCAGATGAAGATGGAAGGAAATGATAGAGACCATTGATGTTAGTTCCTTTGTGAAGCACTCTCTTCGAATGCTTGTCCTGAATCACAAAGTTAGCATCATCAAATGTAATAAAACAATTGTTATCTCTGGCTAATTTGTGAACAGAAAGCAGATTTGAAGAAATAGAAGAAGTGTGAAGAAGAGTGTTTAATTTGAAAGAATGGTGAGGAGTAGGTAAAAGCCCTTTACCAGTGTGATGAATTGGTATAGAATTACCATTTCCAATAGTAATTTGATCAGAACCTTGGTAAGGTTGGTAGCAACTCAAATTACTCATATCATTGGTAATGTGATCAGTGGCCGCAGAATCAAGGTACCAAGGCACTTGTGCAGTAGATGAATCTGTAACCGAAGCATTGGAAGAAGCCACAAATGCTTTGGAGTGTTGAGAAGATGGTGAGGAGGAGGAACCAGCAGAAGAATGGAATTGAGAATCCATTCTATACCAACAATCAATGGCTATATGACCAAAACCTCCACAGATTTGGCATTGAGATTGAGGAAAAAACGATCTGCCTCGTCCGCGATTAGCACCACCTCTATTATAATGATAGCCTCTAGACTGAAACCGTCCACCTCTAGTACCTCGAGACTGAGATCTGCCTCCTCTGTAACCAGAACCACGAGATGAAGAGTTGCCTTTAATAGAGGAGAAGGCAATTGTTGGATCAGAAGAAGACTTCTTGAGTTTAGCCTCCATATGGATTTCTTCAGAACAAAGAAGAGAAGACACCTCTTCCATAGTAATAAAACCAGATCTGGCTCGAATGGAAGTAGTGAATGCATCAAACTCATCTGGTAATCCATTTAAAGTAAGGAACACCAGATCTTTTTCATCAATTGGTGATGAAGCTAGAGTTAATTGATCAGAAAGTTCCTTAATCTGATTCAAATACTCATTGATTTATAGGGAATCTTTTGTCAAATGAGTCAATCGATTTTTCATTTGATGAATGTGAGATCTAGATAACACTATGAATCATTTGCAGAGAGCATTCCATACCTCAAAGCTATGTTACAAATGAAGAACAGAGAAAAAAAAATTGCAGGTGTAAGACCTCGTTTGGCAACCTTCAATTTTAGCCAAAAAGTCACTATAAGTTGTCACTATAAGTTGTCACATCACTTTTTCTATGTTTCTGCATATTTTTTCGTAAAAATCCAAAAAGTTACTAAAATAGCATATTCTTAAACGAGGCCTAAATGTGGTTGCTGTGGTTGTTATATAGCTTAGCAAGTGAGCATCGATTTTGTTCCAATGTGCTCAATCTGGATTCTAAACTTCAACACCACTTGAATCTTTAATCAGCAGTGGTGGACAGAGAATTCATCCATTTGCAAACTCTAGCAACTCAGTTGCACGCAATATATTCTGAAATTGACTCCTCCACATAAGAAAATTTGTAGAATCAAGTTTGACTATAATTAAGGTTAGAAATCAATAGATTGAGATTAGGAGGTAAAGAAGAAGACAAAGATGAATCAGAAGAAGCCATGGATGAGAGGTGTCACGACCCAAACCCGCCCCTATAGGTTTAGCATCGTAACCGGCCAATAATCCTTGGATTACCGAAGGCCTCTTAACTGATTAACAAAATTAAGGGGCTAGCGGAAGCTAATATATAAATATAGTTGTCTAATGAGCTGTGCTGATTTATATGAAACGAAATATTTAAAAACTTTATATACATAACTGGTAGTCAACCATACATTATACCCACACACATTACAGTATTTTAAGTCCAGCCAACAGAATTAAATCAAGTCATACATATACACAGAACTAACAGAACTTGAACACAGGACACTTCAGGAACCTCTACGTGAGGCACAATGGTTGGCTGACAACAGAACACAGGTCCAGACAAAAGCCTTCAGGCTCGGGCTCCAGAATGCTCACCTATACATATATATACACACAATGAGCTAAAACCCAATGAATAACATTAAAGTAAAGGGGTTAGTGAACGAAATCCGAATATATCATCAGCAGAAAACAGACCAGAGCATAATCATTCTCATATCAAAACATAATAATGGTACATCCCATAGAACACATCACAGAACGTCTTCCGACTAGAGTAATCGGTTCCAGATACCGATTAAACCCATATCACCATATGAAGTGGCTAACGAGATCTCGTAAATACTTGTATGTCATGGACCCGCATTTTCATGTCGTCCCCCATGACTTGGCACTATCTACGGATGCCATAATAGATTTCAAACATGGAATATTCGTTCACAAAAACAGATACCATTTCAAAAATCAGAACTTATCATATTTCATTTGGAACGTAATTCATATGAACGTATCTTTACAATAACGTTACTCACAGTGGTTCCAACAATGGTTAATCAATCCTCGAGTATTGACCTACAATCACAAAATACATAACACAAGCATGTCTTATCATTACACATTCAAGTAGTCATTAAGGCTTAGCTTTCATTACATTAGTTCTTATTCTTACTTATCACATTGCCTAAAACACACACACTTGCAGTCT
>NW_021025291.1:1545478-1613219 GCF_004153795.1 Camellia sinensis
CACAAAAAAAAAAACAAAAACACACACACCCACAGGCGATTTTTCTATCCTCTCTCTACCTGCCGTCGGTCCTTCTTCTTGCTTCCGTCCTTGGCGCCCTTTGACAGGTGTTGCCTCCGTGTTCCACCCACTGGGCACGATCACCCCCATTACTCCTCCAGTACTGCAGCATATGGCGGACCTCCCAATCGGAACATCAACGGTGGCCTTCCGCTTCATGCTCTTATTTCTGCTTAGCACACTTATTCTGGCCTCCGCGATCCATAACCAGTGCTGGAGCAGAGACGAGCAGGCCGTATTAACTACTGGCACCTCATTTGTCCTACTCTGCAGCCGGTGCGACAGGTTTGTGACCGCCCGTCATGGTCTCCACACATACTGTCAAAGTATACTGATTGCCTCAATATCAGTTTGCACCGCCATTTTTGCTCCACCGACCGCATCGGAAAGTGCAACGGAGAAACCAGAGCCCTTGGTTGAGGTTTCACTGGCCACGCACGCAGGATTATCTCTCTGTGACTCGTTGAAGGTCGGGAAAGAGATGAGCAGACCACGGGACGAAGAGGCCATATTCTGGTAGCTGAACGGGAGACGAGGCCATGTTATGTTGCTGAGTGTTTCAGAGAAGGGTTGGTTATAGAGTGTTACGGTTTCAAGATTTTAGCCTTCTGCGACAAAAGCTTCTCAGAGAACGAGAGGTCTTCAACTGGTTTGTTATGCTTCCAATCTTCTCAGCTCCGCTTCGGTTTACTAAAGACCATGATGAAGAGGCAGAAACGCGCATCATGCGCCGCTCGGGCTCGACGACCACACATGGCGCGCTTTTGATGGCACGCCTTTTATGGATTGGGCACGCCTTTTATGGATTGGACACGCCTTTGTGCACGCCTGTTTGATAGATGGGCACGCCTTTCGAGGGCGACTTTTAAGGTCCGACAAACTCTGTAAGAACTGTCCGAATTGATCCGAGTTAGCTTCTTCATGGGTCGACAAGAACTCGTTAACTGTCCCAGGGAACATTAATTCCGGTTGCTCCTTCATGGCGTCGACAAGACTCTGTAAACTGTCCGACATGTTCGGTTAGTTCTAACAGGGTCAGCAAGACTCCGTAAACTGTTCACAAAACTGTCACAACATTGTCTGCACAACGGTCCGACAGACGCCCTAAACTGTCGTTCTAATCGGTCTGCCATAACCATACAGTCCTTCTACAAGGTCTGACACGACATACAGGGTCCTCATCCATTTATTTATTTTATTTTTCTGTTTTGTACTCTGCCAACTCAAGTTGTGTGGTTCCTATCTCCTTGAAGTTTGAGGGGGCTGTAGAATATAAATGCTTAAAATGTGCTTTAATAATTAGAGGTTAGTATAATAATAGTATGCTTAATAATGTACTTTATAATCGATTGTGTTGGTTTGTTTACGTTTACGGTTTGTAATTGTTCTCCCTCTCCTCTATAAACGGAGAGAGCTCAAACACACCATAACATATATCAAATCTATCAATACATCATTTATTCTCTCTATTTCTCTATACTTAACTTATACATAAAGTTTCATAGTTTGATGTAATTGATGATTATTCACATTATTTGGACACCACTAGATAGTGCAAGAATATTTTTTTACAAAATTAAATTTCACCGTTAAGCAGTTTTCATACATCGGTTTTATTGACGTTGTTGGATGCTATGACATAGAGTTGATTTCTCTTATGATACAATGCATTTAGTTTTTTTCAATTACATTGATTGCAAATTCACTATTTGTAGTGACGATTCGTGGTTTTGTTTTATAGATTGTCATTTTTTGTTAAGTGTCACTACTTTCTTCAGATTGATTGGAAAATTAAATTGCTTTGAGATTTTGATTTTCGTATCTTAATATTGTAAACAATTTCTATAGACTACTATTTCAGATATACTTTCATTTGGCTAATCCATGTTGTCTGTTTATTTATTTCAATTAAGAGATTTGTTGTTTGAGGTATTGTTGACACTTACCAATGTATAGGTGTCAGCCACAAAAATGGTAGAGTGCCTGACTTGATCTTTTATTATTGAATCAGTTTTTTAATGATTATTACTTTGGACATGTAAGTTGATTTATTACTTAGGAGCATGTAGTTGTTACTACTTTGAACATGTCAGCTGTCCCTTTTTCTTTTATTTTCCCCCCTGGTTATATACATTTTTTCCCCTCATTGTCTTCATATAAATTATCTTCTCTTTTATTTCATAGGATGATGAAGATTTACACCAACCTGTATATGGTTCTTCTTCTATGCTTTCTCTATTCATTGAGAAAGATTACAAGTCAGTTGAGTTTTATAATATATTGGTTGAAGTTATCACCTATTTATAATTTTTCGACTTAGATTTACTCTCTTACTATACAGTTTCTTTCAAGTATTGATACTGCATACTTGATGGCTATTAGAGACTTTAAAATCTTTTTTAATTTGACATATTTGTGGAAGAACAATTCTATTTCTATAGTTGATGTAATTGACGATTTCACATTAATTGCAAACTAGATCTGAGTGTAGAGGAATTTTCTTTTTTACCATTTACGGTTTTTCAATAGCGGTTTAATGAAAATGTATTGCTAATGTGGGATGCTTGGATAGAGTTGATTTCTGTCTGATATATGGATTTAGTTTTTCAATGCTTTCCCGTGTCTGATTGTGAAAAATATTTCAAAATATTTGATCTCCGTATTATTGTAGAACAAATTTCTAAGACTACTATTCCGAGTATGGTATGTTATGTATTTTGTGTATTATGTTATTTCAATCAGGAATTTGTTGGTTCGGGTACTATGACACTCACATGTATCAGGTGTTAGTCATAAACTAATGGTAAGAGTGCTGAACTTGAACTTTTAGCAAGGTACAGACTCTATACATATTTAAGCATGATTCGAACAAATTAACAACTACATTTAATTCAATATATTTACACGTGCCCTTTGAGGCATGGGCATACATAGTAATATATACTATCACGTTCGATTTTAAGAGCACAAATCAGCAGCTCTAAAAGCACCACTAATGAGCTGGCAAAAGTGCAGAAAAAAAAAAGAAAAAAAAAGGCCAAACTACTCACATCAATAGGGGTCTCAATGATACCCATGTCCATTAGTGGTGTTGTTATGAAAGCATTTTTTCTATTATTATCATTAAAATGTGAGTTTAACCAATTATATAAGATAAAGTATAAGATTCCACTAAAAATATAGTATTTTAATAATATAATTTAATTATTTAATGGTAGGGTCAAGTATGAGTTAAAAGTAAATATCAAACAGGAACTTATTAATAATGGAATTGAAAATATTAGCCTCCTATGCCTTAAAATAACTTTTACAATTTCTAAAAAATAAGGTAAGGCAAGGCAAGCTAAATGGCCGATACCATAACTGCAGTTAGACAATTCTCTCAAATTAGTTTAACTTGGTAAACTACTTTTATTTTTATTAATCCTTTAATTATGAATATTCTCTAAATTGTATATAAATACTATAAAGTGTTGAGTACTTCATTCAATGTTTTTAATGGGAGCTTTTATTCATAAATCCTATCTACAGTTTTATACCATAAAATCCAAATTATTTTTGATTATTTCGCATTAGGTCCATTCATTGTAATAGCCCACGAAAGTTCCGTCCCTCCCACTTCTTCTCGCTACTCCATTCTGAAAACAAATATTCCTATTCCATTATTCAGTCACACAAAACACTGATTTCCCCGAAAATACTCATCGTCAGCCCCAAAAAACTCCAAACCGTAAACCTAGTTCACATGCTCACCATCGTCGTTCTCCACCGTCCCTGTCGTCGGCACTACTATTCACTTTAATCTCAACCGCTGCGAAGGTTTATCGAAAGGAGGTGGGTTCGTTGTACCGTGTTTCCCTGTCGGTCAACTAGTGTGGTCCGTCGATTCCGTACCCACCACAATGAGGAGAAAAGTAAAGCACATCATGCCACTCTCTGTTAATATAAGTAATCACTAATATGATAATTTACATAGCTTTAATTATATTGTTGTTGTTTGAATTGATTTTGTAATGAAAATCTCAATTTTCGGGGTTAACCACCCTTTCTTGAACCTTATCCCATAGCTTATATCCTTGTTCTTCCCACTTGTTTCTTTACTTTTAGCTACTATTTTTCAGTGTTTTTAAACTTAAAAATGTGATTTTAAGTCATAAAAGAAGGATGGGTTAGCCACTATTTCTTTGGCTTAAGGGGAGCTCTGTTTTTGGTTAGTTTTCTTTTTTTTTTCTATTTTTGTTTTTTTTTTTTTTTTGGGGAGGGGGGACAAATTTGTTTGGGTTTACTTGCAGTGTTTATGAAAGAGATCATGTTTTAATTACACCTAAAAGTCATGTGTTCAACCCTTTACTTGATTGGTATATTCAATTACAACTCTATGTTTTGACATGTGTCTTGGATATTGTTGACTTGGTTAAATGGATTTGATATAACATGAACTGGAAATTGACGTTTTATTATGATGTCTCTCTTTTATTTTATCAATAAAAATAAAACACAACATAACCATAGTATATTGCCTTTGTTGTCCTATTGTTCTTTCTACTTGGGAGTTGATTATTTAAAAAATATGGTTCAGTTGGCAAGGGAAAACATATGTGCTCATTTTTTTCCAAGTGCTTCGAAGAAGATAGTAAAACTAGAGGAGGAGAATATGCTAAGATCAAGGGAGCGGGACAATGTTAAGATTAGAGGAGGAAAACACGTTAAGATCAGTTGATGGCTATTGAATGACTTTAAATCTTTTTAATTTGGCTATTTCTTAAAGCAACAATTTCTATTCTAAAGTGTTAGAATATAATATGTAAAATGTTGCTTTAATAATTAGGTTAGTATAATAATTAGTATGCTTTAATAATGTACCTTTAATAATGTTGTTTGGTTTGTGCTTCTACTTTCGGTTTGTAATTGTTCTCCCTCTCCTCTATAAAGGAGAGAGCTCAACACACCATAACATATATCAATCTATCAATACATCATTTATTCTCTCTATTTCTCTATACATTAATTCTTACATAAAGTTGTCTATAGTTGATGTAATTGATGATTTTCACATTAATTTGACACACTAGATTAGTTGCAAGAATTATTTTTTTTACAAAATTAAATTTCACCGTTTAAGCAGTTTTTCATAATCGGTTTTATTGCTACGTTGTTGGGATGCTATGACATAGAGTTGATTTCTTCTTGATGATACAATGCATTTAGTTTTTCAATTTACAATTGATTGCAAAATTCACTATTTTAGGGTGACGATTCGTGTGTTTTGTTTTATAGATTGTCTATTTTTTGTTAAGCTGTCACTACTTTCTTCAGATTGATTGGAAAATTATTCTTTGAGATTTGATTTTCGTATCTTAATATGTAAACAATTTCTATAGACTACTATTTATCAGATTATACTTTGCATTTGGCCTAATCCATGTTGTCTGTTTATGTTATTTCAATTAGAGATTTGTTGTTTGAGGTATTGTGACACTTACCAATGTATCAGGTGTCAGCCACAAACTAATGGTAAGAGTGCTGACTTGATCTTTTATTTTGAATCAGTTTATTATAATTGAGTTATTACTTTGGACATGTAAGTTGATTTATTACTTTAGGCATGTAAGTTGTTACTACTTTGGACATGTCAGTTGTCCTTTTTTCTTTTATTTTCCCCCCTGGTTATATACATTTTTTTCCCCTCTCATTGTCTTCTAATAAAATTATCTTCTCTTTTATTTTCATAGGATGATGAAGATTTACACCAAACTGTAATATGGGTTCTCTTTACTTATCTTCTTATTTCATTGAGAAAATTACAAGTCAGTGAGTTTTTAAATATATTGTGAAGTTATCACCTATTTATAATTTTTCGTACTTAATTTACTCTTCTTACTATACATTTTCTTTCAAGTATTGATACTAGCAATACTTGATGGCTATTAGATGACTTTAAAATCTTTTTAATTTGACTATTTTGTGAAGAAACAATTTCTATTCTATAGTTGATGTAATTGACGATTTTCACATTAATTTGACAAACTAGATGAGTTAGAGGAATTTTCTTTTTTACCATTTAGCGGTTTTTCATAAGCGGTTTTATGAAAAGTGTATTGCTATATTGTTGGGATGCTATGGCATAGAGTTGATTTCTTCTTCATGATATGATGGATTTAGTTTTTCAATGCTTTCCGTGTCTTGATTGGAAAATTATTTCAAAATATTTGATCTCCGTATCTTAATATGTAAACAATTTCTAAAGACTACTATTTCCGAGGTTATGGTATTTATGTTTTGTGTATTATGTTATTTCAATCAGATATTTGTGGTTCGGGGTACTATGACACTCACCAGTGTATCAGGTGTTAGTCATAAACTAATGGTAAGAGTGCTTACTTGAACTTTTATCAAGTGCTACAGACTCTACAAATTTTAACATGATTCGTACAAATTACAACTACATTTTAATTTCAATATTATTTACACCGTGCCTTTAGGCATGGGCATACACTAGTAATATATATTACAGTTTCGATTTAGAGCACTAAATCAGCAGCTCTAAAAGCACCACTAATGAGCTGGCAAGTGCAAGAAAAAAAAAAGAAAAAAAAAAGGCCAAACTATCACATCAATAGTGGAGTCCATATGATACCATGTCATTAGTGGTGTTGTATGAAGCATTTTTCTATATATTATCATTACAAATGTGAGTTTTAACCAAATTAATAAAGATAAAGTATAGATTCCACTAAAAATTATATATTTTAATATATTATAATTAATTAATTTAATGGTAGGTCAGGTTGAGTTGAAAGTACAAATTCAAAACATAACTTATTAATATATTGAATTGAAAATATTAGCCTCCTATGGCCTAAAATAACTTTCCAATTTCTAAAAAAATAAGGTAAGGCAGGGCAAGCTAAATGGCCAATACCTAACCTCAGTTTAGACAATTCTCTCAAATTTATGTTTAAACTTGAAGTAAACGTAACTTTTTGTTTTATTAATCCTTTAATTTATTGAATATTTCTACATTGTATATAAAATGACTATAAAGTTACTAAGTACTTCATTCATTTTTTAATGGGAGCTTTTTTCATAAATCCTATTCCTAACAGTTTTATACCATAAAATCCAAATTATTTTTGATTATTCCATTAGGTCCATTCATTGTAATAGCACGAAAGTACCGTCCCTCCACTTCTTCCGCGTCTACTCCATTCTGAAAACAAATCATTCCTATTCCATCTATTCAGTCCACAAAACACTGATTTCCCAAAGAAAATCTCATCGTCGGCCCCAAAAAACTCCCAAACCGTAACCCTAGATTCATATCGCCTCACCATCGTCGTCCTCCACTGTCCACTGTCGTTGGCCACTACTATTCCACTTGATCTCACTGCTGCGAAGGTTTACATCGAAAGGAGGGTGGTTCGTTGTTTCGTGTTTCCCGTCGGTCAACTAAGTGTGGTCCGTCGATTTCCGTACCCACCCACAATGAGGAGCAAAAGTAAGCAACATCATGCCACTCTCTGTTAATATAATGTAATCACTAATATATATATTTACATAGCTTTATTATTATTGTTGTTTTTGAATTTGATTTTGTAATGAAATCTCAATTTTCACTATTTGTCTATCTTGGTGATGTTGATTTTTTTTGTTGAATATGAATAACATTAAGAAGCAAATGCACAATTTGCATTCCTTTCCACCTCTGTTTTTTAGTCAATGATAACATAATGTGATCACCAATGTATATATTTACATTGCCCTATTATTATTGTTGTTTTTGGATTTGATTTTGTAATAAACTCCCTATTTTCATTTGTTATTAATGTTGATTTTGATGTTGTGATTTTGTAATGAACTCTGATTTTTTCCCTCTGTCAATGTTGGTATTGTTGATTGTTGATTGTTGATGTCCATAGAACTCCCAATCTTCACCCAAAAATGTGATGGAATATGATGTAAATATTCACATTGTGACATCAATGACAATATTCATATTATGAGCATCAATGGCAATATTCACATTATGGTTGTCAATCCTCTTTTTGGTCAATGTGAATTCCATTATACGTAATGTTAAAATTTACACCAGATTGTCAAATATTGGTAATGACTTGTTTGTCTTAAATTGTCATGTGTTATTGTTTTGTAATACACTCCTTGTTTCCTCGCTTGTGTTAACGTCAGACTTGTTGGTGTTGTTGGTTATTGATGGTCATGAAATAATTACAGTCCAAACTATGGATGGTTGCCAACCCTGTTTTGATTACATGTGAATTTTTGTAGGCATGTTGTAAATAATAACATCATATTATTTCACTTGTTATTGATTAACATTAATGTCAATATGCACATTCTGAACATAATGTCAATAATTACATTCTGAAGATAATGTTAATATTTACATTGTAACATTCTGAACATAATTTTAATATTCACATTGTAACATTCACATTGAATATTCACACCATATATTTGGTTATGAACATTCACAGTCAAATATATAAGCGTAATGATGTGAAGATTAACATTATGTATACATCATGTTAGTTTAATAGTTGTAATATGTTATTATTCCATATTTCATTTGTTATTTTCCTTCCATTTTTTGGTTGTTATCCTTGGTGGAGTTGTTGATTATGATCAAATGATTTGAACTCCTAAAATTTTGTTTATTTTTCAGACACATGAACTAATGACATGATATATGATCCATGTGAATGTTCACAAAATTTATTTGATTTTTGTTGTTTTATCCTACGTTGTACAGTGTTCATATGAATATTGTCATCATGGTTTTGCTCAATGCAACCATGGTCACATCATTCAAACTTTGGATGGTTGTCAACCCTATTTTGGTTACATGTGAATTCTTGTAGGCATGTTAAATAATAACATCTTATTGTTTCACTTGCTATTGAGTGACAGAAATGTCAATATGCACATTCTAAACGTAATATCAACATTCATATTCTGAACATAACATTGATATTCACATTGTAATATTCTGAACATAATGTCAATAATTACATTATGAATATAATGTTAATATTTACATTGTAACATCTTTTGGTTCAATATGAATTCCATTGAACATAATGTCAATATTTACATCAGATTGTTACATATTGGTAATGACTCCAAATCGATGACAATATTAACAACACATGACTGTAACCATCACAGACATTTACATCATGTTTTGTTCTTGCAGGTTTGTTGTTGTATGTGTGACTGTTCTCACCTCTTTATGTCAATGTTGGTTTGCCATGTGCTATTACCTATTCACGTGAACATTTACACTAGTTATTCACATACTATATCACCATCACCATCCCATTATTCAAATGGCATATAATAATTTACACTTATTATCACTATTCATTTGTGAACAGTAATATTAAATTTGTTTGTATTTGAATAAAAAGGTCTTTACCGTAGATTTGATGGCAAAAGAAAGAGAGATGAATCCCGTGCCACAGGCAAACCCGATCAAACAGCTATTCCCAAACAAGTGAACATGAAAAAGGTCAACTATCGATCAAATATCACTGGATTGGTGAAACTATTGAAGGCTACAAAATTTATAAATGGTCAATTGAAATGCCTTAGGAAAACACCATTTTGGCCTTTATTTGATTGTTTGATCAGTAATGAAGTCAACCTCAACCATTGCATGAAATACGATGATGTCATTGTACGTATAGTGTAGACATTCAAGCCATCTAGTGGGAGGTTTTACATCGGGGACAAGAGCATTCAGATTTTTAGAAGTGATGTATCACTTATTTTTGGGGTAGACTGCAACACCAAGCCAATAGACCTCTCTTATGGTGCAAAACCAATGGCCGGCATCATATACCGAACATGCAAGAATGTCAGTCGGTTAAGTGCAGCAAAAGTATGTGAAATTCTAAACGAAGCATTAAAGGGCACAAAGAAACAAGACAACGAAGAGGTTGCAAGATTAGTTTGCATGTATACATGCGTCAAACTGTTCTTTTCCACGTTTGGAGAAATAATTAGATGGGCATTTTATTCATACATGGACCCATTAGATAACATGATCGAGTATCACTAGGCTGAGAGCATCCGGACAACCCTGATGGGGTCAGTGGGCCAAAACTGGGGAAAACCAGGACGAGTCACCATATGTGTTATGTTGTTAATGGTAAATCCCATAAATCTTATTCTATATTTAATATGAACGTTCACGAGGTCTGTCCACTCATGTTGTCAACAAAACAAATGTGACATACACATCGGCGCACTGTTGGCAAGGTTGGCATAAGTACACACTGATGTGAATATTCACGACAGTGTGGAATGTTAGGAACATTCACATTAGTGTGTATTGATGTAAACATTGACACTAGTGTTTTGCTCATGTTAGCACCAAAACAAATGTGGAACACACATTACTAGGCAATGGTGAGGAAGTTGACATCAATGATGCAAACATTCACATTACTGTTCATTAATGGAAAAACTCACATTAGTAGACACTGGTGTAAACATTCACATCAGTGTTCATTAATATGAATGTTCACACCTGTTAATTTCTCAATCAGTCATATTATGTTGTTGTTTACATCAATGTATATTGATGTAAACATTGACACTAGTGTTTTGCTCATGTTAGCACTAAAACAAATGTGGAACACAGATTACTAGGCAATGGTATGGAAGTTGACATCAATGATGTAAACATTCATATTACTGTTCATTAATGGAGAAGCTCATATTAGTAGACACTGGTGTAAACATTCACATAAGTATTTATTAATGTGAACATTCACATTACTGATGTTCGTTACTTGTTTCAGTACTGGTTGTGTAAGCACACAACCATCTTACAACCCCGCAAACTTAATGCCATTCCATGGTGTGTGAAGTGGGACCTCACAGCCTTACATACCAACATGAAGTCCATCTTTGGCGAAGCTTGGTTTAAATGAGGTAAAAGTACAACAAAAAATGTTGTCCCTATTCACATAGTGAGACAAGGAACTATGTAACTAACATAATGTTTCTAACTTCAGGTATATGGCGGCGAGCTGATGGCATCCCCAACTGAAGCAAAGATGTACCATCGTACCAATTTGAATGTTGAGCCCAAACATGAGGCTTTGTCAAGTGCACCACCAAAGAAAGATGAAAGCAATGACGATGAAAGCAAAGACAATGAAGGCAGTGACAATAGTGATGAAATTTATGGCGATGCAATTGGCCTAAATGATGTTAAAGATGACATTAACACCAGCTTTAACAACCCCAATACTGAGAGAGGTATCATCGTAGCACAACCAAGTAAACCGGACATCATTGATGTACTTATAAAAGAAAACCAAAAAGCTTGGGGTGTAACGACCCCACTATGTATAATGATTAGAACTTAATTAATCAAGGAGATTTGAAACTTAATTGTCAATGATTCTAATTTAATCTGGGATTTAAGAAAAATTATGAAGGTTGATTCGTATGTGATTCTACTAAGGATTTATTTTATAATTGGAAATTGAAAGCCTAAATGGCTCAAGATAGTACACATGGTGAATTGAATTATTTAATTTCGAGTATCGGACCGTATGAGAGTTTAATTAAATATTCAATTCGGATTTATAAAATTGAGATTTGATTAATTGAGTCCGAATTGGAGTTAATTAAGTTATGAGAATTGGGAATTAAGGTCATTATGAGTTAAATTTATTTGTGAGGTATTCAATTGAGTATGTAATTTATTGGCAAAGATTTTGAAGTTTAGTATGAAATTGAAGATCTTAATGATTTAAAGAACCAAAATTGAGGATGAAAATAAATTTAATTTGATATTTGGAGCCTTTTGGAAGTTTGATTAAAAATCTGATTCGGATTGATAAATTTAAATATATTTAATTAGGCTCTAATAAAAGTCAATTAGACTAAGATTAGTAATAATTAACTAATTTTGTGTTAATCAAAATTTATTAAGATTAAGTGATGCTTAATTAATTTAATCCTAGACATAAATTAAATTATGGAACAAACTAGAATTGTGGGTATGTGTGTGTAGAGAAATCTGTGTGTGTGGAGAGAAATCTGTGTGTGTGCATGTGAAGTGTTATGTTGGAGCTCAAAGAAATGTGCAAGTGTGTGCACGTGTTACAAGAAGTGAACATGTGTGTGGTGTGTTGAAAACCCTTAAGTCAACAAGTGTACATGCATTCTTCCATATGTTCTGCTTGGCTGGGAAAGGGAGTAAGAGAAAATGTGAATTCATGAGTGGAGAGAAAGAGAGAATAACCGAGAGAGAGAGAGAGAGAGAGAGAGAGAGAGAGAAAGAGATGCAAAATTCAGTCCAAGAAGAAGAAAATTAAGGGAAGAAAAGCTAGGAGGATCAAGATAATGAATAGAGAATCAACTAAACTTCTTGATATTTAAGTTTAAGGTATGAAATCATACTTAATTTTTGTAGAATCTTTACATTACACTTAGAAATTAAAGTTTAAGTTTTGTAGATAAATCACTTAAAAGCTGAAATTGAGAGATAATTAGGTTCAATTTCATGTAATTGAAAGGAAATTAGCAAAGATGATGAAGAAAATGGAATTATGTTCAATTTATGGAAGTTAAACTTGGAATCAATTATGTTGAGTTTGATTTTTGTAGTCTTACATGAATTTGAGTTTCATTTCTACATGCATGAACAAATTCTACAAATTTTGATACACTAATTGTACATGCATTAAAGATTTCTACGAATTGATTCCATGTCTTAATGAAACAAGAACTAAATTTTGGAAACAATTATGAGTGTATGAAGAATGAACTTAATTTTTATATTAAAGGAATTATGATGTAAATGGTTTTAAAATAATCAAGTTTTATTAATTATCTAAGAGTTTGTATATTTTTAGACAAGCCATGTCTAAAAAATTTATGGGTTTGATATGGAGAAAATGAGTTAAAACTAAATTTGGATAATTGGAGCATGATTTTAAATAAATGATTTCTAATTGAGAGTGTTTACTAAATTATACAATGGTTCTCCATATTTGTGTACCAAAAATACAAGTTTTGAGGCTTTGAATATCAAATCTGAACTTCAATTACAATTCTGGAAATTTTAGAATTCACACTGTCCGCTCGAGCGAGGAAAGTCTCACTCGAGCGTGAAAATCGAGCTCCCAGAAGTTTTTCAAAATTTTACAGTCCGCTTGAGCGACCAAAGTGGTGCTTATGCGAAGACCCTATTTTCAGCATATTTTGGAAAATTGAATTTAGTTCTCATTTTTATGCTCATCTCTTTCCAAAGCATTCTAGACATGATTTATGGCTCAATAAAAATTAATAAGCTAACAATCAACATTAATTAGTTGATTAAAAGAATAAGTCATTACCTTAGTAGTACTTGCTTAAGAAGCCAAGTAAGAATTGGTTTATGCAGAAAAGAAGGATTTAGTAATGAAAGGATATGTAAAATAAGAATCTGATTAATTTGAATAAAGGAAGAATACACGTAGTAGAATCTCGGACTACTTAGACAGAAAAAAGACAAGAAAAGTCAAGCTTGATCAAGGAATTGATATTGTGTTTCGATGTGTATATGTTATGGGCTTGTGTAGGTCACGCGCTATCATTCGCTTGATCTATCTGAATTTTCTACACTATCTGATCTGCTAGTGGAGCCATCTATGAGTAACAATGTTGTAAAACTATGTTAAATTAGAATTATTTTCTGAATGATTAACTGTATTGCATTCTGAAATGATATTGTTTACTGAATGAATGTTTGTCCTATTTTATGAACTGTACTCGTGGCATCCATAGCAACTGACTGTTACTGCTACTGCTACTGTTACTATTACTGCTACTGTTACAGAGATCTCTGTCAGTTCCTATCCTTGGAACTACTGTTACTGTATTGATGGCCATCAACTGACTGTTCGGTCTATGAAGACCTACTGTACTGTTCTGCTATTGGATGTACCACGTATGATTGCGATGATTTCTAAATGACTGATATGACATGAAATATGAGACACTGATTGAATAACTGATCTATAGATGCAATTGACTGTTTTAATTACTGAAAGGACATTCGTTCTTAACCCCTTTATACATTCGTTATTCACTGGGCTTTAGCTCAGAGTTTATTGTATATATGTAGGTGGTCAGGCACCGGAGCAAAGTTAGCGGCGTTAGCCTAATTTCATTTTGTCAAGCCAACCTACTGTACCTCACCACGAGGTTCCAAACCGTTATTGTTAAGGCTTTGTTTTTGGTGGTCTAAACCCAAATCTTTTGAATGAATGCCATATGGAGTCTAGTGAATGTTTCATAAGTTGTTTTGGCTTTGGGATTTAATTCCCCAACATTTCTTTTACTTTGTACTTAGACATGCTTTAGACTTCAGTTTTTACATATATATTGAATATGGACTTGGACTTATGTCTGTATTGATATATATATATATATATATATAAGTTGTTTGTGCATTTATGTCCTCACAGCTTTTTGGACATTATGTTTTGATATTTACAAGCTTCCGCGGGCCCCTCCTATTGTATAATTATTATTAATGTTAAGCATGCCTTTAGTAATCACGAATTATTGGCTGGTTATGATGCTAAACCCTTAGGGGCGAGTTTGGGTCGTGACATGATGTCTCATACGACAATGGGAAGCAAAATACAAACAGTTGGAAGAATCATGGGAGTTGAGGGCAAGGGTGATCGCTGCACTTGACGCCAAATTATTTGACTAATCGGGCCCATCCAATATGGACATGGGGATCAAGAATTGCATGGAGTGGAAGGATACAGAAATTCAGAAGTTGACAAAATTGGTCATCAACCTAGAATGCGAAAAAATGATTCTTCAAGACCTTTACAATGATCAATTCGTCCACATTATCACGCAAGTCGAAGCATAAAAAGCTCATGACAGCCTTAAGAAGCATCCCATTGCAGCACTGAAAGACATTCTCAACCCACCATCTAGGGTAGAGCGCATCAAGCAGAAGATAAAGAGAGAGCACCGCTTGGATGAGTTTCAATACCTAAACTTACCTGGTCAAAAGAAAGGAAAAGAGGGAGCTGAAGAGAAATCCCATACAGTCCACATTATACAAGATTTAGACAAACATCCACAAAAAAAAAAAAAAAAAACATCCAACAAAGTACAAGAAGTTAACATTGACCAACAAACTGATAGTTTGGCCAAACATGAGCAAACTTAACAAGCAGAAGGTCCAAAATTTGCACAAGAACGGTGGTGATGAGTAAGTGATCATACATATTGAGATTGAATTTATTTTTATGATGATGTTAAGCTTCACATATGTACTTAATAGATTAGATCATTTTATAATTGTGCAATGTTAACATTCACATTTTTCGTAATCACAATGCACAGGTTGCTTGTGTGGCAAGGGAACTCAAAGTCTAGAAACGTGTATTTTGATGACATCATACACATCATCAAGGAAGAATCAATACACAACAATGTATGGCACTCATAAATGTGTACAAAACACACACATATACACACTGTAAAGACACTAGAAATAATGTACTGCCACTAGGGTTGTGCGCAATACTGTCAAAACCGCCAAAACTGCACCGAATCGCTCTGATTCGTGCATTTTTTCAATTCTAACGGGCGGGTTGGGGTTCCAATGGTTCCAATTATGGCGGGTTGGCACGGGTGGCGGTTTGAAAATGCCAACCCGCCTAATAAGCCGACCGACCCGCCACTTTGCTGAAAATTTCCCTCTTCCACTGTCTGTATATACATCCAGCCTCAATGTTACATTTCCAACCATTAGATTACATCCATTATACCAAATGTACATATACTCACACACACACATAATAAATTCTCAATTAAACCCTAAACATTTCATCTCATTCTTTCATCGCCGCTGCTGCTCTCTGATATTGCTCCTCTTCCTTCCTTACCTTGCCGATTGGCACTGCCCTAGCCTTGTTGTCACCACCGTTAGCCTTTCCGCCACTGCTGTCTGCTCACCGTTGCTGCTTTCTGCTCACTGTTGTTGCTCTTTCCTCACCGAGTTGCTTGGTACGTGGCTCTTTTCCCTCCTTCCTCTCTCTCTGTCTCTGCTCTCTTTCCATTCCTGAACTGAATGTATCTCTTGCCAAAGTGGACAAATAGGCAAGTATTTATTACTTGGTGGATTTATGGACATAATTAGGTGGGTTATTTTTGAATAGTAGTGGGTTGAGGGTGAACTGTGGGCTGTTTCTGTGGCCCAGCCACTATTCAAATGGTGGCTTATCATTTTGACAAAAAAGAACAAGATAGATTATATTTATACCTGTAATTTAAGATAATTTTTACTTTAATCAAAGTGCTTTATTCATTTTATATTGGATTAAGTTCATGCATGTAGTGTAGGGGGAAAAAAAAACTTTGACCAACAACAGCACATGAACTGTGCATAATGCAAACAATATTGCTGAAAATTGCTGTGCAAATGAAAACACAATATTGTTGTTCATAGTTAGCCCATTGATAATTTGAATTATTTTTTTTTATAAACCGCCAATCCACCTGAACCGCCAAGTTGAAATCGACATTATTTGTCAACCAAACCGCTGATTACCCCCTGATTACCTCTCCCCGAGCCTGTACTCGGCACTGGAAAGGTCGATCTAGCAACACCACCCTGAGACTGCTGAGGGTTTGCACCCCTCTGTTTCCTGCCATCACCCTGACCATCTTGGCTCCTCTTGGAGCCTCTCTGTCCCTCATCTTCCTGCATCATGATCTCCATATGGCCTGCAGCATCAACCAAGCGCCCATAATCTCGGATCATCAAACCTCCAACTCTCATCTTGAGGCCGCGCCTCAACCTCTTCTCGAACTCGATACAGTGGCGTTCCTCGGACGCCACAAGTTCATGCGCGAACCTGGACAAGCTAGTAAAAACAGCCTCATACTCGGCTACTGAAGAACTCAACTGCAAAAGCTGACAGAACTGGTCTCTCAGCTTCTCCCTGACTGCTGGAGATAAATACTTCTCCTGAAAGGCCTCCACAAAAGCCTCCCACGTGCTAGCAATACGGCCCCTCATGTATTTCCACCACTGACCCACACCTCCTTTAAGCTGGAAGGATGCCAAGGTCACTTTCAACGCTCCGTCCTCGATGCCAAGCATCTCGAACGTCTTACTCATTTGCTCTAACCACTCGTCAGCCTTCAGTGGCTCCTTCGGATCCCCAATAAACTCGTCCGGGTTAGACCGGAAGAACTCCTTTTTCAAGAAGGAAGGCCTTGCCTCAACAACCTGGGCCTGAACTGGAGCCTAAACTGGATTCTCAGCTCTGAGAATCCCCATAGACTCCCTCAAAGCATCGGCTATTCCTCGGGCCAAAGCGCCCATAGCCTCCTGACCTACTGGCTCGGCCACATTGGCCTGGCCAACCCCCTCCTGCTGTGCCGGAATATCACCCGGTAAAGGCATCTCCTGCTTACCACGTTTGCCACGTCTACTACGTCCTCGTCCTAACATCCTAATAAAGGTAACCAAGACTATTAGCACATTCACAAATGTGCCGAAGCTATAACACTCGCGTCTTAATGCATGGACAACTATAATTCACTCCATGTAAGCACATAATCACATAAGCACTTATGAATTTCATTTCCGGATAATGATAGTCCCGAGGCATTACTAGAGTTCCAGTTAGAAACAGCATTGATCAAGTGCTTTTCCAACAAGACTCACAGAAACCCAAGGATTCAATCAACATCCTAGAAGCTAAATCCCATACCCAAGTAGTCACATAAACATGTTATCAATTAAACACATAATGTCGCACATAAGTCTCTAACAAGCGAGACAAACCCATTGTGATACTAATCACTTCCCACGTACCCAAAGTATTTGAACCCGGTACGCTCTGATACCAAGTTGTAATGCCCTCAAAAAAAAAACATAAAACCCATTTCTTTAGACATGCATTGATACAAAGAAACCAACCATCTTTCCATTAATCTGAGTAGTTCTTACAAAAGTATTACATGTTAACAACAAAAGCCAATGCCCTACGAGCTTACAGCTTTCCAAGTTAACACTTGGTTACGAAAAAGAAGAGTGCTAACTCAATATATATTAAGCCCTTAGCTTGAATTTACATGTAATACATCAAAAGAAAGCAAACAACAAAGCAGTCTGTCTGCCTCTAGCCTCCCAAGCTATGTCCTTGGAGGTGGCATGCTACCTGTACCTGAAAATGATGTCCCATAAAGGGCGAGCCACAGCCCAGCAGCAATACACTAAACCAGCTATGAACAATGACTAAAAGATTAGCAGTTGATAGATGGTCAACACCGATACACTCACTTATATCACATTTCAGTTTCATGACATTTAAGTCCATGTTACTGTAACATGCCCGGGGGGTACCCGCGCGCGTTAAACAGTTCGGACCCCCGAGATCTCTTTGATCTATTCTCACAAGTGCAATGTAAAACATAGATGAGAGTCCAGATTTGGCAACTTTTATTGAAAATCCGTGTTTTTTTTAAAAAATAAAAATAAAATGAAAGAAAACAAGGGAGAAAGAAAATAGATAAAAAATATTTATAGATGGATTATATGAAAAACATCAGTGCGATTGTTTCAAAATAAAGTGGGGTATTTAAAAAAGAGGAAAAGTGATTTGGAAAAAATAAATAAAAATAAGTGATTTTTGAAATCAAATGGAGGAGAGAGAGGGACAAACCCATGTGATAAAGTGGAGAGAGAGTCGGTGAGTGGGGTGCAAAAGGTGAAGGAGAAATGATGGATTGAAAATGGTTTGGGTCAAAAGTGGACACTGTTAGTGGGGAACATGAGTGCATTGATTATTTGATATAATAATAATAATAATAAAAATAAAAAGTTAGAACAGTTGGAGAGAGAAACTGTGGAACACTTTGTTGCCATTCTGTCACCAACCCTTCCGAACATTAACAAGTAGTAAAATCTTCAATGATAAATAACTTTGACCATGAGACAGCAACTACTACCATTACTGTATGCTAATAGCATACCTATTTCTTTTCCAGATCGGCGTTGATCAGAATGACCTCAACAAAACGTTTATACAGCTTACACTTGAGTTTCTGACAAAGCAGGTATACTGTTTGTAAGAAGGTTCAGTTTCTGTTGTACATGTTAGCTGCCAAAAATATTATGATGTCCTCGCATTTATGTATGTGGTTTTTGCACTTGTGGGTTCCTAAGCTTGGTCTTGAGAGTATCAATTGTGACTTCACGTGGGGGATCAGTTCAGTCGTGCAAACTTGTGAATCCTGCACCTCCATCTTGGGGTGGCATAGGATACCATCAACAGCCATTAGTTAGTTGTGCATCAACTTACTGCCTTCTAATCCTTGTTAATTCTTAATTTCAAATGGTCCAGCTGGGAGTTTTAATTGACTTAGAGTAATGCTAAGCTTCATGAAAGAAATATCATGAAAAGTTTCATGAAGATTCTCCACCCTTGGATTATACATACAATAAAACACCACAAACTAATCAAAAGGGTGGAGAATCTTCATGAAGTTTTTCATAATATTTCTTTCTTGAATTCTAGCATTACCCTTGGATTGTACCTCCTTTTTTGGTTTTTCATTGGCAAGAACAGATATCATCTTCTTACTCAATACAATCACAGAACATGACTGAATTGCTTAATTTTATATGCTCTCAGCAGACAGTACTGCCTCTGGTGGTGGATTTCCACCCAAAAATGAATTAAAAAGAACAAGCAATCTCTCTGGTTGTGAAAATGGAGCTTCATGCGCAGCTCCTTTAATGGTGGCAAAAGATAGTATATCACCATATACTTGTGTCCATCCAGTGACTTGTCTCCCTTCAAACCAAACTCTGTATGGAACAGTGGTTTTCAATTCCAACTCCTTTGCCAATTCATTCACCAATGAAATATAAGCTAAATCCATGATTCAAACACTGCCTTGGCAGATCCCATTCAATCTAATCTACCCATTTCTCAACTAGGTTGTGGAGGCTACACAATTCGTGTTATATATTCAAAATGTTTTTCTTAATTCTATATAAAGATGGGAACTCCGAATATGATTATTGTGTTAAAATTATTTTTTTCTTTCTTCTTTCTTTTTTTCATTTTCTGCAACAAGATGAGGATTATTACGTGTTGTAAACACTCCATGCAGTGACTCCAACAAGCCATGCATGGGAAGCTTTCTGTACATCTTCCCGGTTCAAGTAAGTAACCGTTTCATCTTCTACACAGACATCTATGTTCTTTGTATCTTGTTGTAAATGAAGATTGATATAGATGGAGCCAAGACTGATTAACACAGTAAAAGAAGAGGAAAACAAGAGTTTCCTAAAGATAAAGAAACAAACAAGTATAGGAGAGCTGGAGATCTAGGCCTACCAATTGATTAAGAACCTATGCTTGTGAACCAACGGATGATGAGCAGACATCGAGAGTGACATCATATTTGTCGATAAATTTACTGATCTCTCTTGAAACTTGATTGTTTACTCCAGAACAAATAGGGATAAATTTACTGATCTCTCTTTAAATGAGGCTCATAACAATAAGACAGGCATTTCCTTCATTTATCATTTATTTTTCTTGTGTATCTAAAGGTGAATGATGACCAGATTATTCTTGATAAGACTGTTGCTGATCAAGTATCTATATGGAAAAGCAGCAGAGGCCTAACTAATAAGGTGGTCCCCAATCATGATTGCTCTGGAGAAACATGTTCTTATTATCAAATTGGAGATGTATTCGTTTGTGAGAAGACCGGACAGGTCCATGGTATGCATCACTAGTTGTGGTTATTGAATATAGCAACCTTGCTTGTTTGTAAATTTGGTACAATTGCATAGATTTTTATACATAACTTGATTGAAGTTTATTGGTTTATGTTCTTTGTTCATGCAGTTTGTGATGATACATGCAGAGAAGCTGTTTTGGACCCTACAAATGTGCTTTTGGTTTGTACAATATCTGGGCACTGCTTTGATCTATTACTGTCACCATCTGAAATGGAGCCGGACACTGTAAAAGAGATCTCCTTTAACTTGTACTTGGTGTCCTTTGTCATATAGCACACTTACGTTTTTAATTTCAGAGGTTTCCTGACTTTCATTGTGCACCATAACAGTCCATGAACTATAATATCATTTTAGTATTACAATTTCTAAAACAGTGCACGCTACAAGACTGCTATCGTTCAGTTTGTCCATAGTCATTTTATAGTCACGAGGTTTGAGTGCATCATGTGTTCCATCACAGTATGCTTGATATCAGGGAATAAAACTATTAAGACTTAGAGAGGCTATATACAAGCACATCTGAATAATTACAAGGGAAATTGAATGCCAAATCCTTTGATTCTTTTGAGCATCATAGTGGGGACTGTATTTTTTTATTGTGTGTTCAATCAACAGAATGGGTTGTGGTCTCTATGCAGTGTACCATCACGAGTGCACAGCTAAACTGTAGGGATCTATCCCCCTATAGGGAAAGTGAGAAACTGCAAGGGATTAGTTCTATTGCTTGTCTGTCTTGTGAATAGGAAATGTGAGATTGTGTAGCAATTTTTCTAAAAAATTCTATATAATTTATTCATGCTATGTTTAGGTTTGGAATTTGTAAGGAAATGAAATTTTACTTATTTATTTATTTTTTTATATCAATTGTTGGTGCCAAAAAATAAAGCAGCTGGTTATCTGGTTCAGTCAGTATCATGGGCTAAGAGTTTGATGTTATTATTTGACTTTGGGGTCAAGTATAGCAAATCAATGGGATCATGGATTTGGGTGAATTTTATAATTTAAATATGCTTTTATGAACATGTACAGTTTAATTATTCTTTGTAAGATATTAAATTTGATGGTTTGATCAATTTTTATTTTTATTTTATGTTATGATGTTTTTGTGAATGGAATGTAAATAATCAGCTCTTAGAGAGTGAGAGATGGCACCATCGTCGGAAAAAATAGAAAATTTTAGTATTTTTATTAATTTTGTTATAGGTTTTACTTTTTGCGACGACATTATACTGTCACAAAAAATAGAAATTTTATTATTAAAATAGAAATTTTATTATTTTTTAATATTTTTTGCGACGGCATTAACAGTCGCAAAAAATAGAAAATTTCATATTTTTTATACTTTCTGCGACGGCATCACACTGTTGCAAAAAATAGTAATTTTTTTTTAAAAAAAAGACTATTAGTGACAGTGTTTTTTGCCGTCTCAAATAATATTTTTAGCGACGGTAAAATAGGGCCGTCGCAAAAAAGTCAAGAAATTTCAAACGTTATTAGCGACTGCACGGTGCCGTCGCAAAAAGGTAAAAAATGTCGTCGCAAAACATTAGCGACGGCACTTACCGTCGCAAAAACTCTTTTGCAACCCCTGCAGTTGCGACCCCCTCTTGCCGTCGCAAAAAGTCATTTTGCCGTCGCAAAAAGTATTAGCGACGGCATTAGGAGTATTAGCGACGGTATTTTACCGTCGCAAAAAGTCAATTTTTTTGTAGTGAATGACTAAAAGATTAGCAGTTGATAGATGGTCAACACCGATACACTCACTTATATCACATTTCAGTTTCATGACATTTAAGTCCATGTTACACTTAATTTCTCATTTCTTTTTCAACCTTGAGTTTGAAAACAAGGCTCAACATTTAGTCAAATAACTTAATGAGAATAAGACTCATTTTAAAAACACTTTTGAAATTCATGGTGGATACACATTTTGATGCTGTATCAATAACACATAAACCACTGCCCATACTATACGAACGATACATATTTTGGTGCTGTATCAACATAACATAGAAACACTTCTATATCTCACAATTGATAACGATATACATTTTAGTGCTATATCAAATCAATTTAAACACTTCCATAATCAACACTTGATACACATGGTAGTGCTGTATCAATGTCACACACACAATCCGGCTTAGAGGTCCATCCCCTATATCAAATCAATTTAATCTTCCCCTAAACCGTGGAGTACATCCCCTATCTCCCCCTAAACCGTGGAGTACATCCCCTATCTCCTCCCACACACACAATGTATATAAACATAGATCATATACACAAACAATCAATACATAAAGTCTATGTATTATTCTAACCGCTATATTCAATAGCATACTCAATCGATTAGTTTTAGTTTGCCTAATCATCATGCATTGTCTACAACAATCAAGGCTATCCTCCACCGATAGCCCAAAGCAATTATTTCTAAACAGGAAATAAATGCACCAAATAGATATATTATCAACATTCAATCTGGGTGAGCGATTAAATGAATCCAACTACACCCGTTTGTCCCATAATCTTTTCAATTTGAATACTCTCAATTCAATTCCTCATTTTTCAAAATTAATTATACAAATTAATTTATCCAACTAATTAGGGCATTTTCCCATAATTAACATAACAACCCCAAGGTTCCACTTTCATCCATAGTTCATCATCTATATCATTTCTCTATGCCAAGCATGCATATAGGTTTAATTATAAATAAAACCCCATCTTTTGTAAAATTACACAAAGATCCAAACTTTCTCAAAATTACCCAACAACCCCCAACATATCAAAATGCTAAAATTCAAAGACAAAGCTCATAAAGAGGAGTAGGATATCCCTACCTCGAAGTTAGAGCTCAAACAGGAAAGTTGAAGAAAATCAAAATGCTCCAAACTCAAAGATCCATTGATCAAAATGGAGCCCTCGACGATCAACACACTTTTTACAAAGGCCGGAGGATAGAGAGACACTCTAATTAGATCAAACCCTAGAGAGAAGGGAGTTTCTAGAGAGAGGAGCTCTCAAAATATCTTTTTAGAAAGTAAGAGAGAGAGAGAGAATGTAAAAAGTGATTTTAAAATGCTCAGCTGCCAACTGATATACGACATTCCCACTCGAGCGGATAATAGGACGCTCGAGCGGATAACAGGACGCTCGAGCGCAAGAATGCCCGCTCGAGCGCCAAGACACAAAGCCAAAGGACACCCACTCGAGCGCAAAAGACCAGTCCGCTCGAGCGTAGATTTTCATCTCCCAGAATTTTCACCAATAAGGTACTACCCACTCGAGCGCCAACAAGCCCGCTCGAGCGCAAGAAACCCGCTCGAGCGTAGAAAACACACCTGTAGAAGTTTTGCAGGGACTCGAAATGCTGGAAGGGTGTAAACCCCGCTCGAGCGCAAAATGACCCGCTCGAGCGGACCACTCAAAAAACTAGGCAACAACAATGGGAGCCAAAGCTCTACCAACCTGTAACAACCAAGCCTAACACATCCTAAAACTCAAGCAAATGGATTTAAAGGATGACAACAAGATAGATACAACTACCAATTCCACGGAACCGAGTCCGGAATACAACTGAACAGAAAATGGACAACCGGGATCGCTATACATCCGGTCTCTTAAATTGTTCTTCAAGTGTTGTAAGCAATAACTGTGGTGAGCCGATGGGAACACCTTCGGTATCGCTTCTAACAGACCAAGATTACGGTCCGAAATAAAAGTAATTTGATGCTTACCATCAATAACTTTTCCAAGTTCGTGCACGAACCACGACCAATTGGCCATGGTCTCTGAATCAACAATCGCAAATGCAACAGAGAATAGACCTACAACACAACACCATTAAACAACCGTTCACAATATTCCAATGTGAATAGTAACACAAGTAGTTTACAAAAATACTATAAAGGAAATAGGTCATGTGAATGTTTACACTGTGTAATGGTCTATCATATGTCCACACTATGCTGCTCAATGTGAATATTTACATGAATAGATGGCTAAAAAAAATACTAACCATTATTTCCATCTTTTGCCATTGCCGCAAGTAGCTACCTTTGTACTTTCCTTTGAGGAATGTTTCATCTAGGAATAATAAAGGCCGACAAGAATTGTACCCAAAAATACACGTAGCGAATGATACAAAGAAACGACAAAACTGTTGACTACTCGTATCATAGTCAATATTGACATAACTTCCCGGATTGTAACGCATCACAGCATCCGAATACTACCGCAACTGGTCAAACGATAATGAGTGATCTCCATGAATAACAGCTTTTGCTTTCTCCACGCCCAACCATACCACGTGGTAACTCACATCTAGCCCATAATTCCTTTTCAAAATAGTTACCACCTCACATGGCCGAGTCAATGGCTTGTCCCTTACAATTTCAGATATAGTACTCGATACCAAATCAGAACTAACTCTCGGATTCTTCAATGTTTGGACATTCGTACCACAACTATGCACAACATTGAACTTCTTGATGTAGAAAAAACCATTTGCTCATTGTGCTTTACAATGTATAGCCCATAAGCAACCTCTCTCCTCGCGCATCGTACACACCGTAGTAACCCTTGTTGTCTTATTCTTGACAAACGTAAACTGAAACCCACATTGGATGGCATACTTACATAAAACATCACGAAATTCTTGTGCACCTCAAACAAATTGTTGTCCCGTATGCGTAATACCATTTGTCTAAGGGGCTGACAACAATACATTCTCCTTATGGTGGAAAAATCTCGGAAGTGCATCAATTTCTTCCTCATTCCCCACACACAGCGACCCAACGCTACTCGACTGACCAATATCACTTTTTAACTCAACAACGACTTCTATATGTTGTACCCCAATTGATTTAACAAGCAATAACATGTTCTGAAATTCTTCCTTATTGTCCAAATCACACTTATTAATCCTAGGTAGCCAACAGAACAATGAAATAGAACAAGCAGACAACTCACCTCATTTTTCACACAAACATTCCACAAAACGCAAATAACACAATGCGTGGGCAACATTTATTACAGTTGTACTGTAACCATATGTGCACACCAACATCATAAAGGTATCCATCTCCTGTAAAAACACAACGATACAACAATCAACAACCACATTACAACCATACGAACAACAACACATATAATAATTCGAACGATATGAAAATTCACATTGTGCAAAATTAAATGCCTATGTGTCTAGTTCAACTGCTAAATCCATAATGAAAACTATCACCACTATCTTTACACAATATAAAACATTTTACAATATCAAAATAACACCACCAGAATAAGGTGACAGTACACAACATGCAAGCAAGATGTGAACATTCAAATTGTTACATGTACTTTGAATTATCTCGCCTACACAGAGCCTCATTAAGAAAACATCAAAAACTCACCGAACAAAAACTTACATCACCACATAAATCAAAACATAAAATAAAACGAACATACAAAGTATATGCGTATATTTAAATTTTACATTGCCAAAACCAAACTCAAAATATCACCACTATCATTACAAATAAAATGTGAACATCTACATTCTTCACATAATTTGAATTACCTCCCCTCCACAGGGCCACATAAAATGCATGTAATTGAACAAACAGAGCATCCGATTCATATCAATCAAAAAACAGAGCATCTCATCCATCATATAAATCAAAACATAAACTGAACATGTATTCATAATCAAAATGATACTAACTTTAGTCATAAAATCCTACACTCGTCCTGTAACTCAAAAATAACTGATTTCAACTAGTTTATTCCAAAAAATGTCACAACCGAACACCATCCAATCCGTCGTTTTCACTCCAAAATCACCGAACCATACTACAAGGGAAAAAAAAAAACACAAAAAAAAAAAAAACCAAAAAAAAAAAAAAAAAAACAGAAATGTGGTATGTGTATCAACACTATATATATATATATAAAGGCATAACAATCTATTTAAAAATATAAAATTAGTAGAATGGACCGCATGGAATAAAAAGATAAGTACATGAGACTAATCATGCTATAATAATCCTTTATGGACTTAATGGGTTACAACAACTCTAAAATAGATTTATCAATAAAAATCTCTTTTCTAATTAGTATTACAGGTCATAATCAACATTGCCATCACCATGAGTGATAATTAATATTATAATAAATTATAATTAACTCATTAGTAATATCACAATATATCATAATTTTTTTTTTTTTTTTTACAAACGGCATAATTAAGGCATATAATAGATATAGAAATTGTCATACTAATAATTAAATTCATATTATTTTGTTAGATTTGTCTTTTAAAAGATATAGATAAATGTTAATCAAGTTTAGATTGAATAAATTAAAAATTAAAAATTTATTACAAACTAGGGTGCTCGTGAATCGATTTTTGACGGTTTAATTTGTGATTTGGACCCGTTCGCATGTTTGCAGTTTAGAAAAAATTGAACTCACAATCGTCCATAGTACGGTTTGCGGTTTATGCATAGCGTACGTGGCAGTTTGCAAATTGAGTTTTTGCTTTTAAAAAATTATTTTTAGGCTTCTTTTTCTCAATTTTTAAAATTTTTTTGATTGCGGAAGATTTAACATTATTCTCCATTAAAATTGTATTACAAAAAATTAGACTAAAAATGGTGTTTGGCAAAGGCTATTTTTTTGGCATTTTGGGCTAAAATCCACAAAAAGATAAAATATGCTAAAATAGCCAATAAGACCAAATGTCACATGAAACTCATAATTATTTCACTTTTTCTCTCACAAATATCACATTCAACTACAAAAAAATTCAACTATCTTCCCAAACACAAAAATTTTAGCCTACTAAAATAGTCAAAAACTAAAATAGCCTATTAAAATAGTAACTTTCCAAACACCCACAAAAACTAACCTATAAATTTTTTTTTTACATAATTGGATTTGCAAAAAATTAAAGAATAAATATTTTAAACAAAGTATTGTGTGATATTATTATAATGGCATAAAAAAGTGATTGATTACCATATTTTTTTAAAAAAAAAAAATTGTATACACATATGGGTAAAGGAAAATGACTGGTAGCTCGAAAAATGTGGCCCGATTTTGGCTCAAATCGCAAAACGACGTCGTTTTGCGATTTTTTTTTTCTTCTTCTTCCTTTTATTTCTCTTCCTTTTCTTTCTTTCTTCGTTGAACACAGGAGAAGAACAGAGGGGAAGAGGAGGAGAGAGGAAGAAAGAGGGAGGAGAGGAGAGAAAGGCCCCTCCTGTGCCTCCGCCGCCGCCGATCGTCGCAGCACACAGCAGCAGCTTCGATCGTCGCAGCCCCGCCGCAGCTCGTCGCAGCCCCGCGCAGCCCCGCCTCTTCCAGCCCTATTTTGATGGCCCCCTTCCCTCCAGTTCTCCTTCTTCCTCCTCCTTCCTTCTTCTTCTTCTTCTCCTCTTCTTATTCTTTTCCGAATTCAAGTCAAATTCGAGCCTCTAAATTCGAGTTACGAATCGTAGTCAATGGGTAAAATCCGTAACTCGCTTGTCATCCGTAAAATAAAATAAAAAATCATAACCCATATCTAATTTTAAAGATTTTGCAAAATCACCCAAATAGATACGAACATTGCGGATTGAACATTTTTTTATGACTCGAATAATCATATGTCCAGCCTATTACAAACATTAAATCATAGATTTTTAGTTTTTTTAATTTATTTATTACTTTGTAATTTTTCATTTTCTTATTCCCTTCCCTCATAAAAAAAGCCCTACCTTCTCTCTCTCTCGCTCTCGCCTCGTCGGCCGTCGCCTCATCCAGACAATACCATTTCCGGCGGCGGCGTATTCTGAGTCTCCTCCGGCGACGATTGAAGTAGTTTTTTTTCTTCTTCTCGATCCAAACGTACTCTACTCGGTTGGGGTTGATCGTACTTGATTGTGGATTTTTGGTGTTTGATTGGGCATTTTGTTGCGGATCTGGGATATCAATATCATTTCGGTAAGTTCTCTATCTATCTGTTTCTTTACACAAGGAAATAAACTTGGAAGTTGGAACACAGATTTGTAATGTTCTGTTTGGTTGCTAGGAAATTGTGGCAAAAAGAAAGGAAAATTTTGAAATCTTAAAGATTGTCACAGAGTTGTGTGTTCATTTTTTCATTATTATTGCTGTATTTTCTTGTCTTCATTATCTGTATTCCTTTACGTTGCTTTTGGATCTTGATTTGAGGAGGAAAATGGAGGGGAAAATGAATGAAAAGGAAGCTAATTTTTATTTTCTTCACAAAGCTGGACAGAAAGTTCAATTTTTATTTTTGTTTGTATGTTATATGACCTCATTTGGTAAAGTTATGGAGAAGTGTGAAAAAATGATTATAAATTATGACTCAATAGATTATAGATTATAACTTTAAACCTAAGTTGTTAAGTTGTTTGGTGCAGTTATCAGATTATAGATAGTGTTTGGTGAATAAACTGTAAAAATAATTTTTTGCTGTGTAATGACCTTTTTGCCTTTTTTTTTAATTTTATTTTTTTATATTCATTTTAATTATTTATTTTTATATTTCTTTTCTTTATTATTATTAATTATTTTTTTCTTTTTATTCATTTTATTTTCTTTTCTTTTTCTCCTTATTTTCTTTTCTTCTCTGCTCTCCTCTTTTACCCACGATGGTCGAAACCCTAGAAATGGCTTGATTTTCGGCGATGAGCTCAAATCTAGTAACCGCACCAGCACCAGAACGACCCCCTGAGCCATCGCGATCAACATGAAAGAGAGAGAGAGAGAGAGAGAGCTCTGGTTCTGGTGTGTGAGAGAGAGAGAGAAGATAGATCACGACGGAGCAGATCGCTATTGCGGATCGCGACGGAGCAGATTGCGATTGCGGCAGCACTAGGGTTTCAGATCGATCGCGATGGTTAGGTTTTACCCTTGAATTGAGAGAGAGAGAGAGATGTTGATGAGCTCCTTGTTGTGTTGGGTTATAAGGTGAAGGCTTCAGACATGGATGATGTGCTGTGTTGACCCCACATCGTCGCTCCTTCCGTCGCCGGAAATTGCTTCTCTCCACTGGAAATCGCCTCTCTCCTTTGTGAGAGGGAGAGAATGAGTATGTTTTGTTTATATACCTGGTACACTTGTAATAACTTGAAAGTGTGAAGGGCATTTAAGTCTTTGATATTCAACTTGCCGCTTAAGTTGAAAAAATAAGCACCTCCTCCCCCATTCAACCAAAAAGCTCATTTTCCACTTATAAAAAGGTATAATCTACACCAATTAAGCTACACCAAACACTTAGAAACAGTTTAATTTAAGCCAAAAGCTGAGTTAAGTTGTTTTTAAGCTGTGCCTCATAAAATTTGTAGTTTTTCTCTTAGATTTAGTTTGGTAACATTAAAGTTTACTATTTATTTATTTATTTATTTACAGAAAATACTAAACATACTTGTGTTTATTAATAAACACTTGTTTGGTACAAATACTTTAAAATTTTACTTTCAAAACAACTGAGAGGTCGCTGATGGGAGTTGGTTGGTGGTGGTTGTTAGGCATGGGAGTGGTTGTCAACGGTTGGAGATAGTGGCTAGTGGTGGTTAATGGCCGCTAGAGGTGGTGGTCAAAGGTGTTTGTTGCTAGTTGGAGGTGGTGGCTGCTAGAGGAGGTCACCACGATGGTGGATGGGCGAAGGTGGGGGTGGGCAGATGTGCTGGCCGATGATTGTGATGAGCGGAGGCCTTTTTCTCCTAAACCAGTGAAATCATTTTATTTTGGTTATAAGAATTTAGTTTATTTTGTTAATTGTATATTTTTTCACCGAAATCAAAATACTTTTTAACGTTTTCAATACTAAACAATACCCGAGGGACACCCGTTAACATTTGTCTAACAGTATTGCGGGGCTATGGTTATTAACCAATATTCTCTCCCTCTCTCTCATGCAGGTGGGGGGCACCTCTGATGTTTATGCTAGCCGCTTCTTCTGATATTTAGCCAAAACAGCTTCAACCCAAAGTTGGACATCAATTTTGTTGGTTTTGCTTTTCTTACAAAAATCACTCATTTTGGCTCTGACTAGGAGATTAGGAAAACACTTCCAAAAAATATAATCCATGGATGTTCCTAACCAACATCCATGCCATGACTCCAAACAAGCTCAAGTGGTTGTAATCATGGTGCCTTTTCCATGCCAGAGCCATCTCAACCAGCTCCTCCAGCTCTCCTGCCTAATCTCCTCCTATGACATCCCAGTCCACTATGCCTGCTCTGCCACCCACATCCACCAGGCAAAACTCCGCTTCAATGGCATAAACTGCCTTTCCTTCGCCCAAATCCATTTCCACGAATTCCCTACCCCTCCTTTCCTCTCTCCTCCACCCGATCCCAATGCCCCAAGTAAATTTCCATCACATCTCATACCATCCTTTGAAGCCTCTTTGCATCTCCGTGACCACATGGCTCAACTCTTGCACAAAATTTCTTCCACAGCTAGAAGAGTTATTGTTATCCACGACGTTCTCATGGGTTATGTGGTTCAGGACACCGCTAATGTACCAAATGCAGAATCCTATGGTTTTAGCCCTATTTCTGCATTTGCTTCTTTTTTCGACAGTTGGGAAATGAAGGGAAGACCTTTCGAGATTAAAGAAATACCAGAAGGGCTACCATCTATGGAAGGATGTTACACCAATGAAATCCTAAAATTTATGGCTTTTCAGTCTGGTTTTCTGGAATTTAGATCTGGAAGTATCTCTAACTCATGCAGATTAATTGAAGGTACTTACTTACTGGCAAAGGAACAGAAAAATCAATACAGACCTCTATGGGCGATTGGACCATTGAACCCAGGGACAATATATGAGAACAGAAACTCAAATAGCCAACACAAATGCTTGGAGTGGCTTGATAAGCAAGACCCAAAATCCGTGTTATGTGTTTCGTTTGGAACAACTACTTCGATGACAGAAGAAGAGATCAAAGAGCTTGCAATGGGGTTAGAACAAAGCGAACAAAAGTTCATCTGGGTGTTGAGAGATGCTGATACAGGACATTTTTTTGCAGGCGATGTTGAGAGAGCTGAGCTGCCAGAAGGTTATGAAGAGAGAGTAAAAGATGTTGGATTGGTGGTGAGAGATTGGGCGCCTCAACTAGAAATTTTGGCACACCCATCAACAGGTGGGTTCATGACTCACTGTGGATGGAATTCATGCTTGGAGAGTATCACCATGGGAGTGCCTATAGCTGCCTGGCCGATGCACTCTGATCAACCAAAGAATGCATTTTTGGTAACAGAGATATTGAAGGTCGGTCTGGTTGTTAACCGATGGGAAAACCGGAATGAGCTAACGACTTCATCAACCATTGCAAAATGTGTCAAGAGGTTAATGACATCAAAAGAAGGAGCAGAGATAAGGAAGAGGGCTGAGGAACTGGGTGGTGCCACCCGGCAGGCGGTGGAGGAAGGCGGTGTTTCTCGCCTGGAGTTGGATTCGTTCATTGCTCACATAACTAGGTAGGTTCTTTTCTTTCCACAGGTTTGATTGACTTTCCTTGCATTGGATTGGTGTTTTCATGCCCACGAACAAGTTTCAGACATGAAGGTAGACATTTCAAAGGATAGACGACGATAATTTGTGACTGGGTTTTGGCTGCTATGCGTCGCAATGCTGATCATCAGTGAGCACCTCATCATCTTTAAATTTTAGATTACAGACTTTGCAATAACAATGGAAGATGAAGCGTGCTATCATTGTGTTAAATGAAAAGAACTAACATTATTTTGGGGAGGCGGGGTCCCTGCTGTGGGTTGCCCCCTGCTGTGCTTGCGGTCCCCATATTTTGAATGTTTTTATCTCCAATGGTAATTTGTGTTGGAAGATATTTTGTAATTGGAGTGATGGTAATTAAACAAAATGTTTGTACAAATGATGTTTTTTTATTTTAACTCGAAATATTCATTGTTTTGATGCATAATTTCAAAAACTTTATTCACACATCATTTTGAATTTTTTTTGGATGAGAATTTTGTTTATAAATCATTTTCATTTGTAACTTATACAAAATCTCGAGGGGTGTATATGTAATTTGCCCATAAATTTTCTTACTTCACATGTCAAATCAAACTTTTAAAACTCAATTATACACTCAATTTAAAACTCAATTCAACACTTTATTCAAAAATCATAACCAAACAAATTTTTTACACTCAAATCATAATTCCACAACTCACAAACTCAAAATACAACTCACACTCTCAAATTATATTTACAAAATTCTATCAAACGCGACCTAAATATTTTTTTTTTGTAATTTTTTCAAAATATTAGGTTCACCGTTACTTTTAAAGTGATTCTTAAATGTGCAAGTGCATATCATATGTACTTATATAAGTTTTCACAAATATATGAAAATTATTTTATAAAATTGCATAAGTTTTTATAAACATACGTAAATTAATCTATAAAAATTTAAGAAATCACGAAATTACAACTTACGTATATTGTGATAACTTACGCTATTTTGAGAGATAATTTATGTATATTTGTAAAAATTTACACAAATTTATATGGTATGAATCTTATACATCTAAAAACTTCTCTTTTATCATTTAGATACAAAGGATGGAATCCTCTCCGAAGGCAGAGGGTCCTATTGGAGCCCGATGGGCTGTGAGGGTTTACCATGAGTTCTATTATGATAATTTTAATCATTTATTTTATAATTCTTTTTTTTCTCTTTTTTCTTTTTTGTATATATCAATCACGAAAAGCAACACATTGATATGATATTTAGTTACACAATTTTATCATTGATGCTATAGATTCCACAAAGATAACATTAATATCTAAAGAATTAGATTATCTCCAGTCCACTATTAGAGTGGAGGGGTCTGTTGGAACTCGTGGTGGGGTCGAGACCCACCACAAGTCTCATTCTGATGATTTAAACCATTTATTTTATAAAAAATTTATATATAGATCATTCATGATAATTTTATCACGTCTTCAAAATATATATATATATATATATAATTTTAAGAATAAATCATTCATTTTATAACAAAAATATGGTAAATATATAAGATTATATCTATTGAATCTATATTTTTTATATAAATAAAATTTTAAAAAATAAATAATTTAAATTATCAAAATAAGACTCATGAGTTGTGACAAACTCTGCAATTTCCAATAACACCCAACAGTCAACTGGGTAGAATCCCATTCAAATGTGAATTACATACACACACATATATATTGGGGTGCTTGTTTTGTGTTTTTTTGAGCTAACTTATAACTTCTAGCTTTCAAAAAGTTATATTGGACTGTTTGGTTAAACTTATTTCAAACAGTGTGCCTGTTTGGCACAGCTTATTTTCAACTTAAATCAACTTATAGCTTAAAATTAGTGATTTTGGAGTGTTTGGTGTAGCTTATGGGTGTAGATTATAGCTTTTTATAAGTGGAAAATGAGCTTTTTGGTTGAGTTGGGAAGGAAGTGCTTCCCCAAAACAACTTAAGCAGGAAGCTGCCATTTGAGAGGCAAAATGACTTAAATGCCTCTCACAATTTCAAGTTATTACAAGTGTGCCATGTATATAAATCAAAACACACTTATTTTTCTCTCTCTTAAGAACCAGAGAGGCGATTTCCGGCGAGATGAGACGATTTTTGGCTACGGCGGGGGATTTCTGGTTCCTCTCTCTCTCTTCGTTATCTCTTCTCTCTCTCTCTCTCTGGTTCGTGCAGTCTGAAACCCTAACGTCGCGACCTAGAACCCTAACGTTGCGATCAGTGAACCATCGCCATTGCATCAACGAACCATAGCTCTTTCCACAGGTTTGATTGACTTTCCTTGCATTGGATTGGTGTTTTCATGCCCACGAACAAGTTTCAGACATGAAGATAGACATTTCAAAGGATAGACGACGATAATTTGTGACTGGGTTTTGGCTGCTATGCGTCACTACTGCCATCTCTCTCTCTCTCTCTCTCTGCGATCGTGATTGCGATTTGAAACCCTAACCACCGCCATCCCTCTCTCTCTCTATCTACGTTGTTTGTCACCATCGCCATTGCGATCGCGATCGCGATCGCGATTTGCATTGAAACCTTAACCACTGGCGGTTGTTCGCCGGTGGCGTTGAAATCCTAGAAAAAAAATTGAAGAAAAAGGAAAAAAATCAATATTAATAATAATTTTAAAATAAAAAATTATATATTTTTGAAGAAAAAGAAAAAAAAATCAATATTAATTAAAAAATCAATATTAATTGGTATTATTAATTATTAATAAATTAATATTGTATATTTTTTAAATGAATTAATAATTAATTGATACTAATTAATAACAATTGTTGATTATTAATATTATCATATACTAATAAAAATTAATTATTAATATTAATTGATACTAATTAATAATTTTAGTATTAATTTAGACTAATTTAGCCATTAATTGATACAAATTAATAATTTTTGTATTAATTGATACTGATTAAGCAATTAATTGATACTAATTAATTTATAATGGAAAAAATTGATACAATAATACTTCCATTACATTTTTATCAAGTGTATCAATTTTTATATTAGTTGATACTAATTAATACTAATTATATTAACTTTTATTAATGAAATAATTTTTTTAAATTAAAACTGAAAAAAATGACAAAATTATCATTTTTATATCATATAAGGGCAAAAAGGTCAATTATACAGAAAAAGCTATTTTACAGCTTATCAACCAAACACTACTCTGTTGCTTAAATCTATAATCTCACAGCTGCACCAAACAAGTTAACAACTTATGTTTACAGTTATAAGTTATAATCTGTTAAGTTATAATCTATAATCACTTTTTCACAGTTCTACCAAACGGGGCCAGTTTCTGATTCTAACAACTTATTTTAACTTAAAAAAGTTGATTCTGAGAAACTGCTCACCCCTTACTTTTGATTATCAACTTCTGATGTGAACATGTTACTTCACGGTTATACTCTTAGATTTTTTTATTTTTTATTTTTTTAAAAAAATAGAAAAAGACCCAAATGAATTATATATTATTATTATTATTATTATTATTTATAAGAAATGTAGACAAGTAGTGAATAATAAAAAATAAAAGTTAACTGAAAAAACTACTTCACACCTTATTTAACAAACACTTCTCAACAACTTAAATCTATAATCCAATAGTTACACCAAACAGATTAATAGCTTCTGATTAAAGTCATAATCTATAATCTGTTAAGTTATAATTTATAATCTGTTTTAACAACTACATCAAACGGGGCATTAACTATTTTGTCACTAGTATCTCATCTCTCTCTCTGCCTTCTATTTTCGTTTCTTTTACATCTCTATTTTGTCAATTTCCCTCTCTCATATTTCTTTCTATATATATATACAGTTTTTAAATCTTTCTCTCTTTCAATTTTATTTGATTTTTTTTTCTCTATTTGCTCCTTTTACTTTAAGAATAATGGGCGAATTATACTAACAATTTTTATAGTTTGAGCCTTATGCCATTTTGATTTTTGATTTTTTAATTATGACACATTTGACCCTGAATTTTAAATTTTGTTCCATGAGACCCACCACAAGTCTCATTTATTCTGATGATTTAAATCATTTATTTTATAAAAAATTTATATATAGATCATTCATGATAATTTTTTCAAGTCTTCAATATATATATATATATATATATAAAAATATAATAAATATATAAGGGTATATATATTAAATCAATATTTTTTATATAAATAAAATTTTAAAAAATAAATAATTTAAATTATCAAAATAAGACTCATGAGTTGTGACAAACTCTGCAATTCCCAATAACACCCAACAGTCAATTGGGTAGAATCCCATTCAAATGTGAATTACATACACATACATATATATTGGGGTGCTTGTTTGGATTTTTTTGAACTAACTTATAACTTCTAGCTTTCAAAAAGCTATATTGGACTATTTGGTTAAACTTATTTCAAACAGCGTGCCTGTTTGGCACAGTTTATTTTCAACTTAAATCCACTTATAGCTTAAAATAAGTGATTTTGGAGTGTTTGGTATAGTTTATGGGTGTAGATTATAGCTTTTTATAAGTGAAAAATGAGCTTTTTGGTTGAATGGGGGAGGAGTTGCTTCCCCAAAACAGCTTAAGTGGGAAGCTGCCATTTGAGAGGCAAAATGACTTAAATGCCCCTTACAATTTCAAGTTACTACAAGTGTGCCATGTATATAAACCAAAACACACTCATTTTTCTCTCTCTTAAGAACCAGAGAGGCGATTTCTGGCGAGATGAGACGATTTCTGGCGACAGCTGGGGATTTCTGGTTCCTGTTTCTCTCTCTTCGTCATCTCTTCTCTCTCTCTCTCTCTCTCTCTCTCTCTCTCTCTCTCTCTCTCTTCACGATCTCTCTTTTCTCTCTTTTGCTCGCTCGCTCTCTCTCTCATGATCTGCTCCGTCTTCACCTCCGATTACCACCACCATCGCGATCGCAATCTGAATCCTAACCTGCCATTGCGATCGACCCGTGCTCTCTCTCTCTCTCTTTGCGATCACGATTGCGATTTGAAACCCATCGCGATCCCTCTCTCTCTCTCTCTCAATTGATTTGCGTTGTTTGTCGCCGTCGTCGTTGCGATCGCGATAGTGATTGCGATTTGCGTTGAAACCTTAGCCACTGGTGGTTGTTTGCTGGTGGCGTTGAAACCGTAGAAAAAAAATTGAAGAAAAAGGAAAAAATCAATATTAATATTAATTTTAAAATAAAAAATTATATATTTTTGAAGAAAAAGAAAAAAAAATCAATATTAATTAAAAAATCAATATTAATTGGTATTATTAATTATTAATAAATTAATATTGTATATTTTTAAAATGAATTAATAATTAATTGATACTAATTAATAACAATTGTTGATTATTAATATTATCATACTAATAAAAATTAATTAGTAACATTAATTGATACTAATTAATAATTTTAGTATTAATTTAGACTAATTTAGCCATTAATTGATACAAATTAATAATTTTTGTATTAATTGATACTGATTAAGAAATTAATTGATACTAATTAATTTATAATGGAAAAAAAATTGATACAATAATACTTCCATTACATTTTTATCAAGTGTATCAATTTTTATATTAGTTGATACTAATTAATACTAATTATATTAACTTTTATTAATGAAATAATTTTTTTAATTAAAACTAAAAAAAATGACAAAATTATCATTTTTATATCATATAAGGGCAAAAAGTCAATTATACAGAAAAAACTATTTTACAGTTTATCAACCAAACACTACTCTGTTGTTTAAATCCATAATCCCACAGCTGCACCAAACAAGTTAACAACTTATGTTCACAGTTAAAATCTATAATCTGTTAAGTTATAATCTATAATCACTTTTTCACAGTTCTACCAAACGGGGTCAGCTTCTGATTCTAACAACTTATTTTAACTTAAAAAAGCTGATTCTAATGGTCACCCTTGCTTCTGATTATCAACTTCTGATGTGAACATGTTAATTCACAGTTACACTCTTAGATTTTTTTATTTTTTATTTTTTAAAAAAATAGAAAAAGACCCAAATGGATTATATATTATTATTATTATTATTTACTAGAGGGTCATAATTTTTGTGGCTACAATGGCTCAAAAATGTCAAAACAACGTCATTTTGGCATGATTTGCACCCAAAACGACGTCGTTTTGAAAGTTTTGAGCCATTGCGGTCACAAAAATTGTGGCCCTCAAACATTTTCCTTTCCAAACAGATGTTCCAAAAGTGCTCTTTTCCATAAATCTAAAAGAAAAAATTTATATACATAACAAAGTGTAATTAAAAAAAATCATAATTTTTAATTTTATCAATTTAAATTTTAAAATTTTTATTTATTTTTAATTTAAATTATTTGTTATTTTAATTAAATAAATTAATGAAAAAAAAGTATTTTAATTAAAAAAATTAATAAAAAAAGAGTATTTTAGACATTTTCGTGCACAATTATTATTATTTATATCAATTTTACTTCATGAAAATAAACAAATAATTTAAATTAAAAATAAATCAAAAGATTGGATTTAAATTAACAAAATTAAAATTTTATTTTGTTAAAAGATTTAAATCCTAATTTTTTTTGGTAAATTCCCCAAAAGACAATTATAGCTAGCCACTCGTCAAATGTTTTTCGCTTTCCCAAGTCTAAGCTTGAATTCGGCTTTAAAAATTAAAAAAGAAAAAAAGTTTTCTAACCTGGGACCTTGAACCCCTTCTCTTCATTGATCAGCAACTTAACAAAAATATATAAGGCACAGCATGTTCATTGCCTCAAATGTTGTAAAAATATAATCAGAATCATTGAAAATATAGGAAAATGCCTTACACCACTAACTGGTGGTGGTTCTAATGATATGACAGTGGGTCTCACCTATTGTCACAGTGTATTTGTGACTTTATTTATTTATTTATTTTTTCAATTGCTACCTCACTAGTGGTGGGATTAATGATAACAAATTAGTGATCCATAACATTAGTCGAAAATATATGTATGCGTCATGCACTACGTAATTGAAAACTGTTTTTTGTAGTCAAGGAAGCGCCACGCCACGTACACATCGTCCTCTCATTCAATGACCCTGCATTCATTGACCTTGCATAACTGAAAATGGATGGTATCGATATTATCTCTCTTACTTGCTATTATTTTAGTGAAAACAAGCTTGAAATCTGCATATTAGAGCACAATTTTCTTCGATAATAATTTATATAAGACCATTTTTATAACAACCATACACCCATTCTTCCAAAAATAATAATATAATTTAGTTAGTCCATTGCTGACTTCTAGTGCAAAAAAAAAAAAAAACAAAACAAGAAAGTGAAATGGGAAAGCTACTAAACAATCAAATATTCCAATAAGAAGAAACGGGCAAACCTTTGAATTTGATTTTGAAGAAATGGGCAAACGTTTGAATCAAATATTCCACAATTAGTTGCCTGTGTAAGATTTCTGAATAGTCTTTATATTCAATTGTATTAAATTGACAAAGGGTTATCAGTTTATATATATCTAGACAAACAAAAAAAAGGGACATTTTTGTGACAGTTCTTATCACAAATTCCTATATAAAGAGACTAACTCATTTCAAGCAGATTGGAGATTGAGAAACTCTCTTTTCAGAAAATATAATCATCCATGGAAGTTCATAATCAACATCCAAGCCATGACACGAAACAAGCTGAAGTGGTTGTAATCATGGTGCCTTTTCCATGCCAAAGCCACCTCAACCAGGTCCTCCACCTCTCCTGCCTAATCTCCTCCTACAACATCCCGGTTCACTACGCTTGCTCCGCCACCCACGTTCACCAAGCTAAACTCCGCTTCAATGGCATTAACAGCCATGCCTTTGCCCAAATCCACTTCCATGAGTTCCCCACCCCTCATTTCGTCTCTCCTCCACCCGACCCCAATGCTCTGAGTAAATTTCCATCACATCTCCAACCATCCTTTGAAGCCTCTTTGCATCTCCGCCACCCCATGACCAAACTCTTACACAAAATCTCTTCCACAACTAGAAGAGTTATAGTTGTCCACGACGCCCTCATGGCTTATGTGGTTCAGGACATCGCTACCACACCAAATGCAGAATCCTATTCTTTCAACGCCACTTGTGCGTTCACTTGTTTCTTTGACGGATGGCAAATGATGGGAAAACCATTCCATGTGGACAAACCACAGGGGTTACCATCTTTTGAAGGATGTTACCCTTCCGAGATTCTAAATTTAATCACCCTCCAAACTAAGTATTTGAAATTTACATCTGGATCTATTTTGAACTCATGCAGATCAATCGAAGGTACTTACATTGATTTAATGAAGGTGGCACTAATTGGTGAAGACAAGCAGCTATGGGCCATGGGGCCATTGAACTCGGGAAGGGTAGATGACAGCAAAAGCTCAAATAGCCAACATAAATGTTTGGACTGGCTTGACAAACAAGCCCCAAATTCAGTGTTATATATTTCGTTTGGAACGACAACTTCGATGACAGATCAAGAGATCAAAGAACTTGCAATGGGGCTGGAACAGAGTGGACAAAAGTTCATCTGGGTGCTTAGAGATGCCGATAAAGGAGACATTTTTGCAGGCGATGTCAAGAGAGCAGAAGCACTGCCAGAAGGTTATGAAGAGAGAGTTGAAGGAGTTGGACTGGTGGTGAGGGATTGGGCACCTCAACTTGAAATTTTGGCACACCGATCAACGGGTGGGTTCATGAGTCACTGTGGATGGAATTCATGCCAGGAGAGCATCACCATGGGAGTGCCGATAGCAACCTGGCCGATGCACTCGGATCAACCCAAGAATGCATTTCTGGTAACAGACATATTAAAGGTTGGTGTGGTTGTCAAGCAATGGGCAGCACATGAGGAGGAGGTGGTGGCTTCATCAACCATTGCAAAAGCTGTCAAAAGGCTAATGACATCAACAGAAGGGGAGGAGCTGAGGAAGAGGGCGGAGGAACTGGGTGGTGCCGCCCTGCAGGCAGTGAAGGAAGGTGGAGTTTCTCGCACAGAATTGGATTCATTCATTGCTCATATAACTAGGTAAGTTCGTTGAGTGATGCAGCATGAATATGGGTTTTTTCCTTTGTTTGGATTGTGGCTCAGAACTTCTCCATAATCACAACAATCCAAAAAAAGTATTCGATGAATAAAATCATATTAGTGTACTATATATGATAGAAGCATAGTCAAGTGCTTCATATTCTCTCTATAAAATGTCTCATCTGTGCGTCACATGTTTTTAGTGAGTCTGGATCCTCTGCCGTGTTTTCTTGGAGTGGATCTTGTAGTGCTAATGAAACTACGTCATTTTGTTCCCTTTTTTGTCTTTTTCCCTTCCTCTGTTTTCTCTTCCTGTGTTTTGAACTGAGACCCAAAACCAAAAACGAAAAGCAGAGGAGGAGGAACGGAGGACTCAAAATGACGGAAGCCGGACAAATCTGTAGGCTCGACGAATGGAGGATCGGCGATCGGCAACTGGGAAGATGACCGACAGGAGAGACCCAAAATGTTCATCAGATGCAGGATTAGGCACTTTGGGAAGATTAGTAAAAAGTCAGCTTTTTAGCTTTTTAGCTTTTTTTTAGCCATACAAGTCAGCTTTTTTTATCTAAAAGAAACCAGCTTTTTGCCAAAAAAAAATTATCAAAGAAGTCAAAAATTCAAAAAGTCAATTTTTCACCAACTTTTCAAAATACCACTAACTTTTAACCATTATCCCAGTCGCAAGTAAAGAGACTCCACCAGGAGAGGGAGAGAGAGAGAGAGGGGTAGAGGTGTTTATACAAAAAAAGAGAGTAAAGAGTCAATTACAAAAAAGTGGAGATAGACCCAAAAAAGCGTAGAGAGAGAGAGAGAGAGTCAATTACCTGGGTAATAGCTTCTCGGCCATTTCCCATTTTCAGGCAACCATAGATAGAAGTTTATGGTTTTGGGGCCCAGAATACAAGCACAAGGTTTTTTTTTTGGTCATTTCATTGACAATTTAGAGGCGGATTTGAAATTATCCAGTGGGCTTGCTTGTATGTTGTTTCTAGTTGTTTGAAAGATAGTCAAATAAATGTTGCAACTATTCAGACAGATCAGGACTATTGAAGGCCGAACATTGGTCGTGCTCTTAATATGTAGAATGTTTTGAGGTTTATTGAACAAAATGCTTGATGAATCTAATTATGCAGAAATAGAAATAAAATTGTTTCTTAACAGTTTTAAGCTTTAATAGTCGCTTTTTAAGTCACCGGTCCTCCGTTCGTTGAGCCTACAGATTCGTCCGTCTTCTCGTCGTTTTGGGTCCTTTTATAAGGCTTAGGGTGAGATACTTGGGGTGTGCCCCAAGGGGTACCCAAGTGTTTTAGAGGGAGAGGTTATGGGCAAAACGGGCTAGATCCATTGGACCCAAAAATCACCACACGCGCGCGCCGCCGCCGTCCGTCCGGTTGGGCTTCTAATCTTTTTGGGCCAAAAACATTTGAATTTAATTTTATTTTTTATTAAAATAAAATCCATTCAAATTAAATTAGTTTGGATTTTTTGTTCATCCAAACAGGGCCCTTCCCGGTTTCAAACAGAAATAACCTGTTTTGGAAATAGTGCACACCCAAACAGGGCCCTTCCCGTTTTCAAATCTGTTTGAATTCAAAACCCAACAGGTATGATACCTGTTCAATTCAAAACCAAGAGCTACATACCTGTTTATTTCAAATCCAAGGGCCACCTTCACATCTATAAATAGGACCACCTTCATTTGATATTTTGCATTCAGAAATTTCGTATTTCACTTCTGTTTTCTATTCTTCATCTTGCTGCATTTTATTTCCGAAAGAAAGAGTATAAACACTTAGTGTGTTCGTAAGGCAAACAATTTGTAGTGCTGCTATTGTTTGTGGTAGATCATTTCATCCTGGGAGATAGACGTCCGAATTCTGAAAGCACCGTGGAGAGGACGAATCTGTCTTAAGGACACAGTGTTAAACACTGGACTTGATCAGAAAAATAATTCGAAGAAATTAAATCAAGTAAGTTATTTAATTACTTTCAGTGTTGTTTTATTTGTTTATTTATTCAGATTTTAATTTTGTTTTTGTAACAAAATAAAATCTGTTTTTTTTATTTATTTAGTTTTATTTCGAGTTTGATTTTTGTAATCAAACATATTCTCTCCTTTTCTCTATTTCTTTTATTCTTGTTGTTGTTTTGTACACAACAGAATTAAATCTTTTTAAATACAGTGAAGATTGTCCAACAGTTTGAAAGATAGTCAAATAAATGTTGCAACTATTCAGACAGATCAGGACTATTGAAGGCCGAACATTGGTTGTGCTCTTAATGTGTAGAATGTTTTGAGGTTTATTGAACAAAATGCTTGATGAATCTAATTATGCAGAAATAGAAATAAAATTGTTTCTTAACAGTTTTAAGCTTTAATAGTCGCTTTTTAAGTCACCGGTCCTCCGTTCGTTGAGCCTACAGATTCGTCCGTCTTCTCGTCGTTTTGGGTCCTTCGTCCGTTTCTTGTTTTTTCCTTTTCGTTTCTAGTTTTGGGGCTTAGTTCAAAAAGAGACAAAAATAGGACAAAACGACGTAGTTTAATTAGCACTACAGGATCCACTGCAGGAAAACACTGTAGAGGATCCGGACTCATTTTAAGTAGGAAATTTTATACAAATCTAAGAGTTGCATAACTCAACTGGAACGAAAATGAAAATTGTTAACGGTTACAATTAATGTGACATCCCAATTTTCGTTAATAAATCAAGTCAACTTTAAATTATAATTTTAGGCAACTAATAATCTCAAAAATACAAATTGTCTCTAAAATAATAACACAGATGTCTTCAAAAATAATTTATACAAATCTCCAAAAATAATAAGAGTAATGCTAAAGACCCTAAAAGTTTTACCAAAATTTTTACCAAGTTTGGGTCTCACACCTATGTGAGACCTTTGGTAAAAATTTCGATAGAACTTTTGGGATCTCTTAACATTTTTCAAATAATAATTAGTGTATTTGGTTTCAGTTTTCTGAAAACTGAGTTTTTTTTTTTTTTTTATAGTGAATATGTTTAAAAATTTAAGTAATTTTTTTACTTTTTTAGATGCACATTACTTAGATGTATCTAAATAGTAAAATATTTATGAAAACATATTTTAACAAATTAATAAATACACAAAAATATGAAAATGTACTAAATTTTCTTATTTTTCTGTATTTTTTGGTATTTAGTGTATTTTTTAAAGAATTTTTTTTTCACAAATATTATACTTTTTAAATGTCTTTATGTTAGATGTGTCTAAAAATCTAAAAAAAATTGCTTAAAATATTAAAAAATTTATTGAAAATATTAAAATACGAAAAATAAAAGAGTAGAATTTCCTGAAAACTGTTTTCTAAAAACTAGAACCAAACAAGCTGTATAGTGGTATGTCCAAAATCTCTAACTCAATAATTCCTCAAATGTTTTAATTCCAATTGCCACTAAATTGCTTTGTACTTGAAAAATAAATTAATTCAAGAAATATATAATACAACAGGAATGATAAGGTTCAGATAGAGAATAAATCAATAAGGATCTAACAACTTATGATATTGCATGAACAATTTGATTCGATAATCAAGCAATTTACAAAATTGTACAAATAAATCAACTAAACATATGATAACTTGTCTAGGACCAAATATCTAGTCCTACTCAGTATATGGCCGGTGATCGGTCTCACCCAGTTCACCCAAGCACAACGGTTTATTAGGACATATAGGTACCAACTATTAGCAGAGTCTACTCGATCCATGTACATAATATTTTCACGCCATCTAGCCAAACAAATCAACATTGCCGACCCATAAAAACTTTATTGAATTTATGAAATAATTAGAATAATCAAATGTATCAACACAAAATAATTTCACAGAATTTACCAAATGACTAGTATAACAAACAAAATACAAATTCGAAATAATTAAAATTAAATCCGTCACCAACACTTTAATCATCTGATATTTCTACATGAATTTTCAAAAATGACGGATTAAAATTCTAAAATATAAAGTATGTAAAATTTGATAAAATCTACAACTCTCATTTTTTGTAAAATTATTAATACGCACTCTAAACACTTTAAATCTAAACTTAAAATTTTGATCACAAATGGAGGGAAATAGAGAGAACCGTACGACATGGATGGAAAAAGAAGGTTCACTCTCAATTTATAGTGAAGGCGGGGCTGAACTTATGCTAAGGCCACGGGGGCTTGTGTTTTTGGTAGGAATGGTAATTTGAAACCGACCCGATGGGGAACCGACCTCCTGACCCTAATTTAAGTGGTTTTTCCCCAAAAAATATCTCCGATGGGACGGGATGGTATTCAAAAATCAATTCCCGATCAATTTTGGGCCAAGGACGGTAATAAGTGTCCAACCCCCGGCCCCGTCCCGTTTGTCCCCGAAGTAATATATGTATATATATACTTTGATGCACTGTTTCTCTCTCTCTCTCATTCTCATTTCATCTTTTTTTCATTTCATATTTATTCTCTATCTCTTTTCCTCACATCTCTCTCTCTTCACCGTCTCTGATCCCTCTCTTCATCACCGTCTCTCATCTCTTTCTCCCTCTTACTCACTCATAGTTTCTTTCTTTCCCTCATACTTCTCATCTTTGTAAGATCTCAAAATGTGGTGCTTCGATCGGCGACAACAACGGTTGCGATCTCTCTCGAATTACTAATCTATATGGTGTGATCTGAAAACGTGGTGCTTCGATCGGCAACCACTAGTGATGTGTGTCCTCTCTCTCTCTCTCTCTCTAACAGACAAAGTTCCTCTTCTCTCTCTCTCTAACAGTGGAGATGATGATATGTGTGGAACTATGGTGTGTACAATTAGGGCTTTCGGCGATCTCTCTCTACTCAGATCTCTCTCTTTCTTTGTGATGTTGATGACGTTGTTGTCGATGTTGTTATTGAGTCGTTCTTGTTGCTAACTTGCTGCTGCTGTTTGGTTTTTTGTTTTTTGTTTTTTTTGGGACGGGGAATTTTTGGAGTCGGGGAAACCCGATCCCCGTTAAGGGGCGGGGACAAGGACGGTGATAGCTGCCCCATCGAGGATCGGGGTCGGGGACGGAGAAATTTTTACCATCGGGGATTGGGAACGGGGAGTGTGATCCCCAGCCTTGCCTTGGCTCGTTGCCATTCCTAGTTTTAGGTCCTAAAAATAGGGTTTTCAAATTTATTAGTAGTATATTCAAAATTTAAATATGTTTAATTTGTTTTTATTAATTTAGGGTCAATTTAAAAAGTTTCAAAAAATTGTGTTAGGCCTAATTAAAAAAATATTTAATCACAAATGTGGTTAGGCCCAATTGAAAAAAAAAGAAGAATTAAAACATATACAAGTATAGTTAGCCCAAATAATGGTATAAATAATTTTTTTCCCTAATTTTTCTCTCTCATAAACTATATTTTAATGAAATAAATAATTTTACCCTAATTTTTTTACCCTACGTCTCTATCATATTTTAATTGAATAAAATTTTCCTAATTTTTGGCCCTAATTTTGTTTCATTAAATTGTGTTCCATAATTTCTTTTCTATCAGATATCAAATAGTGAGTGAATTGTGTGTTTTGTGTAGAAAATTGATTATACAATCATGTTTTCTTTTCATTTATATTTGCTTTTCACATTACTGGGGAAACAAAATTATTATCTCACTCTTTAATTTAACACAATATGAAATCATTTATGTTTACTCACATTGCTGGAACATTTCATTGATTAGATTTGTTGATAAATTAGTTCATTTTGTTAATTTGAACTATATCTTTTGGAATTTTTTTTTTTTTGATATTATGAATAAATACATTTTGATAACTATTTTGATATCAATTGATGGTAGTAACATCGAATTAGGTGATTTTATTTTTTATTTTTATGAATATAAGCCTTATTTTTTTGTTTCACCGTAGACTCTGAAAACTCAGGCGAACCTAAGTTAAAGAAACTCGGAGGAAAAGAAAAAAAAATTAACAAAATAAATAAAAAGAGCGTACAAATGGAATAGGGTTTAGGCATAGGTTTTTGTTTGGGGAGCACTTAAGATAATAAATGAATAAAATAAACAAACAAAAAGAAGGAAGTGTGGGAATGGCATCCGCAGCCCCACGTGGGTCGCTACCTTAAATATATATATATATTAATTTAAAATGGGAACAGAAAGTTCAAAGCATCAAAAAAAGGGCAATGGTAGAGGGTCACAATTTTTGTGACTCAAATGGCTCAAAACTGTCAAAACGACGTCGTTTTGAGCACAAAACATGCCAAAACGACGTCGTTTTAGCAGTTTTGAGCCATTTCAGCCACACAAATTGTGGCTCTCAAACATTATTCTAATTTGAAATGATTGGTATAATGCACCGGTATAGTGTCATTTTTGCCTTTTTTTTTAATTTTATTTTTTTATATTTATTTTAATTATTTATTTCTATATTTCTTTCCTTTATTATTATTAATTGTTTTTTTCTTTTTATTCATTTTATTTTATAAAATTGAATAGAATAAATCATTAGATATACGATAGAATTATATGGTATGATATGTGTCATTTTTTAATTTGTTATATATCTAATGAAGTAGAATCTAATTCTATTATCATGTCATTTTTGGTGAATTTATGAGTCTTTATTATTTCTTCTGAATTTATAAAAAATTATAAAACAAATATTAAGATAATTTTCCTATCTAAAAAAAAACTACTAAGATAATTCACAAAAACAGAAGAAAATACATATATATATATATATAAATGATTAATTTTATTAATACATAAATTATACTTGCATAATAAATAATCAACTATTAAGATAATTCACTGAACTAATAAAGAAGTATAAGAAAATACTTATATATACAAATTACTAATTTTATTAATACATAAATCATACTCGCATAACAAATAACTAAATTTATTAATAAGTAAATCATTAAGTAAATTAACAATTTTTAATGATATGAAAAATATTTTCTAATTAACCATTTTATTAATAAATAAATCATTAAGTCAATTAACAATTTTTAATGATATGAGAAATATTTTTCAATAAATAATTTTGATAATTTATTATTGGAAAGAAGAATAGTTTTTTTTTCTTGAGTATTGTATTAAATTAAAATTTATAACTTGTAATTTCTAATATTATAGAAACGATTCATATTTTAAACAAACTTTATAGATGTATTTGTAATTTGTTAAAAAATAAAATATTTATGTTTTGTAATTAACCAAGAATGTTTGTATAATTACGAAAAAGCGTGTTTCATAATTGACTAAGAATGTTAGCATAATTATGAAAAAGTCTGTTTCATAATTAACTAAGAACGCTTGTATAATTATGAAAAAACTTTCACTCAACATATAGGCTATCATTAGTAAATTATTTAAAATTAAGGCCAAAATTAAAAAGAAAAGATGAATCTCAAACAATTAAGCGATTCTTATATACATAGATATATATTTTCTTGGCGAGGAAGAAAGCATAGAAAATGGGAGATAATTGACTTTTAGAAAGAGATGAATAATAATGAGTTGAAAATAAAAAAGATATAAACTAAATATAATAAAATAAATTATGTTTTTATTTAAAAATTTCTCCACCAAAATATTATAACAAATTAACAATACTTTTCATTAAAATATTTAATACCTCAAAAATAACGAAATACACAATTCATAATTTGGCAGACAATTAAAAATGTATATTGGAATATGAACAACATTTAGAGCATCTCCAACGGTGACTCAAATTTTTCACCAAATCTAAATAAAAAATGACCCATTTTACCAACTTTGATATCACTCGCTCCAACGGTTCACCTTTCACCAAATCTATCCTGGGACAATCGGGTGGTCGACCGGCCGGTTGACCGGTTAGGCCAAAAATATATATATATATATTTTTTTCGCGAATTGTCTGAACTTTTTTTTTTTAACTTTCTGAACTTTTTTCAGGACGACCGGGTGGTCGACCGGCCGGTTGACCGGTTAGGCAAATTTTTTTTTTTTTTTTTTAACCGTTTGAACTTTTTTTCCTGAACTGTTTGAATCTTTTACTAGTTGACCGGTTGGTCAACCGGCCGGGCAACCGGCTGGTTGGCCGGTGTACCTCTTTCAACGGTTAGTAACAGTGATTTGGTAAAATCTGTGTCTCGTTCTCAGTTTGATGCTTTTTTGGCTGAAATCTCATTTTGATATCAATCTGGTGCAACGGTTAGAGCATAAAAAAGTACATTTTTCATCAAAATTTGAATCTGATATCAACTTTGATTCACCGTTAGAGATGGTCTTACAAACATATATACATACATGCGTATAAAACAAAAACAAAAAAAACAAATAATCATAGCTAACTAGCCAATATTTAACTGTCCCAAAGTCTTTGATTTTGCTTTAAAAATAATAACAAAAAGTCCAACCTTTGAATGAGAAAACCCCTTTTCTTCATTGATTATTCTAAATTCTGATATTATCACTCTACTTGTCGGCGCGATTTTTCTTAATATTTTACAATAATAATATAATTTTATACTATGCTGACTACCCGAACATCAAAAATAAAGAAATAAATAAATAAATCAAGCATTGTAATAAGAAGAAATGGCCAAACTTTGAGTCATTTTTATTACGGTTCGTAATACAAATTCCGATATAAAGAATCAACTCATTTCAAATAGATAGAAGATTGAGAAACTCACTTTCAGAAAATATAGTCATCCATGGATGTTCATAACCAACAACATCCATGCGATGCCTACAAACAAGCTGAAGTAGTTGTAATCATGGTGCCTTTTCCATGCTATAGCCACCTCAACCAGGTTCTCCAGCTCTCCTGCCTAATCTCTTCCTACAACATACCCGTTCACTACGCTTGCTCTGCCACCCACGTGCACCAGGCTAAACTCCGCTTCAATGCCACAAACCGCCTTTCCTATGCCCAAATCCATTTCCATGAGTTCCCTACCCCTCCTTTCCTCTCTCCTCCCCCCGACCCCAATTCTAAATTTCCAACACATCTCATACCATCCTTTGAAGCCTCTTTGCAACTCCGTGACCCCATGACTGAATTCTTGCACAAAATCTCCCCCATGGCTAGAAGAGTTGCTGTTGTCCACGACGTCCTCATGGCTTATGTGGTTCAGGACACCGCTACCATACCAAATACTGAAACTTATGCTTTTAACCCTGTTGGCACGTTCACTTCGTTCTTCAACGGATGGCAAATGATGGGAAAGCCTTTCCAGGTAGATGAACCACAAGGGTTACCATCTGATGAAGGATGTGTCCCTTCCGAGATCCGGAGTTTACTAACCCTCCAAACTGATTTTTTGAAATCTACATCTGGAACTATCATCAACTCGTGCAGATCAATTGAAGGTACTTACATTGATTTATGGAAAGAGGTACAGGTTGACAAAAACAAACAGATATGGGCAGTTGGGCCATTGAACACCGGAGCGGTAGATAATGGCAGAAATTCAAATAGCCAACACAAATGTTTGGAATGGCTTGACAAACAAGACCCAAAATCTGTGTTATATGTTTCGTTTGGAACGACAACTTCATTGACAAATCAACAGATCAAAGAGCTCGCCATTGGGTTGGAACAGAGCGGACAAAAATTCATCTGGGTGTTGAGAGATGCCGATAAAGGGGACATTTTCTCAGGTGATGTTAAGAGAGCTGAAGTATTGCCAGAAGGTTATGAAGAGAGACTGAAAGGAGTTGGATTGGTGGTGAGAGATTGGGCACCACAACTTGAAATTTTGGCGCACCAATCTACAGGCGGGTTCATGAGTCACTGTGGATGGAATTCATGCCTGGAGAGCATCACTATGGGATTGCCGATTGTAGCCTGGCCGATGCACTCAGATCAACCGAAGAATGCATTTCTCGTGACAGACATATTGAAGGCTGGTGTGGCTGTTAAACAATGGGCAGAACTTCAGGAGTCGGTAGTGGCTTCATCAACCATTGCAGAAGCTGTCAAGAAGCTAATGGCATCCAGAGAAGGGGAGGAGATGAGGACGAGGGCGGAGGAATTGGGAGGTGCCACCCGGAAGGCCGTAGAGGAAGGTGGTGTTTCTCGAATGGAATTGGATTCGTTCATTGCTCACATAACTCGGTAGATTTGTTTATTGATTCAGGATGAATTGGCTTTCCTTGCATTGGATTGTAGTCCAGACCTCTGAAATCACAACAATCTGGAAATAAGTATTTGATCAATAAAAATCATTTTAGTAATATATGATAGAAGTATAGTCAAGTGCAATAATTCTCGTTCTTGTCTCTTTCTTTGTCCGTGTGCAATGGGAACAAGGCTAATTAACCATAAAAAGGTATTTATTAGAGTATACAAAGGCAAATTAACTAGTGATTGGATTCACCCACCTCATCCAAGTATAATCGCTTATTCGAGTATATTAGTGTAAACTATTGTCGGAGTTCACTCGATCCATGTACGGAATATTTTCACATCATTTAATCAAACAAATTAACATTGCAAACACAGAATAACTTCACTGAATTTATACAATAACCAGAATAATAAAGCGTATCAACACAGAATAATTTTATAGAATTTATCAAATGAGTAGTACAAATTGAAAGTAATTAAAATTAAACTTTTTACACAGAGATTTAGAGTAGTACAAAATTAATTGTACGGGAAACAAATAAATCTTCTCGTATGATCCTGTTGATCAAGTTTGCACTCCTCCAAACAATGTTGCTTTGCCACCTGAAAACACAAACGTGAGCTAACCGGCGGGTGTGTGCCGGAAACCCCTCCGATGCCTAAGTTAGCAATTAGACTATAGACAATAAGCTCTGTGTATTCTAGAATAAGAATTGGGATACCTGTACAAAGGTCTGGTCATGAGCTTTTATAGACTTTACTTTGGCACAATCCTAGTAGGATTCCAACTCTCCCTATGAGAGTCCTCCTAGGAATCACACACCCTCCTCACTACCAACCAAGTGAGATTGTTTTGCACAATCCTAGTAGGACTATACTCTCCTTAGCAGAGTCTCTTAGGAGTCATACTCCTACTCACTACCAACCAAGTGAGATGGTTTACACAATCCCAGTAGGACTCTAACTCTCCTTAGTAGAGTCCTACTAGGAGTCTCATCACTGCAAGCCAAGTGAGATGGCTGGACCTTTTACCTCGGTTATACATTCCTGCCCGAACTGATTTATCTCGGTCCCCTGCCCTTCGGACCGTGTGATCGAAAGCCGATCTAACGGATGCCACCCTGCCGAGCTATATACAGCTCTGTCCTCGCCATTGATGCTACCTCCTTTTAATAAGTTGCTACAACCACACCGAGTTAAGTTACCTCGGTCACACGCTTAAGTAATGATGTAGATGGCGCCCGGCCGAGTTATACCAAGACCGGCCGAGCTATACCAAGCCCGACATCCTTTCTCACCAATACCTCGGCTAACCACCAGGCCCACTTATTTCGGCTGACATCTTTACCTCGGCTAACATTGCGGTCAGCCAAGTTACTTCGGCTCTGTGATACTTTTAGCACTACTATCAGTCTTGACTTCGAGATGACGCCCTGTAGAGCTATCGTTTAGCTCGGTCCTCTTTCTACCGATACCTCGGTCCATAGTTCGGCCCAAACCTAAAATATGAGATGTCTTCTTGGCCTAAGACCGAGCTACACCAGCCCTTATCTCGACCCGTTATGCGGTCCAACTCCCAAAGAAGACTCTTCCTAGCTCGGCCCAATTTGTTTACAAATTACCCTCTCAATTGCCCCTTAATTCCATCTGCGTAGCATGATTGGGATTATTTTTCCTCCAGCTGAGCTAAGAAGTTATGTGGTTTCACGGCTTGTTCGGTCCCAATAAGCCTTGTCAGTTGCTGAGCATGTCCTTCCACTAATCTGGTACGACGTTATTCCCAGGATACATGGCATGTCCCCAATATCCTTGTTCTCCTTATTATCATCGTCATGCCAAAAATTCGAATAGCCCTGATTTTTTGCCTTTAACGTATATATCCTTCGAGTTTGTATACGTCGAGTCGTTCTTTCTGTGTCTTGCCGAACAGACTAACTCGGTTTATACGAACCTTGACAACCTGTTTTGGTTGAGGTAACCATCATCCCGGTTAAAGAGTTCCAAAAATTTGTTGGTCAAACCTGCGAACCTGCTTTGGCCGAGGTAACCATCATCCCAGCCAAAGAGTTTCAAAAATTTTGTTGGACATACCTGCCAACTTCCTGCAGCCTAGATCCTTATCTCAACTTAAGAGAAGTAAGTGTTGGTTTTTCCAGCCAATCTCTTCAGTTCAGATCCTTATCTTGGCTGAAGAGAGCTCAGTGTTGGTTATTCTGGCTAACTCTGAGTGAAGTGTTTGGTTATCCCTGCCAAACGTCCTGTAGCCTGGATCCTTATCCTGGGCTTAGGAGAAGTGTTGGTTTTTCTAGCCAACCTCTAAGTTGGTTATTCCGACCAACCTAGAGTAAAGTGTTTGGTTATTCCGACCAAACGTCCTGCAGCCTGGATCCTTATCCTGGGCTTATGAGGGGTGTTGGTTTTTCTAGCCAACCTCTAAGTTGGTTATTCCAGCCAACCTAGAGTAAAGTGTTTGGTTATTCCGATCAAACGTTCTGCAGCTTGGATCCTTATCCTGCGCTTAGAAGGGGTGTTGGTTTTTCCAGTCAACCTCTAAGTTGGTTATTCCGGCCAACCTAGAGTAAAGTGTTTGGTTATTCCGACCAAACGTCCTGCAGCCTGGATCCTTATCCTGGGCTTAGGAGAGCTAAATGTTGGTTATTCCGGCCAACATAGAGCTAAGCGTTTAGTTATTCCTGCCAAACTTCTTGATTGCCCCCCAAGTCGGGCAAAGACTTGTTGGTCAAACCTGCCAACTTCCTGCAGCCTAGATATCCTTATCTCGGCTTAGGAGAGCTAAATGTTGGTTATTCCGGCCAACATAGAGCTAAACGTTTGGTTATTCCTACCAAACTTCTTGATTGCCCCCCAAGTCGGGCCAAGACTTGTTGCACTTGGTTAGTCCTTCTTTCCAACCGTGCTAACTTTTGCCGAAGGTGTTCTGTCCGATATCACTGTTTGCATCGAACCCTACCTTGGTGTGCATCCCATCTTCCTCTACCAAGATGTGTTGGTGCACTCACTCTATAAGGGCTTCCATAGAAAGAGGTGGCATCATTGTTATTGAATCTCTCAATTTATGACCCACTAACAGACCTTGCTTGTACTATGCAATAGCTAGGTTTGTTGGACAATCTGTTACTTGGTTGAAGGTCTCCCAATACCGATTGTCGTAAGACTTCAATGTTTCCTTTTTGCCCATGCTGATGGAGAGAAGCTGGTCAATCTCCACTGGCGTCTTGGTGTTTGTTCTGAATCTGGTTACAAATGCCTCCGTTAGTTGTGCCCATGAGGCTATACTACCTTTTGGTGACCTTTCAAACCATGCGAAACCCATGTCGCCAAGGCTGGACGGAAACATGATACACATTAAGGGTTCGTTTTGTCGATACACGGCCATAACCTGGCGAAAGTGGCTTAAGTGTGTGTAGGGGTCTGATTCCCCCTCATAAGTTATGAATTTAGGCTGATGGAAGCCTAAGGGTAATGGTGCGTCCTCAATTGTCAGGATGAACGGTGAGCTCTGCAACCTTACAAATGCTTTGTCTGCTGGTTCATAGGCGAGGCGTGGTTCTGGAATTCCAACCTCGACACTCCTATGTGTTCTAAGAGCCAATCGTTATATTGCGGAGACTCTGCGGGGGTCACGAGCCTGAGTGTCTTCTCTCCTTCGAGCCCTTTCAGTCTTCTTTCTCTCAGGTCTGGAGTAGCGTGTCCTGGAAGTCTTTGATTGTGTATCACCTGACCTAAGGTTTCTACTTTCAGTTTATGATAGTGTGACTTGTCTGTCATGATCTTCTGAGTGGCAAAAGTGTGTGTTGCCTCTGCTCCCCTCTTTTGTTGCCACCCTTTTGCTTTTTATCTCGCACTTCATAAACTCTATGTCAGTCGCTATTCTTCTTATTACTTCGTCTTGCTCCCTTATGCGATCTTCGAGAACCTGATGATCCATCTTCCGCCTCTGTCTATCAGGGCTCCGAGAGCGGTGTGGACTTGAGCCCTGTCTTCTTCTTGCTTCTCTCCGCAGATTCCTTCGCTGGGGATCTAATTCCGCTATGGGTGGGATAGGAGGTAAACCTTCGTGCCTCCCACCCTCTTCTGGAGTTTGCCCATCTATAGCGGATTGCGGCAAGTCTTCATTGTGCGCCATTGCTTTCAACTAGAGAGGAAAATTTGATCAAGAGGTTTTGCTCTTTGTGAATTTCCCACAGACGGCGCCAATTGTACGGGAAAGAAATAAATCTTCTCGTATGATCCTGTTGATCAAGTTTGCACTCCTCCAAACAATGTTGCTTTGCCACCTGAAAACACAAACGTGAGCTAACCGGCGGGTGTGTGCCGGAAACCCCTCCGATGCCTAAGTCACCAATTAGATTATAGACAATAAGCTCTGTGTATTCTAAAATAAGAATTGGGATACCTGTACAAAGGTCTGGTCATGAGCTTTTATAGACTTTACTTTGGCACAATCCTAGTAGGATTCCAACTCTCCCTATGAGAGTCCTCCTAGGAATTACACACCCTACTCACTACCAACCAAGTGAGATGGTTTTGCACAATCCTAGTAGGACTATACTCTCCTTAGCAGAGTCCTCTTAGGAGTCATACTCCTACTCACTACCAACCAAGTGAGATGGTTTACACAATCCCAGTAGGACTCTAACTCTCCTTAGCAGAGTCCTACTAGGAGTCTCATCACTGCAAGCCAAGTGAGTTGGCTGAACCTTTTACCTCGGTTATACATTCCTGCCCGAACTGATTTATCTCGGTCCCCTGCCCTTCGGACCGTGTGATCGAAAGTCGATCTAACGGATGCCACCCTGCCGAGCTATATACAGCTCTGCCCTCGCCATTGATGCTACCTCCTTTTAATAAGCTGCTACAACCACACCGAGTTAAGTTACCTCGGTCACACACTTAAGTAATGATGTAGATGGCGCCCGGCCAAGTTATACCAAGACCGGCCGAGCTATACCAAGCCCGACATCCTTTCTCACCAATACCTCGGCTAACCACCAGGTCCACTTATTTCGGCTGACATCTTTACCTCGGCTAACATTGCGGTCAGCCAAGTTACTTCGGCTTTGTGATACTTTTAGCACTACTATCAGTCTTGACTTCGAGATGACGCCCTGTAGAGCTATCGTTTAGCTCGGTCCTCTTTTTACCGATACCTCGGTCCATAGTTCGGCCCAAACCTAAAATATGAGATGTCTTATTGGCCTAAGACCGAGCTACACTAGCCCTTATCTCGGCCCGTTATGCGGTCCAACTCCCAAAGAAGACTCTTCCTAGCTCGGCCCAATTTGTTTACAAATTACCCTCTCATACAATAACCAGAATAATAAAGCATATCAACACAGAATAATTTTACAGAATTTATCAAATGAGTAGTACAAATTGAAAGTAATTAAAATTAAACTTTTTACACAGAGATTTAGAGAAAATATATTGTGTACTACTCAAATTACTTCAAATTAATTCATCTGTCACCAACACTTTAATCATTTGATATTTATTCATGAATTTCCAAAAATGACGGATTAAAATTCTAAAGTATAAGATATGTAAGGATTGATAAAATTTACAACTCCTTTATAAAATTAATAATACTCACTCTAAACACTCTCAATCTAAAAATTTTAATCACAACAAATGGAGGGAAATAGAGAGAACCGTACGACATGGATGGAAAAAGAAGGTTCACTCTCAATTTATAGTGAAGGCAGGGCCGGCCTTTGGGCTAAGGCCACTAATGTTTGTGTCATAGGGCCTAAAATTTGGCTCAAAATTAGGGTTTCAAATTCATTAGTAATATATTTAAAATTAGAGAACTTATTAATAAGTTTCATATATAAAATTTAAAATTCATCTAATCTCAAAACAAAATACTTGCACTAATTAATTTTATATATTTTTAATTGTTACAATTTTTTTTTTTAAAATAAAATTTAAAAACACTATTACATCCCACCATTAGTGGAGGAAGGTGGAGTTTCTCGCATAGAATTGGATTCATTCATTGTTCACATAATTAGGTAAGTTCGTTTAGTGACGCGGCATGAATATTGGCTTTTCTTTGTTTGGATTGTGGCTAAGAACTTCTCTGTTTGGATTGTTGTTCAGAATTTCTCCAGAATCACAATAATCTAAAAATAAGTATTTGATGAATAAAATTATATTAGTGTACTATATATGCGTAAGAGGAGTTAACTTGAGTCCACTAGATTAATTGGCCCACTAAAAATAAGTATCTGTTTCTTTACACAAGGAAATAAACTTGGAAGTTGGAACACAGAGTTGTAATGTTCTGTTTGGTTGCTAGGAAATTGGGGGAAAAAGAAAGGAAAATTTTGAAATCTTAAAAATTGTCACAGAGTTGTGTGTTCATTTTTTCATTATTATTGCTGTATTTTCTTGTCTTCATTATCTGTATTCCTTTAGGTTGCTTTTGGATCTTGATTTGAGGAGGAAAATGGAGGGGAAAATGAATGAAAAGGAAGCTAATTTTTATTTTCTTCACAAAGCTGGACAGAAAGTTCAATTTTTATTTTTATTTGCATGTTATATGGCCTCATTTGGTGGAGTTGTGGGAAAGTGTGAAAAAATGGTTATAAATTATGATTTAATAGATTATAGATTATAACTTTAAACATAAACTGTTAACTTATTTGGTGCAGCTGTGAGATTATAAATTTAATCAACAGAGTAGTATTTGGTGAATAAACTGTAAAATAGTTTTTTGCTGTATAGTGTCATTTTTGCCTTTTTTTTTAATTTTATTTTTTTATATTTATTTTAATTATTTATTTCTATATTTCTTTCCTTTATTATTATTAATTGTTTTTTTCTTTTTATTCATTTTATTTTATAAAATTGAATAGAATAAATCATTAGATATACGATAGAATTATATGGTATGATATGTGTCATTTTTTAATTTGTTATATATCTAATGAAGTAGAATCTAATTCTATTATCATGTCATTTTTGGTGAATTTATGAGTCTTTATTATTTCTTCTGAATTTGTAAAAAATTATAAAACAAATATTAAGATAATTTTCCTATCTAAAAAAAAACTACTAAGAAAATTCACAAAAACAGAAGAAAATACATATATATATATATAAATGATTAATTTTATTAATACATAAATTATACTTGCATAATAAATAATCAATTTTATTAATAAGTAAATCATTAAGTAAATTAACAATTTTTTTAATGATATGAAAAATATTTTCTAATTAACCATTTTATTAATAAATAAATAAATCATTAATTCAATTAATAATTTTTAATGATATGAGAAATATTTTTTAATAAACAATTTTGATAATTTATTATTACATAAGAAAACAGTTTTTTTTTTCTTGAGTATTGTATTAAATTAAAACTTATAACTTGTAATTTCTAATATTATAAAATCGATTCATATTTTAAACAAACTTTATAGGTGTATTTGTAATTTGTTAAAAAATAAAAGATTTAAGTTTTGTAATTAATTAAGAATGTTTGTGTAATTACGAAAAAACTTGTTTCATAATTGACTAAGAATGTATGCATAATTATGAAAAAATCTATTTCATAATTGACCAAGAATACTTGTGTAATTACGAAAAAACCTTCACTCAACATATAAGCAACCGTTAGTAAATCATCCAAAATTAAAGGCCAAAATCAAAAAGAAAAGATGAATCTTAAACCATTAAGCGATTCTTATATGTATAGATATATATTTTCTTGGTGAGGAAGAAAGCATAGAAAATGGGAGATAATTGACTTTTAGAAAGAGATGAATAATAATGAGTTGAAAATAAAAAGATATAAAATAAAAAAAAATGATTGAGACCTCTAAAAGAGTATTAAATTGTCTTTTTCCTCTTTATGTTTTGTCTTTTACCTTTGTTTTTTTTTTTTTTTTTTGATATAATGCCAGCTCACTGGAACTGTTTTTAGAGCAGCTCTATTAGTGCTTTCTACCAAGACTGTAAAATAAATATAATAAAATAAATTATATTTTTATTTAAAAATTTCACCACCAAAATATTATAACAAATTATCAATACTTTTCATTAAAATATTTAATACCTCAAAAATAACGAAATACACAATTCATAATTTGGCAGACAATTAAAAATGTATATTGGAATATGAACAACATTTAGAGCATCTCCAACGGTGACTCAAATTTTTCACCAAATCTAAATAAAAAATGACCCATTTTACCAACTTTGATATCACTCGCTCCAACGGTTCACCTTTCACCAAATCTATCCTGGGACAATCGGGTGGTCGACCGGCCGGTTGACCGGTTAGGCCAAATTTTTTTTTTTTTTTTTTCGCGAATTGTCTGAACTTTTTTTTTGAACTTTCTGAACTTTTTTCGGGTCGACCGGCCGGTTGACCGGTTAGGCACTTTTTTTTTTTTTTTTTTTTTTTTTTGATATAATGCCAGCTCACTGGAACTGTTTTTAGAGCAGCTCTATTAGTGCTTTCTACCAAGACTGTAAAATAAATATAATAAAATAAATTATATTTTTATTTAAAAATTTCACCACCAAAATATTATAACAAATTATCAATACTTTTCATTAAAATATTTAACACCTCAAAAATAACGAAATACGCAATTCATAATTTGGCAGACAATTAAAAATGTATATTGGAATATGAACAACATTTACATACATATATACATACATGCATAAAAAACATATAAAACAACAAAAAAAAAAAAAACAAAAAACAAAAAAAACAAACAAACCAACAAACAAACAAACAAATAATCATAGCTAAGCTAGCCAATATTGAACTGCCCCGAAAGTCATTGATTTTGCTTTAAAAATAATAACAAAAAGTCCAACCTTTGAATGAGAAAACCCCTTTTCTTTATTGATTATTCTATATTCTGATATTATCACCTATTATCACTCTACTTGTCGGCGCAATTTTTCTTAATATTTTACAATAATAACCATCTTACTTGTTTTCACTTTTTAAAAAATACTTTTTAAAAAATTTTACTTTCTTATTTTTCATATTTTTTTATTTTTACTAAATTTTTTTAATATTTTAAACAATTTTTTTTACATTTTAGACACACCTAACATAAATACACCTAAAAAGTAAAAAAATTACAAAAAAAAAATCTTTTAAAAATTCACTAAATACCAAAAATACAAAAAAAAAAAATACAAAAAATCAGTATATTTTTTATATTTTAATGTATTTATTAATTTTTTAAAATATCTTTTCATAAATTTTTTACTTTTTAGATACATCTAAGTAAGGTGCATCTAAAAAAGTAAAAAAAATGTTTAAAATTTAAAAAATATTCACTAAAAACAAAAAAATACGAAAATAAAAAAAGTCAAACCAAACACACTGAATATTCACTAAAAAACTCAAACCAAACACACTGAATACAATTTTAACCTATGCTGACTACCAGAACATCAAAAAATAAAGAAATAGATAAATCAATCAAACATTGTAATAAGAAGAAATGGATAACTTTGAGTCATTTTTAGCGGATTTATGATTCTTTACCATTTCTTTTGAATTTATAAAAAAATATAAAATAAATATTAAAATAATTTTTTTATCTAAAAAAAAATTACTAAGATAATTCACAAAAATAGAAAAAAAATACATATATATATATAAAACTAATTTTATTAATACATAAATCATACTTACACAATAAATAATCAATTTTATTAATAAGTAAATCATTAAGTAAATTAACAATTTTTAATAATATGAAAAATATTTTCTAATTAACCATTTTATTAACAAATAAATCATTAATTCAATTAATAATTTTTAATGATATGTGAAATATTTTTCAATAAACAATTTTGATAATTTATTATTGCATAGGAGAATATTTTTTTTTTCTTGAGTATTGTATTAAATTAAAATTTATAACTTGTAATTTCTAATATTATAGAACCGATTCATATTTTAAACAAATTTTATAGGTGTATTTGTAATTTGTTAAAAAATAAAAGATTTATGTTTTGTAATTGACTAAGAATATTTGTGTAATTACGAAAAAACTAGTTTCATAATTGATTAAGAATGTTTGCATAATTATGAAAAAAAACCTGTTTCATAATTGATCAAGAATGCTTGTATAATTACGAAAAAACCTTCACTCAACATATATGCCACAATTAGTAAATTATTCAAAATTAAAGGCCAAAATTGAAAAGTAAAGACAAATCTTAAACAATTAAGCGATTCTTATATACATAGATATATATATTTTCTTGGTGAGGAAAAAAGCATAGAAAATGGGAGATAATTTATTTTTAGAAAGAGATGAATAATAATGAGTTGAAAATAAAAAGATATAAAATAAATATAATAAAATAAAGGGCAAAACACTAATAAATTTCAAATTTTAATTTGTTAAACCATTTGGTACTGCCTTTTATTTGTAGACTAATAAGTCCTATTTGAATAATGTTAAAAGCTCACTATAGGCATTTTTTAAATTTCCCTTCTTTCCGTGCATCAATAACATTAACTACACTAACAACATCATCAACATCAACTACGTCATCAACATCATCATACATTATCAACATCACTAACATTGTGAACATCATTAACATCAACTACATCTTCAACTTCATCAAACATCAGCAACATCATTTCACCACAAACATCACAAAGTCTAGAAGAACCCGATTGTTGAAGCGTAAGGGAATGTGAATTACTTTTAGAAAACATGAAACCCAATTCAATAATTCCGATTCAACAAACTTTATGAATATACCCCACAAACAGAGAGAGATTGAGAATGGGCACAAAACTATCAAACAATGTTTTGCTTTCACATTATCAGGAAAGTTGTGAAAAAGATTTGGAACCTGCAAATGGCTTTTTTTGGAGAATGCAGATCTGCAGGCTTTGATTCTTCCTTTCTCTCCCTCTCTCTCCACAAACCAACAACGACAAAAATATCAAACAACACGAGTCCACAAGAGAGAGAGAGAGAGAGAGAGAGAGAGAGAGAGATTGACAGAGAAAACTTCAACTATAGGAAAAACGGTAGGTGGGGTGGCAATATCAGATAACGGTGACGGTGACTTTTTCTTGGGTAGATATTTTTTTGATCAGCAAAGAAAGCTTTATTGATGAGAAAACATACAAAGTATGGGAACAGACATCAATAAAGAGGAGGGTGCAAAAGGCATCACAGTGAAACACGAAGATCCCAACTAGGTTGGCACCTCAATGCACACCAAATCATCTACCAGCACCAACTCCAAACTCTAAGTTGGTGAGAAACCAAACATACAGAGCAAACAAAACCAAAACTAAAAACACAAGAAAGCACAAGAACTTGCCACCTAAACACAACCTACTGAATATGCTAGCTAAACACCACCTTCAGCCCAACACCAGCACAAAAACACCAGAAACACAGAAGCACCAACTCAGAATCTGCTAAACACCAGCAGACTACCAAACCAGCAGCCACCATACAAACTTGAGCAGCAGCTGAAGTATGTAGATAGGCAGGGGGCTTGCACCAGCTTGTCCAACAATGCTAGACCAGAGCTTCACCAACAGACAGATGCTTTTGCTGCTCAGATGCAGAGCATGCTCTGCTGCTCAGATGCAGAATAACAAACACTAGCAGTTGTAAACTCCCTCAGACAGACTAGCAGATGCATATCAGAATCACACTACAGACTAGCATACTCCAAACAGATCAAACAGACTATAACAGCATGCACCAAACAGATTAGCATACAGATTAGCAAATGCATACAGCAGAATCAATCACCAAACAGACCAAACAGATCATACAGACTAGCAGATGCAAACAGTAGAAAGACACTACCAGCTGCAAACTCCATCAGACACATGCCTTTACCTGATCAAGGTTGTTGATAAAATCATTAACAGAGTACATATTCCTTAACCTAGAAGCCTTACTCCACAAGGCAAATCGAACCTTAATGAGCTCACTAAGGTCTACTCCACAAGGCTGCACTCCATTAAATACACAATCATTTCTAAACTTCCAAATGGACCATAGAGCAATCAGAGGTAAAACCCTCCATAATCTCCTAACCTTGTTCTTAAATTGGCCACCTAACCACCAATAAAACAAACAGTCAACAGACCTAGGCACCACCCACAGGCACCCCCACCATTGTAACAGATCTGTCCAAACTTTCCAGGGAAAAGAACAATGCAGCAACACATGGGCAGCAGATTCATTCTCATTTTCACAAAAGGCACAAAGTATTGAAGCACTACTATTAAGAATACCAATATGTTGGAGAAAAACTCTAGTTTTCACTCTATTCCTCCAAGCTAACCAGCCAAAAAACTGGACTTTAGGAGGTAAAACAGTGTTCCACACAAACTTACCTAAAGACAGATGAGGGCCAAAAGGAGAGTCACTGAACTTGTACAAAACAGATGCCTTGAGACAACCACCTGATCCATTCCATGTAGCACAATCCTCCACATTAATGCGTAAAGGAGGGGCATCCTTTAAAACAACAACCAATCTATTTACTTCATCATTTTCCCAATCATAGAGGTTTCTCCTAAAGTTAAAATTCCACTCCTCCACAGTAGATCTCCTATCATAGAAGCTGAAGAGTGATCCCCCTTTATCAATAGACAAACTAAAGAGTCTAGGGAACTCAGCTTTTAAACATCTGCTGCCAAGCCAACAATCATGCCAAAACTTGATCCTTTTCCCATTCCCAATCCTTAACCAAAACTTCTCTACATAGAACTCCACTTACTGTTGATGATGCTTTGCCACTGTGATAATATCAGTCCACAATCTAGAGTGACTATGAGACAAACTCGCAGATGGGATCCAGCTACTGTAGACACCCCACTTTTGACCGGCCTTAAGACTTAGACGTCACCGATTGAGCGCTTGGTGATGTTGCATATCGCGCTCGTTCAGAAGTCTTAGAGTCGCGGCCGTGAGCCCTACCTCCGGACTTCCGAACCCTCTTCTGTGCCTTGCCTCAGTTTGCGAACCAGACTCGGTTTTTCTCTGTTTCTTTTCCTGAGGGGAGGGAGAGGTCCCGTAGACCATCTCTCAGTGGCCATGGGCTATATTTTGTGGCTATAGGCCATTTTGCCCATTTCGGAGCCCGGTTCCCGATTTTTCGGAGCTGTTGGCCGTGTGCCTCGGTTCGGGACCGCTCAACCACCTCCATTTGCTTCGGTTTTTGGCGTACATCCAATTTGCTTCCTTTTGAGGGACACTGACGTCTGAGAGACCCACTTCGTGGTCGAATGCCACTTTCGGTGCTTAACAGGCAGTTTTCGGGGCCCCGAACTGCGCGTTCTGGCCCACGGACATTCGTTTTGCATCGGTTTTCGTTCATTTTTGGCAGGTACCTCTGTTTCATCACCAGGAAGGCCGTAGAAGGGTGGGAGGCCAGCAATTGTTTCAACAAACCAGTTATATTCCTCCGGCGCTCTCCGACGCCCGTTTTCTTCACTTCCGAGCCAATGTTGAACACCCTTGGATCATTTTCTTGAACTTCTAACCACATATTTGTGATGTACACACATGGGAGGACACCAAAAGTTGGTGGCCGGCCACTAATTCAACCTGACCCTTTTGAACCCATCCTAAAAATGGCCTATTCTCTCTCATGTTTTACAGTTTGCAATTTTGAACCACAGGGTTGTGATGAGGGAACCTGGGAGGACAACAATTAGTGGTGGCCGGCCACTAATTCACCTTGACCCTTTTGACCCTTGGCCGGCCGTCCGGCCACCTGCATCTCCAAAAAGTGGCCGGCCATGATCCTCAGGTTGTGTTTGTTACAGTTGTACACTTTTTCCCCCCAAAAACTTGTATCCGGAGGGGACCTTTTTTGGGGGGAAACTTGGCTTGTTTTCCCCCCATTTCTTTCCTCCTTTTCCCCCCTCTTTGGTCTACAAAGCTGGCCTCCAGCATTGAGAGAAGGGTTACAAAAAATTTCCCTTAAGCTCTTGCATGCACATCCATCTCCATCTCCATCTCCATCTCCAAGCTCAAAAATCCTAAAACCCTACCCCATTTCTTCATCAAACCATAGCACCACTCCACCACTTCCATTTCCAGCAGCTTGGGGAGCTTTCCAGCAGCTAAGAGACACCACTTCTCAAGCCAAGAAGCAACCAAAGTCAAGTCTTCAAGGGTAAGCCCCATTTCCCTATTTTTTGGTCCATATTTTGTTCAATACATAAGCCATGCATGCTTGCTGTTTTGAGCTCCGGCCCTAACCAAAATTGGCATTTTTTTGAGCTCCTTTTCACTTTTGTTTAAGGGCCTCTCACTGTTTGAGGTCCCCATCTTGCACTTCTTCATTATCCTTCTTGTATGCCATAATCTTGCATATTATTTTTGGCCTGTGTGTGATCTGTTTTGGAGCATGATATAAACTGTAAATAGGCTTATTTTGAGCCCCTATTCAACATTGAAGAAGGGCTCATCACTGTTTGGGACCTCCATGTGCCACTTGTCATTATACCCTTCTTTGGTCCCCGATTTTGCATGATTTATTAGACTAGTGTGCTTCTGTTTTTGGTCTTTTTACAGAACTGAAAATAGTCTTATTTTGACCCATTCTTCTTGTTTCATTGAGGGTCTTTCATGGTTTGAGGCACCTTTTATATACTTTGTGTTATATCTCTATTTTGGCTCCATTTTTGCATAGCATTTTGAACATATTTTCATACTGTTTTGGGTCCGGCCATCAACTGTAAAATGCATTATTTTTGGCCCATCTTCAACATTGTTGAAGGGCCTCTTTGTGTTTAAGGCCAGAGGGCCTCTCACTGTTTGAGGTCCCCATCTTGCACTTTCTTCATTATCCTTCTTGTATGCCATAATCTTGCATAGTATTTTTGGCCTGTGTGTGATCTGTTTTGGAGCATGATATAAACTGTAAATAGGTTTATTTTGATCCCCTCTTCAACATTGAAGAAGGGATAATCACCTTTTGGGACCTCCATGTGCCACTTGTCATTATATCCCTCTTTGGTCCCCGATTTTGCACGATTTATTAGACTAGTGTGCTTCTGTTTTTGGTCTTTTTACAGAACTGAAAATAGTCTTATTTTGACCCATTCTTCTTGTTTCATTGAGGGTCTTTCATGGTTTGAGGCACCTTTTATATACTTTGTGTTATATCTCTATTTTGGCTCCATTTTTGCATAGCATTTTGAACATATTTTCATACTGTTTTGGGTCCGGCCATCAACTGTAAAATGCATTATTTTTGGCCCCTCTTCAACATTGTTGAAGGGCCTCTTTGTGTTTAAGGCCAGAAACCACCACTTGCTTCTTTGGCCATCTTTTGATCCATTTCTTGCATGAGAGTTTAGCCATACCTGTGCTGGTTTTTGTGGTTTGCCATAAACTGTAAAAGATCATATTTTGGGCCCCTCTTCAACTTTGTTGAAGGGCCCTAATCTTTTTGAGGTCATCAGCCATGAGTTGCTTCATTGTCTCACATTTAGGGCCATTTTTGCATGCTAGTTTTGCCATATTTGTGCTTACTGTTTGGCCATGCTTTGAACTGTAAAAATGCTTGTCTAGGGGCTGCCTTGCTTCTGTCTTTTCATCTCATTTTCAACTTATAAATGCATTGCATAGCTATAGGCCATTTCATGCGTCAAAATTCATGTTTCGGGGCTTGTTCCATGCATCGGGTATCATTTCGCTTTGTTTCCGGGCTGTTTTCCCCCTTGTTTTGCTACTAATTTTTGCATGTTTGCATACCATATTCCATGTCTTTGCCATGTCTCATTAGAGTGGCATTTCGGTGCTTGAGGGTCGGTCCTCGGTTTGCGTGCACGCATTTCGAGTTGTCTTGCTTTCATCTGATGGCCTCCTATGTGAGTGTGGCTGAGGCTCTCTCATGTAGGTGTAAGCCCATTATTACATTGCATATGCCATTTCATCCATAGCATTGTGTATCCTCGGTTGTGTATTACCTTATTGCATTGTGTATGTCATTCCATAACATTGTGTATGTTAGGATTGTATCTTAGTTGCATTTCATGCATGTCATGCATATTGCATCGTGTTCGGGATAGGAGTTAACCC
>NW_021025291.1:1618106-1642258 GCF_004153795.1 Camellia sinensis
TCTCTCTCTCTCTCTCCTATTCTTCCACCTCTGCCGGCCTCGTTCCACTCATGTTCTCTCTTTCTAATTTTTTATTTTTTATTTAAAAACTAAATTATTGATAAAAGAAAAAAAAAATTGACTGAAACAATTTTAAGACCTCATTTTTTTTCTTTTTCTTTTTTTTTGAGAATATCAAAAAAATCAAAAGTAAAAAATAATTACAAAATGATGAAGATAAAAGTGATTTATGCATTTAATTATGGCAGTGTTTGGAAATGAAATTTATAGATCACTTTAGCCTCTTCAAGAAAAAAATTCAAAAAGTATTGTTGCTGACTTCCCACATGATACACAGCTGTAACGGACAAAGGGTAAAATGACGCTTTTGCCTTTTTAATTTTTGAGAAACTCACAACAACAACGATAATACACATAGGGACATTTTGGTCATTTATTATCTCTACATTATTTCAAACACATTTTTCAATACATCAATCTAACAAAAAATCCAACCCATCTTCTTAAATGCAAAAACTAAAATAGTTTACTAAAATAGTCAAATAGGCAAAACCTCTAAAAAGAAAAAAGATTGAATGTATATTTAGCTTTTGTTGTGAATTTTAAAAATTAAAAAAAAAACAAAAGAAAAAAGATTGAATGATATTTAGCTTTTGTTGTGAACCTTAAAAATTAAAAAAAAAACCAAAAGAAAAAATATTGAATGTATATTTAGCTTTGGTTGTGAATCTTAAAAATTAAAAAAAAAATGGTTGTGAACCTTAAAAATAATAAAAAAAAAGATTGGATGTATATTTAGCTTTGGTTGTGGGTCTAAAAAAAAAAAAAAGTTGATTGTGAACCTGAAAAAAAAAATAAATAAATAAAAGAAAAGGGATTGAATGTATATTTAGTTTTGGTTGTGAATCCTTAAAAAAAAAAAACATATGGGGAAATTAGTGGGTACCCATCCCCAACCTATCCCCTGTGGATATTTAAAGAATATCACTTATCTTACCCAATGGATAAGAAAAAAAAGGAGAAAACCCATGTTTTTGGGTTGGGTCTCCATCTAGGAAGCACGGATATGGATACGGATACGGGATATAGATACGATACGATACGGATACGGCGATACGACAAAATTTGAAAAACTAGGATACGGGTACGGCGGGGATACGTTCGTAAAAAATATTATTTAACAATTTTTAGTAATGCAGTATGCATAAAAATAAAACCTAAAGCAAAAGACAACTTGATAAAGAAGAAAGATTCCTATAAAACTAAGAGTCTTCAAGGTCAATAGCTTCAACTTGTTCCCCTTCATCATTGAATATCACAAGACCTTAGCTAAAGCCAAAAAACCATTCTTAAATAAAAATTTCAGCAAATATACTTTTTTAAGTCATCAATGATAGCCTAAGAAGCACGGATACGAATATGGTGATATGGGGATGTGGATATGGCAATATGTCAAAATTTGAAAAAGTACGATACGGGTACAGCGGGGATACATTCATAATTTTTTTTTTATATAATTTTAATAATGTAATATGTATGAAAATAAAACTTAAAGTAAATTAATAAATAAGGAGAGGGATTCCTATTAACCTAAAAGTGCTCAAACATTCATAAAACATCCAAAACTAAAAGCAAATGCAAATGCAAATTAAACATCATCCTTACATGCCAACACCAAAAAAAGAATGAGAGCAGAGAGAAGAAACGTGAGAGAGTGAAAAAGAGAGAGAGAAGTGAGAGAGACAACAAGGATACATCAATTTGACAAATTCTATTACTTTAACTCTCACTATATTCCTCTTATCAAAGAACTAAATAAAATATTATAAGTAATATATAACTTCGAGTATCCGACACTTCAAAATTAAGTATCCGATACTTCAAAATTAATAAAAAATTAATTAAGAAGTATCTGATACTTTTAAGAAGTATCCGATACGTATCCGCGAGTATCCGAGGAGTATAGGTATCCGATAAGTATCCGATACGGATACGTCACCCTTTTTGAAGTATCCGTGCTTCATAGTTGAAGACTATTCTTTTATTAATTACTAGCAATGAAATTTGTAGCAATGGGATTATACTCATTCTCACCGAAACATAGTTTTAATGTAATAAATTTCCTATGCGACAACAAAAAATCTCCCCTTATTCCATAAAACTTTAGTACTCACTAATTTGATTGTGATTAAGCTAAAAATTTTAAAAATAAATAAATTTATTCAGATGTGTATGACAAACTTCCTCAAACACATGCCTTTACCTGATCAATGTTTTTTTTTTTTTTTTTTTGTAAAAGTAGCTGTTGTATTTTGGTATGAAAAGACATTGTTTTGAAAGTTTTGTAACTTCTTGATAAAATTACCTTTTTTGTCATATTTGATACCACACTGCAGTTTTTTGGGTTGTTTTGAAAAAACTGTCTTGCAATTAACTTAAACTACTGTTGTTCGATTGGTGCAGAATAACCAATATTATAGAAAAACATATCTTTTAAGTTGAGTTCTTTTGGGGAGTAACTCCTTTCAAAATTCCAGCTTCTCCATAGCTCTAAAGATTCTATTTTATGAGTCCTGTGAGGGGTTTTATAATGATAATTTAAATCGTTCAATTCACAAGTATAGAAAGAAAAAACATTTAAAAATCAATTTGATCAAAAATCGGTAGGCATACTAATTAATTATGTTTTATTTTATGAAATTGACAATAAATATGATTTTAAACTAAAATAGTTTATTTTATAAAATAAAATATGATTAGTTAGTACCTTTATCAATGCCCAATTAAGTTAATTTTTTGTATTTATATTCTTATTCTTTTGAAGACTTACCAGATAAATGGTTTGGATCATGGCTCTACGGGCTCACAAAATGAAATCTTGAGAGTTATGGAGAAAATAGGGTAATGAGGGGGAGCTGGTCTCTTTCTTTTCACCTTTTTTTTTTAATTTTTTATTTAAGAAATTAAATCCAATAAGTCAAAAAGTGCACTTTTTTAGAACATCCCAAACCAACCCTTAGTACAAGTTGTGTTGAGAGTTACCCAGACTCACTTAAGTTCAAATTGTAATTCAAAATTGGTTAGTAATTATGGTTTAAAATAGTTTGGAAAATAAATTTATTTGTATACTTTATTTAATTTCACAATAAGAAAAAACACTTGCAACTCAACTACTAATTTTTTTCCATCTTTTCTTAATAATGTATTAAAAAGAAGTCGAACTCAAAAATTTGTTTCATGGTCTAGGCTTCTGTTTGTTGGAATTGGAAATATTATAGAATTGGGAATATTATTTTAAGAACATGTTTTGTTTGTTTGAATTGGAAATATTATACTGGTTCAAAAAAAAGAATTGAAAATATTATAGAAATGGAAATGTTATTTTAAGAAAGAATTGAAAATATTATAGAATTGGAAATGTTATTTTAAGAAAATGTTTAGTGCGGTAGAATAGGCTGAAATGGAATATGTCCATTTTAGTTTTGCATTAATTTTTTCTGGTTTGGTATGAATTATGAGTGAAATTTAGGCGGATTCAAACAAATTGAGAGGTTGTCTAAACTTAGGGCTAGTTTGGCATGCACTAAATAAGTTAAAAATTCAAAAAATCACTATCTTATTTAAGTCACATCATCTTATTTAAATCACATCACCTCTCTAACACATCACATCAAACCCAACCCAAACCCAACCCAAACCCAAACCCACCAATAAGTCAAAAAGTGCACTTTTTTAGAACATCCCAAACCAACCCTTAGTACAAGTTGTGTTGAGAGTTACCCAGACTCACTTAAGTTCAAATTGTAATTCAAAATTGGTTAGTAATTATGGTTTAAAATAGTTTGGAAAATAAACTTCTTTGTATATTTTATTTAATTTCACGATAAGAAAAAAAACATATGCAACTCAACTACTAAGGCCAAGTTTGGCATACACAAAATAATTCATCTTTTTATCTTTTTTTTTATTACATCACCTCTCTACTTTTCTGCATATCTTTTCATAAAAAGACAAAAAGTACACTTTTTTTTTTTGATCGGCAAAATAAGGATTTATTGATGATAAAGCAAGATACAATCCACAATACATCAACAAATCAGGGGAGTGTGCTATGCACATGACCCCTGATTGGCGAGAAGCCAATCAAACCCCAACCTCCAACAAATTAGCAAGATACAAGATACAGTCCACAATCTACAATACAGCAGCAACCACCAAAGCTTGGCCCCTAAACAGCAGCCAAGCCAGGCCACTAAACAGACTGAAAATGCACCTAGCATCTGGCAAAGGATTGGGAGAGTTCTACACCAGAACCACCAGGCTGCCATACAAGCCACCATCAGGCTACCATACCAGTCTGCAGGCTACCAACCCGCAGACTAGCAGCCACCATACAAGCCACCATACAATACAAGCTTGAGCAGCAGCTGAAGAATGTAGATAGGCAGGTGGCTTGCACCAGCTACAACAACAATGCAAGACTAGAGCATGTTCGATGCAAAGACTAGCAGCTGAAAACTCCCTCAGACAGACTAGCAGATGCAAAGCAGAATCACACTACAGACTAGCATACTCCAAACAGATCAATCACCAAACAGATTAGCAGATGCATACCGTAGAATCAATCACCAAACAGACCAAACAGATCATACAGACTAGCAGATGCAAACAGCAGAAAGACACTACCAGCTGCAAACTTCCTCAGACACATGCCTTTACCTGATCAAGGTTGTTGATAAAATCATTAACAGAGTACATATTCCCTAACCTGGACGCCTTACTCCATAAGGCAAATCGAACCTTAATGAGCTCACTAAGGTCTACTCCACAAGGCTGCACTCCATTAAATACACAATCATTTCTAAACTTCCAAATGGACCATAGAGCAATCAGAGGTAGAACCCTCCATAATCTCCTAGCCTTGTTCTTAAAATGGCCACCTAACCACCAATAAAACAAGCAGTCAACAGACCTAGGTACCACCCACAGGCACCCCCACCATTGTAACAGATCTGACCAAACTTTCCAGGAAAATGGACAATGCAGCAACACATGGGCAGCAGATTCATTCTCATTTTCACAAAAGGCACAAAGAATTGAAGCACTACAGTTAAGAATACCAATATGCTGGAGAAAACCTCTAGTTTTCACTCTATTCCTCCAGGCTAGCCAGCCAAAGAACTGGACCTTAGGAGGTAAATCGGTGTTCCACACAAACTTACCTAGAGACAGATGAGGGCCAAGAGGAGTGTCACTGAACTTGTTTAAAACAGATACCTTGAGGCAGCCAGCTGTTCCATTCCATGTAGCACAGTCCTCCACGTTACTGCGTAAAGGAGGGGCATCCTTTAAAACCACAACCAATCTATTTACTTCATCCTTTTCCCAATCATAGAGGTTTCTCCTAAAGATAAAATTCCACTCCTCCACAGAAGATCTCCTATCATAGAAGCTGAAGAGTGATCCCCCTTTATCAATGGACAAACTAAAGAGATGACGGACACGTGGCCTTAGGCAAACGAGTCAGGGTTTCCTAAATTTCTCCAAAATAAAATATTTAGGTGGCGACTCTGTATCTGGCAAAGCAGTCCATGTTTGGCACTTCTTTCAAAATCTGTTTTCTCAAAATGATTTGCCGGATTTGGACTCTTTTGGTTCAGATTAAGAACCGTGACATTTGAGAGTCCTGAGCTGTAGTGACCCCAAATGGACAGAACGGGAGCTCGTTCCTCCCGGGGCGTTCGGGGACGTCTACAGCTACCCTCGTCAATTCTGTATTTGCTACACAACAACCTTCTCCAAAGAGCATTTACTTCCTTCCCAAATTTCCACCACCATTTAAGGAGAAAGCTAGAATTGACATCCTTGATTCTTCTAATTCCCAGTCCACCTTGCTCCCTACTTTTTGTCACTTCAGCCCATTTTACTACGTGGACTTTCCTTTTCAGCTCATTACCTCCCCACAGGAAAGCAGCTTGGAGCTTTTCAATTTCTCTAACAACTCCATTGGGCATTCTGAACAGAGAAAGATAGTAAATAGGTAGACTAGACAGGACAGACTTGATCAACGTTAACCTGCCTGCAAAAGATAGAGTTCTTCTCTTGCAACCCGCCAACCTAGCTTTAACCTTATCCAACACTGGCTTCCAGGTTGATTTCCTACCTGGATTAGCACCTAATGGAAGGCCCAAGAATTTCATTGGTAATCCTTGGACCTTGCAATTTAGAATATCAGCACAGGATAATAAGGCCTCAACATCCACACCTACACCACACACTACACTCTTATGAAAATTTATCCTCATTCCAGAAAGTATTTCAAAACATATTAGGACCCTCTTTATATGAACTATTTGTTCCAAGTCAGCCTCACAAAACAACATTAAATCATCCGCAAATTGGAGATGAGAAATCATCACTTCCTTCGCCCCAACTTTTACCCCTTAATGAACCCTTGTTCATGAGCTCTATGCATCAATATATTCAGCCCTTCTGCCACTATACTAAATAAAAAAGGAGATAGAGAGTCACCTTGTCTAAGACCCTTTTGTGGAGAAAACTCCTCTGTTGGAGAACCATTCACAAGAACAGACAACCTCATCCAAGAAATCCATTTTGACCCAAACCCAAAATTGGCCAACATAGAAAATAGAAATTCCCAGTTAATTGAGTCGTACGCTTTTTCAAAATCAAGTTTAATAACAATCCCTTTCTTTCTAGCTTTTTTCCATCCATCCACAATTTCATTTGCAATAAAAACTCCATCAAGTATACTTCTCCCACCTAAAAAGGCAGACTGAGAATCCCCAATAACTTCAGGGAGCACTCTCTTAAGCCTATGAGCTAGGACTTTTGAGAGAATCTTGTACATACTCCCCACCAAACTAATGGGTCTAAAATTAGCTAATCCATTAGGAGTATCATTCTTAGGAATAAGAGTGATGAAAGAACTGTTAATTCTAAATGAGAGCTTGGAAGTGGTATGAAAATCCCTCATGAAATGCAACACCTCATATTTCAATAACTTCCAAAATTTCTGAAAAAATAGGAGATTAAAACCATTTGGGCCTGGTGCCTTATTTCCATCACAGTCCATGATAGCTGCCCTTACTTCACATTTAGAGAAAGCAGCTTCCAGGTCAGAAAATGCGTCACTAGCTGCAACTGACTTAAAGGTGCCTCCTAGAGTTGGTCTAATTGCCCAGCTTTCAGTGAACTGCCTCCTAAAGTGCTGGAAGACTGCAAGTCGTACAGTAACTGGCTCCTTCATAACAACTCCATCAATTGAGATAGAATTGATTGAATTTCTATTCCTTCTGCTACTAGCCATAACATGGAAAAACTTAGTATTCTTGTCCCCATTCAAAATCCAGTTTACTCTAGACTTTTGATGCCAAATCCTTTCCAGCATCCTACTAAGCTTCCATACCTCCCCTGTCACCTCCCTTCTTCTATTCTTTTCAGATTCAGACAAAGTTCTGTCTTCTGCAGTAATGTCGATGCCATGCAGCTCTTCCTCAGCCTTCTTTAATTTTGTAGCTACATTCCCAAAAACTTCAGAGTTCCATTTTTTCAGCTCCCCCTTGAGCAATTTTAGCTTATGAAGAAGAATATACCCAGCACTCCCAGTAATCCTTTTTTCAGTCCAGAATTTTTCCATAACAGAGGGGAAACATGGGTGCATAATCCATGCATTAATGAACCTGAAGGGTCTTGGCCCCCAATCCCTCTCATCTTTCATTAACAAGAGTGGGCAGTGATCAGAACAAGTTCTAGAAAGACCCCATAGCTTGAAGTTAAATCTTTGCAACCACTCAGGATTTAACAGGACCCTGTCAATCCTACTCCATTTCTCCCCCTCTTGAGCATTACACCATGTGTACTTCCTACCAAGCAATGGTATATCATTTAACTCACATTTATCAATGAATGCATTTAGTTCCTTCAGCCCTTTTTCCCTTCCAGAGCAGCCCCCCCTTTCCCCAATAAATCTGATCTCATTGAAATCCCCCCCCAAGCACCATGGATTTGGAAAATCAGACTTTAATTTTATTAAAGTATCCCAAAGCATACCTCTACCACTCACATCATTAGGGGCATAAACATTTAGTATAACACAATCAAAAGAGTTCAGAAGAGTACCTGACAGGAGAACAAATCTTCTATTGGAACAACAGTCCTTCAATTGAAATAAACTTGGATCCCAAATACAGAGTAATCCCCCTGCTAACCCTTCTGAATCTACTGCCATAAATTCCATGTTCCTCCTTCCCCACAAGGTTCTAACTTCACTTTCTGAAATAGAGGCTTTCTTAGTTTCCTGTAATAGAACAAAGTCAACCCTCCTATCACAAATGAGCTTCCTAATCCTTCCCCTCTTCACAGATTTCCCTAATCCTCTGATATTCCATGACATTAAATTCATCAGTAAACATATGATACGCCAAATTCCCCTAGATGAGACACTGAGACCCTTATGCGATCTCCCTCCCCTTTCTTCTTCCTCTGTCAATTGATTCAAGCTCCACCAATTTCTCCAAAACTTCACTATCTTTACCATTGTAGTGAATTCCCAGAACTTTACCCAGCTAAAGATTAGCTTGAGCTTCACTAAGAATATGCCTCCCTTTGCTTGAACCATTCTTAGTTGAAGCCGAAAGAGACAAGGCTGCTGCAGCAGCTCTGAAAACTACGCACTTTGGGATAGACTTGCTAGATGGGTTACCTTTTTGACCATACAGACGAGCTAACCTCTTATACCCAACCTTCTCTGTGTTAGGCTTTGCTGCACCCGGCCCTCCCACTTTCATCTTTTCTTTCCTTTTTGCCTTCTTTACAGCGTTGGAGCTTCCATTGATAGTAGTTTGGCTTGATTGCACCAAGAGCCCATCTTTCTTGGTACCAGCCCAATGAGATTTAGTTGTGTTGAATATAGATGTGCCCACCCCCTCTTTACTCAATCCATTTGGAGAAACAGGCCCATGTATATGGCCCAAATTAACTTCCAGGTGGATACCAGGCCTGTGCCCACTTGCCCCACTAACACTCTTAATAAACCCAGGGGTAAAAAGATGCTCATCAACCCTCTGGTTAACATTATCCTCCTGCAGTTCACCGTCTGCCATCACCAATAGAGATCTATCCATGCGTGCCTCAAACTCCACTATGTTTCCCATGCCACATTCAGGCTCTACGACCACTGTATTAACTTGGACAGCTTTAGAGGTCGGCTCCAGCCCACATTGGGTCTGTACCACTGCGGTATCAGAATTTGCCAGATCATCATCTTCTTCCTCAACGTCCTTAGCCATGTCATCTGCTTCATTTCCAGCACCACACCCAGCTACTGGTTCTTGATTAACAGATCCATTAGAGCTATGGACATCCTCAACCTCACTAAGTATCATACTACCATTATCAAATATGCTAACTGGTTGCTCTTCACACACCATAACAGGGTATAGCCTTCCTTTGCATTCCAAATTAATGGTTTTATTGATGAAGTCCATACACTGAGTTGCAATTCTGACTCTTCCATAACTGAAGGACTTGGGTTGGCAAATGTCTCCTTCCAATCGAATAACACTTCCCCAAACGTTGCCAATCTTACTAAAAGTGTTTCTATTCCACATACTTAGAGGAACCCCATAGCATCTGAGCCACAGGCACCTCTCTTGTTCTGCACAAGCTCCTGGTTCCCACTCTTTAACAAACTCACACCAATCCCTACACCATTCTTTGACCAGTGATAGTTTTGCATCCTTAGCTTCTTTGGATTTAAAGGTGACCACCACGTCTCTGCCTCCTCCACACCTGACCATTACATCCTCAATTCCTTTCTCCTTAAAAATCTTCTCAATGCCATGTACAGAGTACTCATCTTTGAATCTCAAGATCACACTCTCGTGCAGCTAACCATGACCGGCTTCATCCACCATGATAGTACTTTCAACTTTCCCCGCAGATCCTCTAGCGTTTGTTTTTAGTATTTCAGCATATGACCTCTGTAAACCATGCTGATAGTGTATTTTTCTTCTACCTGCTTCATTGATGCCTTTGCTCCCTTTAGTCTGGTTTCTACTCTGTGCTCCTTCCTTAAATCTATTGTACTCTGCCATTTTGACTTGAATCTCCCTGTCCTCTACCCATAGACCATTAGCTTTAGAAACTGCAACCCTTGCTGCAACTGAGCAGTCAAACCTGACAAAGCCAAACCTGGTATTTGTGAACTTCCTCCTCTTCTGCGGGATAAATACATCTTTCACTATTCCAAACTTTGTAAACAATTTGAACAATGTTTTTGGGTCCATACTGGAAGGCAAATTATCCACAAACACAGTAAATAATTCAGTCCTTGGCTTCTTGCTCCATGTTCCTTTCCCTCTTCTCTGCTTCATGACTGGAATCCACCCTCCTTGCTCCATCTTTTGAGATTTTCCTACAAATGTTGTCTCTATACTAATGAAATGGCTGTTAATGGTTAGACATAGTTCATGCATAATCCATGGCATTAGAGTAGTTTTTTATAGCATCTTATTACTATTGTCAAATATGGGAGGGTTTTAGAGAGAGATAGGAAGAGACAGTAGGGATTGGTTATATATATACATTAACTACATCAGCAACATTAACTACACCAACAACATCATCAAATATCATATATCAAAAACATATATCATACCAAAAATAAAAAGGACTAAATGGCTTAAGAAAATACACTTAGGACTAACTAGAGCAACATTTACTAAAATAGAATTTATGAGTAATTTTTCCTAAAATAAATTATGTTTTTATTTAAAAATTTCACCACCAAAATATTATAACAAATTAACAATACTTTTTATTAAAATATTTAATACCTCAAAAATAACGAAATACACAATTCATAATTTGGCAGACAATTAAAAATGTTTATTGGACTATGAACAACATTTACATACATATATACATACATGCATATAAAACAAAAAAACAAAACAATCATAGCTAAGCTAGCCAACTGTCCCAAGTCTTTGATTTTGCTTTAAAAATAATAACAAAAAGTCCAACCTTTGAATGAGAAAACCTTTTCTTCATTGGTTATTCTATATTCTGATATTATCACTGTACTTGTCCGCGCGATTTTTCTTAATATTTTACAATAATAATATAATTTTATAGTATGCTAACTACCAGAACATCAAAAAATAAATAAATCAAACATTGTAATAAGAAGAAATGGACAAACTTTGAGTCATTTTTATTACGGTTCATAATACAAATTCCGATATAAAGAATCAACTCATTTCAAATAGATAGAAGATTGAGAAACTCACTTTCAGAAAATTCATCCATGGATGTTCATAACCAACATCCAAACCATGCCTACAAACAAGCTGAAGTGGTTGTAATCATGGTGCCTTTTCCATGCTATAGCCACCTCAACCAGGTCCTCCAGCTCTCCTGCCTAATCTCCTCCTACAACATACCGGTTCACTACGCTTGCTCTGCCACCCACGTGCACCAGGCTAAACTCCGCTTCATTGCCACAAGCCGCCTTTCCTATGCCCAAATCCATTTCCATGAGTTCCCTACCCCTCCTTTCCTCTCTCCTCCCCCCGACCCCAATTCTAAATTTCCATCACATCTCATACCATCCTTTAAAGCCTCTTTGCAACTCCGTGACCCCATGACTGAATTCTTGCACAAAATCTCCCCCATGGCTAGAAGAGTTATTGTTGTCCACGACGTCTTCATGGCTTATGTGGTTCAGGACACCGCTACCATACCAAATACTGAAACCTATACTTTTAACCCAACTTGCACGTTCGCTTCGTTCTTCAACGGATGGCAATTGATGGGAAAGCCTTTCCAGGTAGATGAACCACAAGGGCTACCATCTATTGAAGGATGTTTCCCTTCCGAGATCCTGAGTTTCCTAACCCTCCAAACTGATTTTTTGAAATCTACATCTGGAACTATCATCAACTCGTGCAGATCAATTGAAGGTACTTACATTGATTTATCAAAAGAGGTACAGGTTGACAAAAACAAACAGATATGGACAGTTGGGCCATTGAACATCGGAGCAGTACATAATGGCAGAAACTCAAATAGCCAACACAAATGTTTGGAATGGCTTGACAAACAAGACCCAAAATCTGTGTTATATGTTTCGTTTGGAACGACAACTTCATTGACAAATCAACAGATCAAAGAGCTCGCCATTGGGTTGGAACAGAGCAGACAAAAATTCATCTGGGTGTTGAGAGATGCCGATAAAGGGGACATTTTCTCAGGTGATGTTAAGAGAGCTGAAGTATTGCCAGAAGGTTATGAAGAGAGACTGAAAGGAGTTGGACTGGTGGTGAGAGATTGGGTACCACAACTTGAAATTTTGGCGCACCAATCTACAGGCGGGTTCATGAGTCACTGTGGATGGAATTCATGCCTGGAGAGCATCACTATGGGAGTGCCGATTGTAGCCTGGCCGATGCACTCAGATCAACCAAAGAATGCATTTCTCGTGACAGACATTTTGAAGGCTGGTGTGGCTGTTAAACAATGGGCAGAACTTCAAGAGTGGGTAGTGGCTTCATCAACCATTGCAGAAGCTGTCAAGAAGCTAATGGCATCAAGAGAAGGGGAGGAGATGAGGAAGAGGGCGGAGGAATTGGGAGGTGCCACCCGGAAGGCGATAGAGGAAGGTGGTGTTTCTCGAATGGAATTGGATTCGTTCATTGCTCACATAACTCGGTAGATTTGTTTATTGACTCAGGATGAATTGGCTTTCCTTGCATTGGGTTGTACTCCAGACCTCTGAAATCACAACAATCTGGAAATAAGTATTTGATCAATAAAAATCATTTTAGTAATATATGATAGTAGTATTGTCAAGTGCAATAATTCTCATTCTTGTGCTCTTTCTTTCTGTGTGCAATGGAAAGAAGGCTAATTAACCATAAAAAGGTATTTATTAGACTATAAAAATGGTAAATTAATTAGTGATCGAGCTCACCTACTTCACCCAAGTACAATTGGTTATTTGAGTATATTGGTGTAAGCTACTCTCAACACAAAATATTTTTTTTTTCCTCATGGTACACTCTAATTAGTTATTTCTATTTAAATCTCTATATCTTCTTCTCCGAGATATCAAAGTTATTTCTTCTTCTTCTTCTTCTTCTTCTTCTTCCTCCTCCCTCCAAAACTCCAACCCACCCTACCAAAACTCACTATCATCATCAACATCATTGTTTTTTTATTATTTTGAAACCCTAAACTTTAGAAGAAAGTTTGAACAAAATCAAATAATGGATGAGAGTAATAATAAAAATAGTTTTTTGAAACAACCCATCAAAAATGAGGTAAGTATTCATATAAAAGAGTTTCACAATTTTGTAGAGCACCATCAATTATTTTCTGTATCCTTTTTTTGACAAAAATTAAAGGATCGAATAATTAGATTAACAATAACGTATTATTGGAGTTATTTTTATTTTGTCATTTAAATAATACATTATTTGAGAACTATTCTTTTTTGTTAGTGTCTGATGCTTATGTGCTTATAAGTTTGATTTTTACTTTTTCCACAAGCATTCTTATGGATAATTTAGAATGTAAAAGTTTTTTTTCCTGTATTGAAAAGTTTTATAATGCTTATGTAAAAGTTTGTTTTTCTGTATTTATAATGCATATGTGCTCATAAGTTTGGTTTTTTTTTTTTTTTTTTTTTTTTATTTGAGAATTATTTTTTGTATTGAAAAGTTTTTGAAATAATTTAGTTTTTTTAGTTTGTTTATTATTTATTATTTGGGTTTACCTTGAGGGTAATTTGGGAAAAATAATAGGGTGTAATGAGAGTAAAATAAAATTTTAAATAATTAAACATGATGTACTTAGAAATCGGGAGTGATTAATGATTTTTTCGGTGTAAATAGAAATTGGATTTACCTTGAGGGTAATTTAGAAAAAATAATAGAGTGTAATGATAGTAAAATAAAATTTTAAATAATTAAACATGATGTACTTAGAAATTGGGAGTGATTAATGATTTTTTGGGTGTAAATAGAATCCCCCAATTTAGAGTGAAGGCAGGGCCGGCCTTTGGGCTAAGGCCACTATTGTGTGTGCCATAGGGCCTAAAATTTGGCCCAAAAATGGGATTTCAAATTCATCAGCAGTATATTTAAATTTAAATAGGTTAAATTTATTTTTGCTAGTTTAAGGTCAGTCTAAAGAGTTCTAAAAAATTTTGTTGGGTCTAATTAAAAAACATATATTTAAAAAAAAATTGTGGGTAGGCCCAATTGAAAAAAAAATGAATTAACACATATACAAGTATAGTTGGCCCAAATAATATAATAAATAATTTTGTCCTAATTTTTCTTTCTCATAAACTTTCAAATTTTAATATAATAAATAATTTTACCTTAATTTTTTTACGCTATGTCTTTATCATATTTTAATTGAACAAAGTTTTCATAATTTTTTTGTCCTACTTTTGTTTCATTAAATTGTGTTCCATAATTTATTTGCTATTAGATATCACATAGTGAGTGAATTGTGTATTTTGTGTGAAAAATTGATTATATTGTCATGTTTGTTTTTCATTTATATTTGCTTAACACTGCTAGTGAAGCAAAATTACTATCTCACTCTTCAATTTAACACAACTAGTGTTCCACCCGTGCTATGTACGGGTTGTATTTATAATTATTTGTATATATATAAATTGAGATTTTTAATTTTTTTTGCACACAAAAAAGGAATATAAAAAATGCAGCATATCTTCAATCAATTATTTTATGTTTGTTTTTGTTCAAAATTTAAAAATAATGTACGGGCAAAATTTATAATTAAATTAAGAAAAAAATTATTCCTAATGACATTTTTTTTACTTCTATATAAATACTTCAAAAACAAAAAACCTAAAAAAGGACATTTTTTTTATACTTACATTAATTTACTATAGTTTTAATTTCAATTAAAAAAAAAAAACTATTTTAAAAACATTTTATTTAGCTAGTACCAAATAGAATTTTCTTAGCAAAAAGGAAAGTGTTAAGATTTTGTTGCAAATTTTCAAATGATATTGTTAAACATTCTATTCTACTTTCTTGTTTGTTTGCTTGTTTGCTTTGAGAGTTTTGATCTTTGATTTTTACTGCATATTCATCGTATTGTTTTATTTATTTTTCTTCTTCTTACTAAATTTTCACATGATACTTCTTTCATAGTGCGTTTCCGAGTGTATTAGTGAAAATATCATACATTTAAAATGCACAAAATTACAATATATAGAAAAAAAAAGAGTAAGTAATTATCCAAAACTAAAACTACTTTAAGAAAAAATAAAAAATAAAAACAAAAATGAAATTGCTTGAAGTAGAAAATTATTTATTTATTTATAAATTAATTTTAAAAAATAAACTTTCAAAGAAAATAAAGAAAACTATGTAAAAAAAAGTACAGAAACTAAACATAAAATATAATACAAAAAATAAATGAATTATAGGATTTTCAAGAAGTGAGACTCACAAATAATTTTTGTAAAATCTTGTCTATTCATATACTTTTTATGTATATTTTTTGTACTTCTAATCCTGAGAATGACATTAAAATAATTTGTACTTCTTGCATTAGGTCAATCTAATAGTTTTAACAAGCACATATGTAATAAATTTCATAACATAAAACACAAACAATTATGAGACAACGTATCTAAAAAAAATGAAAGTAACGTTCAAAAATGATGTAGAAACACACTTGATGTTTTAATTGGAGGTATAATTAGATAAATCACCATAGAATATGAAGACAATCTTTATTTTTCTTTACAACAATTACATATATAATTTTAAAATCTCTCACTCTTCTACACGTCCAATTCTCTATCACTATTAGAATGAATGCATGAATCAAAAATGGAATATTTGAGAAGACAAATAGATGTGGTTTGAGACCTTTCAATTTCTAAATTCTATTAATTAATAGTTACTAGGCTTCAGTTATTGGGTTTCTAATATTTGTTAGCCATTAAAACTGAGCTCTTTGGTTTCATTTATATTTAGTTGATAATTTGATAGTAGACACGTGTCAAGTCTTTATACAAATACTTGGCACATTTTTTTAGCATTATTAATAAAATGCATGGTGTAATTTTTTTTTTTTTTCCCCGCAATTGCAACATGTTATTTTCTAATAAGAATTTATATTTATTTTAAATATTTTTTATACAAATTATTTTTTACAGTATAATTTTTTTTTTCTTTTTTTTATTTTTTTTTATTATTTTTTTATTTTTATTTATTATTTTTTTTAATACCTTTCATTTTCTTAGACACTGCGCCTCGGACTTCCCCAGCTGCCTCGCATATGCCATTAGCTACCTTTAATGGTATTCTTATTCATTTCTTGTACCTCATTTTATTTCATCATGTATAGATACTCAAAGAACTCTTTATTCTTTAGATCATGCCACATTGCAAAATCCATGGTCCACTTGTGGGAATCACAACTTGTCTCCTTCCACACCTAAGTCTCTTTAAGCCGTACACTAAGGTATACTTCATTCATTCATATATATTGTTTTTACCTTCTATGTTTTCATTGAGTGTCTCCTTCTAGTTTCACAGAAATTACTTTTGACACATTGGAAGAGGTACACGAAATTACTTCTGACACCTCGAAAGAGGCCCAAATTCTTGCAGACTTACTTGAAGCAAATGGGGTTAACAAATTATTTGACCAACTTGAAGCACCCCTTGCCCCATCTAGCCTTGTTTTGGGAACTTCCTCTAACGAAGCAACCACCCATATTTAGGAAGGTCTTACTATTTCTCTCCAATCAATGACGGATGTTAATAGAACTCCCATAAGGCTTGTGGGTTAGAAATTCATTTTTCTTTATATAATATATATATATATATAGATATGAAATAATTTATGTTACCGCTGGAATATTTCGTTAATTAATTTGTTGATTAATTAGTTTATTTTGTTGATTTGAACTATACTTTTTTGTAATTTTTGTTTAATACTTTGAAATAAATATATTTTGATATCTATTTTGATATCAATCAATAATAGTAATACAAAATAAAATTATTTTATTTATTTATTTTTTATGAATATAAATCACTTTTTTTTTTTTATTTCGCCTTATGCTTCCAAAACTCGGGGCCGGGCCGGCCATCAGTGAAGGAAGCTCGGAGAAAAACGGCGAAAAAACAAAAAAAACAAAATAAATAAAAAGAAGGTACAAAAGGAAATGGGATTAATGCATAGGTTTTTGTTTGGGGAGCACGTCTGATAATATAAATGAATAAAGTAAACAATGAAAACAAAGACAAGAAGGGATGGCTCTCGGAGGCCACGTGCGTAGCTATCCTAAACTGCGATCGGATCCTCTAAAATTTGTTTTCCTGAAGTGATCTCTAGAGTGGTTCAATGTGGTGCGACACCTATTCCACTTGAGTAACCAAGGGCTGAGATCAATTCCTCTTAATGAAATTCAAAAAAAAAAAAATCTTCCTTCAGTTTTAGTTTCAGTTTCAGAACGAAACTGTAAGTGAGAGAGGGAGGAGGAGGAGGAGGAGGATGAGAGAGAGGAGGGGTTGAGCAGGAAACCAAGAGTTTGCCACCAAGCTTTTCATTTTTTTTTGGATTTGATTTTAATTTTTCAAATCTGGGTTTGATGTCAAACAAATTGATGACTTAATTTATTTTTGTTTGAAACATAAAATGAAAAGCAATTAATTTGGCTCCTTTCCACCGCTCTCTCTCTTCTTCTTCTTCTTTCTTCTTTCCTTCTCATGCTGCCGGTCGGCCGCCGCTCCTCTTCTCGCCTCAAACTTAGCTAGCAATTCTCACTATTGAAGGAACTGTATATCAAGAGATCACTTGAGGATTTTCCTGTCCAAAAAATCTTCGAGAAAAAAGCTCCAATAATCCCCACCACCATTATCAACAATTAGCAATCTCTTCAGAGAGAGAGAGAGAGTTAAAAGAAAAATTCAAAATTGAAGAACACCCATTTTACCACTGGGTTGGAATCTAGGTAGTTGTTTGGCTTCTGCTATGAATTGTCAGTCACAACTGAGGTTTGGGACAGGTTTAAAGGTGGAACAATGGCTGGCTTCTTCTCACTAGACAGCGGCGGAGGAGGAGGAAGAGGAACGTGAAACCACCACCAACAAAGCAGAGATCAACAGTGGAACAATGGCTGGCTTCTTCTTCTTCCTCTCTCCTTTTTTTTTTTTTCCTTTTTTTTTTTTTCAAATTACTCATCAAAACGACATAGTTTTGGTGAGATTTAATTTCCACCGTTGAATAAATCACTCTAGAGATCACTTGAGGGCTTTCACTCTAGAGGATCCGGACGCCCTTAAACTACCACGTGCGTTAAATTTTTATGTTTTCTTTCCTGGTGAGGAAGAAAACATTGAAAGAGTTGTTTAAAAGTTTGATTTTTTTTTAAAAAAATATATAAAAGAAAATAGGTGTGATGTGATTCAAAAAGATTAAAAATCACAAACTTGACTTTTAATCTCTTGCGAAAATAGGCCAAGATGTGAGTAATTTACTTTTAAAAATAGATGAATAATAATCAGTTTGAGATAAAAAGAGATAAAATAAATCTATTTAAATAAGTTATGTTCTTATTTAGAAATTTCACCATCAAACTGTTATAATAAATCATCAATATTTCTTGTTAAAATATTTAATATTTTAAAAATACAGAATTTCATAATTAAAAATAAGAGATAGAAATAAAATTTAGGGATTGTTTGGGATGATCTAAACAAGTATACTTTTTGACTTTTTATGAGGTATGAGTTAGGTATGGTTTGGGTTTGAAAAATGCTTTGGATAATTCTTGAGCTCTAAACCCAACTCTAATGAGTTGGCAGTGGACCCCACCTACTATGATGTGATGTTTTGGTCATTGTTTGTTTTTTTTTATTATTCATTGTCATGTCATTAGTTCTCTGAATCATTGTTGGGTTTTGGGTTTGAAATGGTGTGATAAAGAGGTGATGTGACTTAAATAAGATAATGTGACTTAAATAAAATAATGACTTTCTGATTTTTTTACTTTTTGAATTTTTTAAGTTAGAACAAATAAGGTCTTAATGTAAGATAATTTACCGAAAGTAAAATTAGCAAAATGCCAAAGTAGAAGTACTGACTGACTGGATTTTTTAGGTGTCGTTTGCTAACACTTACGTTTTCAGTTTTCTGTTTATATTTACAAAAATTTTTAAAACTCAAATAAAAACTTATTTGATAAAATTTTGATTTATAAATCAGTAGTCTCAGTTTATAAATTTGCCCAAAAAATGTGTTTCCGTTTTGAGTTTTGAGTTTTTTTTTTACCACCCAACACTAGCCACTACCGGCAAATAAAATTTTAAGTTTTGTTATAGGATTTTCTGTAATAAAATATTGTCTCTCTCCACGTCTGGGTGAAGAATAAGAATAAGCCTGCATGTTCGTGAATTGATGAATCTTGTATTGGGATCATTATTATTTTTAGTTATGCCAGCACCCACCTACGCACCACCACCCGCCACCTATTCGCCACCACCACCCGCCATCCACCACCCACCACCACCACCACCTACTCGCTACCAACCACCACCCGCCACCGTCACCGTCACCCACCCACCTGCTACCACCACCACCCGCCATCCGTCACCCACCTGCCATCACCACCCACCACCGCCACTGCCACCGCCACCACCACCACCACTCACTCGCTACCACCCACCAGCCGCCACCGTCACCCACCCATCCACCGACCACCACCACCCACTACCCACCGCCCACCACCCACCGTCACCACTTTCCACCACCGTCTTCCGCCACCACTTGCCGCCACTTGCCATTTCTTATTCTTTTTTATATTTTTAAATTTTTTAAAACATTTTATCAATTACCAAATGCGTTTGTAGTTTATGTTTTTCTAAAAATAAACAAAAAATAAACAAAAATCAATTTATAAATTTTTTATAAATATGAACTGAAAATGTAAATGTTACCAAACAGACCCTTGCTAAACAGAAAGCAAGAGAAGTGCCATTCATAATTTGATAGACAATTAAATATGTATATTGGAATATGAACATTATTTACATACATACATGCATATGAAATAAAAAACAAATAATTATATGGGTATTTTAAAAAGTGAATTAAAAGTCACTTTTTAATTTTTAACTCACTTCTTTTCTCACAAAAAAAAAAAAAAAAAAATTTAACTCATTTCTTCTGGAAAAAAAAAAAAAAAAAAAATCAAAAATTTAATTTTTAACTATCTTCTCAAAATGTCCCTGGCTAGCCCATCTTTGGCAACCCCAAGTCTAACCTTTGAGAATTTGCTTTAAAAATAGGTACATGCTTCTCTATAGATTACTTATGTGAATTGTAACGCGTTGTTGAGTTTATGGAATTTATTACAGGTTTCTTTTTAATGATATAAATTGTTTGATGTGTAAAATTCGTTAAATATTTTATACATATAAAAAATTATGTTGATCAAATATGAATAGTCCTTTGATCTGAATATATTTTTGTTAATAATTTATTTTCAAAATCATATTTACTATTGGTAAAAATGTGTTTCAATTAAAGAGTTAACGATATCCGATTAATATAATTTTTAGTAAGCATGAAGTATTCGACGAGCTCTATAAATTGAACAATTCAGTTTATGCAAAACGAAACTTGTGGTAAGCCCTATAGATCTAATAATATGCTCCAATTTATATAGTAGACTAGAGAGAAACTTCTCCCTTAAAAATAATAATAAAAAATCCAACCTTTGACTAAGAAGGGCGGCTCTGATTTTTCGGGATCAAAACAAACATTTAACCAGGATCTTCATATGTATACGTGTATATTTATAAATAATTATGTAGCTAATTTATTATTATTATTTTTTTATATTTAACAGTTTATTTTCAGTGTATATATATATATTAAAATTTACTTATACACTAATGTTTACAATAAAAAAAAAAGATCAAACTAATCTAAACTAAAATATCAATAAAAAGTAAATAAATTGTAATAAAAATCATTTAAACATCATCTTTCTGGTATTTTTAATTGTAAAATTATTAATCTAGTTTGCATAATCCAACTTATAAGCCAAATCATTTTCAATAGATAAAATTACTAATCTATTTAATCTTTCATTTGACACAATGGAATAAAGATAAAATTTAATTAATTTCAATTTGAAAAGAGTAATTACAAGTAGTATAATTAATTGTATTCTATATATAATCCATACATTTAGAAAATAATCATTCAATAATTTCAAATAATTCACCATATTAATAATTTTTAAAATTTTTATGTTAAAAAATAACTGTCTATTATTTTTAAATAATTTATCATATCAATCATTTATTAATTTTAAATCATAATTGAATTTTATTGATACATTTTAAATTTCAATGAAAACTTTTTATAAATTAATAAAATAATTTGTTGGGTATACCTCCTTATTGGAGTGTGGGACCCAATTGGTTTGTTAAAGAATTTTAATTTGGCTTGGTTTAGGTATAATATATTTTTATATATTATATTTGTGGAGACCCAATCCAATTTGGAAACAACTAAGGTTTGATAATAAACCCTAGATCCACAATATTATGATTGGTATTATTTTTCCCAAAAAGAAAAAGTGCAACCGTTGTTTTTTGCTTGGGAAGTTGCAACACAGTTTTGATCAATTGTTGGTGGGATTTGCTTTGTGGAACAACAAGAAGTTGGTGCATCTTTGTTTGGGTGCTTTGGTGAAGCTGATTTGGGTTGTTATTTTGGATCTTCTTCAACTCTGGTTCTGAAGATTTTGGTTCATCTATTTGGTGAGGTCTTTCCTCTTGTTTATTTGTGATTATTTAGAATTCACCTAAGGGTGGTTTTGTGAGACCATTAGTGTCTCGTTTGTAATCGTTTGGAACTTATTTGGTTGATAGTGGAATCGGATTTCGATCCCGTGGACGTACCTCACATTGAGGGAACCACGTAAAAATTCTTGTGTTGCCTTTGATTTAATTTTTCCGCATTAGTTTTTATTCCCATTGATTGATTTACTTGTGGGGAATCACACATTTTCCCTAACAACTAGTATCAGAGCTTACGGTTTATTTTGGTCTATTTATTTGTGTAAATCAATGGAGGGGAATGTGGGTCGTATGTCTAGCTTCAATGGAAGCAATTGGGTAACTTGGAAAACTAAAATGGAGGACCTATTATTTTGTAAAGATTTATATGGACCCATTGAGGGTGATTCTGGCAAACCCGAGGGTATGAAAGATGATGAATGGAATAGGCTTAATCGAAAAGCCGTTGGTGTTATCCGTCAATGGATTGATGACAGTGTGTTTCATCATGTCGCTACTGAAACTTCAGCACATGATTTATGGAAAAAATTAGAAGGCCTTTATGATAGGAAATCAGCCACAAATAAAGCCTTTCTGTTTCGTAAGTTGGTTAATTTAAAATATAAAGAAGGCAGCCCTATTCCGGAACATCTAAATGAAATAAAGAGTATTGTTAACCAACTTGCATCTATAAAAATTGTTTTTGATGATGAGTTGCAGGCTTTGATGCTACTTAGTTCTTTACCCGAAAGTTGGGAGACTTTGGTTGTGACAGTTAGTAATTCAGCGCCCGATGGAGTTGTCACAATGGGCCAAGTCACTAGTAGCCTGTTGAATGAAGAAACTAGAAGAAAATCAGCGAGTTCCTCTCATTCAGAAGCATTTGTTGTGAGAGGCCGAAGCAAAACAAGAGAGAGGAGTAAAACTCCCCATGGTCGTGATCAAAGCCGTGAAAAATCAAAAGATGGTTCTTTTTCAAAGAAAGACATTGAGTGCTATTATTGCCATAAGAAAGGGCACATGAAGCGAGAATGCCGAAAACTCAAGAACAAGGAGAAAAGGCGTGATAAAAGTATGGATAAGAAGCAAGAAGACACAACAGCAGTTACTACCAATGGTGATCTCATGGTCGTTTGTGAAGATGATTGTATCAATTTTGTGGGCCAAGAGAGCAATTGGGTGATTGATTCCGGTGCTTCTTTTCATGTGACTTCTCGAGTTGATTTCTTCACTACCTACACCAAAGGAGATTATGGTTATATGTATTTCACCACTATTGTCTGATCGGATGCACTTCAATTTCTGCCGCTGTTTCTCTTTCAACCATGCGCTGAAAATTGCTTTAAATACTTCTAGACTTCGATCTTTAGTTTTTTAGTAGAAAGCCAAACTTTCCTTGAATAATCATCAATGAAAGTAACAAAATAAGAGTGCACCACCATGTGTTTCTAACTTTTTAAAGGACCACAACATCCGAATGAATACACTCCAAAACATTTCTTTTCTAGAGGCAACATTTTTCTGAAAGAAAAACTCTATGTTGTTTCCCGCAACAATGAACACAAGTTTTGAGATGTGTACCTTTCAAACCGGGTAGAAGCTCTTCTTGAGACAAACCTTGCAAGCCCCTTTTAACTCATGTGCCAGCCGCTTGTGCCACAATTTGGTAGAAGTATATCGTCTTCAAGTGCATTGAGACAACACTTTACAAATTTTTTCCTTGCATCAAATGAAGTGTATGAGTCTTTCTTGCCTTAGCCACCACCAAAAGAACCCTTTTGTGAGCTTCCATATTCCATCACCAAATTTGTTGTTAAAGCTTCATCATCTAGCTTCCCAATAGAGATCAAATTGAGGCGAATGTCGGGAACGATGCTCACATCTTTAAGCAACAACTTGCAACCCAAATTTGTGTTTCCAAGTAAACATCACCCATACAATGAATCTTGGACAACCTTCATTACCCATTCGACAAAAACCATAATCTCCTTCGGTAATATGTTAGTGAAGAAATCAACTCGAAAGTCACATGAAAAGAAGCACCGTGAATCAATCACCCAATTGCTCTCTTGGCACACAAATTGATACAATCATCTTCACAAAACGACCATGAGATCAGCATTTGTAGTAACTGCCGTTGTGTCTTCTTTGCATTCTTGTCCACTTTTGTAGCCTTTCTCCTTTATTCTTGAGCTTTCGGCATTCCCGCTTCATGTGCACTTTCTCATGGCAATAATAGCATCAATGTCTTTCTTTGAAAAAGAACCATCTTTT
>NW_021025291.1:1642308-1692869 GCF_004153795.1 Camellia sinensis
GAATACCTTCGGGTGATGCGACAATACTCATCAAATGGCCCAATGTATTCACCACTATTGTCTGATCGGATGCACTTCAATTTCTGCCTGTTTTCTCTTTCAACCATGGCCTGAAAATGCTTAAATACTTCTAGACTTGATCTTTAGTTTTTTAGTAGAAAGCCAAACTTCCTTGAATAATCATCAATGAAAGTAACAAAATAAGTGCACCACCATGTGTTCTAACTTTTAAAGGACACAAACATCCGAATGAAATCAACTCCAAAACATTTTCTTTCTAGAGGCAACATTTTTCTGAAAAAAAACTCTATGTTGTTTCCCGCAAACAATGAACACAAGTTTTGAGATGTGTACCTTTCAACCGGGTAGAAGCTCTTTCTTGAACAAAACTTGCAGCCCCTTTTAACTCATGTGGCAAGCCGCTTGTGCCACAATTTCGGTAGAAGTATCGTCTTCAAGTGCATTGACAACACCTTTACAAATTTTTCCTTGCATCAAAGAAAGTGTATGAGTCTTTCTTGCACTTAGCCACCACCAAAGAACCCTTTGTGAGCTTCCATATTCCATCACCAAATTTGTTGTTAAACCTTCATCATCTAGCTTCCCAATAGAGATCAAATTGAGGCGAATGTCGGGAACATGCTCACATCTTTAAGCAACAACTTGCAAGCCAAATTTGTTCCAATAAACATCACCCATACCATAATCTTGGACAACCTTCATTACCCATTCGAACAAATGGGCCATTTGATGAGTATTGTCGCAGCCAAGGTATTCGGCACCAAAAGACAGTTAAGAAGACTCCTCAACAAAATGGCGTTGCAGAGAGGATGAACCGCACAATTGTGGTGGAGTAAAGGTGTTTGCTTTCACAAGCTAAATTGCCAAGATCCTTTTGGGGTGAGGCAATGAGTACAGCGGTTGACGTGATCAATTTGTCTCCTTCCTATCCTTTGAATGGTGATGTTCCAGAAAGAGTTTGGACCGGCAAAGATGTGTCTTATGAGCACTTGAGAGTGTTTGGTTGCCGAGCTTTTGTTCACATTCCAAAAGATGAGAGGTCCAAGCTTGATAGCAAGTCAAGACAATGTATTTTTCTTAACTATGGGCGTGATGAATTTGGGTATAGATTGTGGGATCCGGTCGACAAGAAAGTCATTCGAAGCCGTGATGTTGTGTTTCTTGAAGACCAAACAATTAAAAACTTTGGCAAAGGTGACCAACCGGAGCCAAAAACTAGTGATCTCATTGACATGGATCCATCTCCTTCATCTTCAGTTGATGATGAAAACAGGGGATATGTGCAGCCACCCATTGAAGATGTAGAAGATGATGCTAATCCTAATGAAGTTGAGCTAGAATTGAGGAAGAGCATCCAACTCAAGAACCGCCACCACAACTTGAGTTAAGAAAATCTACAAGGGACCGACAACCTTCAAGAAAGTATCTTCCCAATGAATTTGTGTTGATTTCTGATCAAGGGGAGCTGGAGAGCTACCAAGAAGCAATTGAGCATGCAAAGAAAGGTGATTGGAAAAAGGCCATGGAAGAGGAGATGAATTCCTTACTTGAAAATCACACTTATGATTTAGTGAAGTTGCCTAAAGGGAGGAAAATTCTGAAAAATAAGTGGGTCTTCAAATTGAAGAATGATGGCAAGAATCTGAGGTACAAGGCACGTCTTGTTGTGAAAGGCTTTGGGCAAAAGAAAGGTATTGACTTTGACGAGATTTTCTCGCCGCTTGTAAAGATGTCTTCTATTCGGGTTGTACTTGGCATGGCTGCAAGTATGAACCTTGAAGTTGAGCAACTTGATGTGAAGACCGGATTTCTTCATGGTGACCTTGAAGAAGAAATTTACATGAAGCAACCGGAAGGTTTTGTAGAGAAAGGGAAAGGGAAATTTGTTTGCAAATTGAAGAAAAGTTTGTATGGTCTCAAGCAAGCCCCGCGGCAATGGTACAAAAAATTTGACTCTTTCATGATGAATAATGATTTTTCTAAAACCACTTCAGACCATTGTGTGTTTGTGAAAAATTTTTCGAATGGCAAATTTATTATTCTTTTGCTTTATGTTGATGACATGTTAATTGTGGGTTAAGGTTCTACCATGATAAACAGGTTGAAATTGGAGTTAAGCAAGTCTTTTGCTATGAAAGATTTGGGACCGGCAAAGCAAATTCTTGGTATGAAAATTGTTCGTGATCGCAAAGAGGGGCTGATTTGGTTGTCTCAAGAAAGCTACATTGAGAAAGTTCTTGGGAGGTTTAACATGGATAAAGCAAAGTTGGTTGGTTGTCCACTTGTGGGTCACTTCAAACTTAGTTCGAATCAATGTCCTACAAGTGAGAAAGACAAGGAAGAGATGCTGAAAGTTCCTTATGCTTTAACAGTTGGTTCTTTGATATATGCCATGGTTTGTACAAGGCCGGATATTGCTCACGCTGTTGGTGTGGTGAGTCGTTTTCTCTCTAATCCGAGTAAAGAACATTGGGTAGCGGTAAAATAGATTTTAAGGTATCTTCGAGGGACTTCGAAGGTATGTTTGTGTTTTGGGGATGGTAAGCCGATGCTTGATGGGTTCACAGATTCTGACATGGCCGGTGATATTGATTCTCAGAAATCTACTTCGGGGTATTTGATGACTTTTGTAGGGGGAGCTGTGGCATGGCAATCTAAATTATAAAAATGTGTTGCTCTCTCAACTACCGAAGCTGAATTTATTGCTATTACAGAAGCTTGCAAAGAAGAGTTATGGTTGAAGAAATTTTTGCAAGAGTTGGGTTTGAAGCAAGAAAAGTATGTGCTTTATTGTGATAGTCAAAGTACTATTCACTTGAGTAAAAATTCTACTTTTCATTCGAGATCGAAACACATTGATGTGAGATACCATTGGATTCGTGATGTGTTAGATTCGAAATTATTACAACTCGAAAAGGTTCACACAGATGATAATATTTCAGATATGTTGACAAAGACTTTGTCGAGGGACAAACATTTAAAGTGTCGAACTTTGGCGAGTATGGTTGATCTCTCCACCTAAGTCGGTAGGGGGAGAATTGTTGGGTATACCTCCTTATTGAAGTGTGGGACCCAATTGGTTTGTTTAAGAATTTTAATTTGGCTTGGTTTAAGTATAATATATTTTTATATATTATATTTGAGGAGACCCAATCCAATTTGAAAACAATTAAGGTTTAATTACAAAACCCTAGATTCACAATATATATATTGTTTATGTTTTTTGCCCTGTTGGTAGAGAGAAAAAAAAAAAAAAAAACGGACGGCGACAAATTTGTTCCACTTTTTTCAAAAAGTGTTGCGCGGCTGGTTTTGTGGTTTCAGTGATGGTGCTGTGTGATAATTCCAACTTGGTGTTTGGTCAATGATTCTATTGGCTTGTTACTTTGGCATAGATGAAATTTATTAATAACGGCGTGATTGGAAGTTGATTTGGTTCGTTATTTTGGATCTTCTTTCACTCTGATTCTGAAGATTTCGGTTCGTCTATTTGGTGAGATTTTTCCTTTTTATTTATTTGTGATTATTTAGAATTCACCTAAGGGTGGTTTTGTGAGACCATTAGTGTCTTGTTTGTAATCGTCTGAAACTTATTTGGTTGATAGTGGAATCGAATTTCGATCCCGTGAACGTACCTCACATTGAGGGAACCACGTAAAAATTATTGTGTTGCCTTTAATTTAATTTTTCCACATTAATTTTTTATTCTCATTGATTGATTTACTTGTGGGAAATCACATTGATTTTTCTTAACATAATTAACAAAATTTTAAAGTCTTTTTTTAATCAATTTTCCGAGACCAAACCGACGCTGGTGCCGTAAGCCGGCCTGTACTGAGAAAACCCCCTCTCTTCATTGATAATTCTGGGTTGTTATAAGAAATTAGTTAAAAATTGACTTTTTAATTTTCTTTAAAAAAAACATATAAAAAATAAAAAGGATAATGTGACCCAAAATAAATTAAAAATGTATATTGAAATATGAACAACATTTACATACATATATACATATATGCATATAAAACCTAAAAAAAAAAAAAAAAAAAAAAAATTAACATTAAATATATTATCATAGCTAGCCAATCTTGAACTGAGTTTGGCTGTCCCAATTCTTTGATTTTGCTTTAAAAATAATAATAAAAAGTCCAACATTTCTTCATTGATTATTCTAAATTCTGATATTATCACTCTACTTGGCGCGATTTTTCTTCATATTTTACAATAATAATATAATTTTGTCCTATGCTGAAAGAAAGAAAGAAAGAAATCAAACATTTTTATAAGAAGAAATGTACAAACTTTGACGGTTCATAACACGAAATTCCTATATAAAGAACCAACTCATTTCGAAGAGATAGGAGAGAAACTCAATTTTAGAAAATATATAGTCATCCATGGGTGTTCATAACCAACATCCAAGCCATGCCTACAAACAAGCTGAAGTGGTTGTCATCATGGTGCCTTTTCCATGCTATAGCCACCTCAACCAGGTCCTCCAGCTCTCCTGCCTAATCTCTTCCTACAACGTACCGGTTCACTACGCTTGCTCTGCCACCCACGTGCACCAGGCTAAACTCCGCTTCAATGCCAAAAACCGCCTTTCCTATGCCCAAATCCATTTCCATGAGCTCCCTACCCCTCCTTTCCTCTCTCCTCCACCCGACCCCAATTCTAAATTTCCATCACATCTTCTCCCATCTATTGAAGCCTCTTTGCAACTACGTGACCCCATAACTGAATTCTTGCACAAAATCTCCCCCATGGCTAGAAGGGTTATTGTTGTCCACGACGACCTAATGGCTTATGTGGTTCAGGACACCGCAACCATACCAAATACTGAAACCTATAGTTTTAACCCAACTTGCACCTTCTCTTCATTCTTCGACGTATGGCAAATGATGGGAAAGCCTTTCCAGTTAGAAGAACCACAAGAGTTACCATCTCTTGAAGGATGTTACAATTCCGAGTTCCTAAATTTCATTACCCTCCAAATTGATTTTCTGAAATCTACATCTGGAACAATCATCAACTCGTGCAGATCAATTGAAGGTACTTACATTGATTTAGAGGTACAGCTTCACAAAAACAAACAGATCTGGGCAGTTGGGCCATTTAACACCGGAGCAGTAGATGATGGCAAAAACTCAAATAACCAACACAAATGTTTGGAATGGCTTGACAAACAAGACTTAAAATCTGTGTTATATGTTTCGTTTGGAACGACAACTTCATTGACAAATCAACAGATCAAAGAGCTCGCCATTGGGTTGGAACAAAGCGGACAAAAATTCATTTGGGTGCTGCGAGATGCCGATAAAGGGGACATTTTCACAGGTGATGTTAAGAGAGCTGAAGTATTGCCAGAAGGTTATGAAGAGAGACTGAAAGGAGTTGGACTGGTGGTGAGAGATTGGGCACCACAACTTGAAATTTTGGCGCACCAATCTACAGGCGGGTTCATGAGTCACTGTGGATGGAATTCATGCCTGGAGAGCATCACCATGGGAGTGCCGATAGTAGCTTGGCCGATGCACTCGGATCAACCAAAGAATGCATTTCTCGTGACAGACATATTGAAGGTTGGTGTGGTTGTTAAACAATGGGCAGATCTTCAGGAGGGGGTAGTGGCTTCATCAACTATTGCAGAAGCTGTCAAGAAGCTAATGGCATCCAGAGAAGGGGAGGAGATGAGGAAGAGGACGGAGGAATTGGGAGGTGCCACCCGGAAGGCGGTAGAGGAAGGTGGTGTTTCTCGAATGGAATTGGATTCGTTCATTGCTCACATAACTCGGTAGATTCGTTTATTGACTCAGGATGAATTGGCTTTCCTTGCATTGGATTGTAGTCCAGACCTCTGAAATCACAACAAAATCATTTTAGTAATAAATGATAGAAATCATTTAGTAATATATGATCAATAAAAATCATTTTATTGGATTGTATGTGTTTTATTGTGATAGTCAAGTGCAATAATTCTCATTCTTGTGCTCCTTTGTCTGTGTGCAATGGGAATAAGGCTAATTAACCATAAAAAGGTATTTATTAGACTATAAAAATGACAAATTAACTAGTGATCGGACTCACCACCTCACCCAAGCACAATCACTTATTCGAATATATTGGTGTAAGCTATTGTCGGAGTCCACTCGATCCATGTACGGAATATTTTTACGCCATCTAATCAAACAAATCAACATTGCCAACATAGAATAACTTCATTGAATTTATGAAATGATGAGAATAATCAAACATATCAATACAAAATAATAAATGACCAGAATAATCAAACGTATCAATACAAAATAATTTTACAAAATTTATCAAATGACTAGTATAACAAACGGAGTACAAATTGAAAGTAATTAAAATTAAACTTTTTGCAAAGGGATTTAGAGAAAACATATTGTATACTAGCCAAATTATCTCAAATCAATTCATCCGTCACCAATACTTGATTCATTTGATATTTATTCATGAATTTCCAAAAATGACGGATTAAAATTGTAAAGTATAAAATATGTAAGGTTTGATAAAATTTACAACTCTTATCTTTTATAAAATTAATAACATTGACGCTAAATACTCTCAATCTAAAAATTTTGATCACAAAATTGGGAGGGGGGGGGGGGGGTTCACTCTCAATGTAATCATAAGGTACTTGATGAGCTCTATATATTAAAGAATTTTAATTATCGAAACGAGATCCGTGATGAGTCCCACGGACCTAACAGTACATTTTAATCTACTATGTAGATCGGAGAGAAACCTCTTTGTAACGACCCAATCTTGGCAAGGCAAACCCTGCCAAGAGGGTGCACCTCAAACGCTATAGCACCTTTCAATTGCCTAACATATATGAGATGATCTATTCAAAGACAAAAAAATATTATCATGCTACAAGATAGTTCCCAAGCATTTCCTCCCAAAAAAAATATAATACATACTAATCACGAATCCATCAATACATCCAACTTCATAAGCAATATTTACAATCAACCTCCTTCATAAAAAAAAGGGTAAGCTTACATCCTAGAATGACCCTAAGCAAAACCTCAACCACAAGATGCCCACCTGTGATCCTTCAAAAAATTCTAGTCTTCCAAGTTGAGGCGAGCCACACAAAAGTCTATGAATCTGAAAAAAAATTATTTAAAAGAATGAGCTAAAGCCCAATGAGTATACCAATACCATGGAGTTATAAAACTTGCTCCTACCAATAGGGTTCAAAATAAAGATACTAAACATAAGAACTTAATTGGACTTACATTTATACAAAATAAAAATAAAAATAAAAATAAAAATGATGCAGTACAATTTTCATAAAACGTTATCAGGATTTTTCCAAGGAATCTCATAAGGCAGAAAAAAAAACATACATTTGGATAATGAAAGTAAACAAAAATATAACTTTTCAATACATTAAGATTTCCTGTCCATCATACAATCCACTACATAGCCTTAGGGTCGCGTTACCTCGCGACTTAGGTGGTGACGGTACCGTTACCCAAAACATAACCAAAGGAACATAACTCTTGTTATCGTAGCACTTCAATTCTCATTTCAATGTTTCGGTCCCTAGAACCCCTTATGTACAATGACCCTTATGGTCCTTAAAACATTTCGGTCCCCAGGACCCCAAAGCATTTTGGCCCTTGTGGCCCCAAAGGCTATATTCGGTTATATGATCAATAAAATAAATACCCTCAAATAGCGTTTCATTGTCATTCAATCATCATCATCATAAAATTTGAAAGACTTAACTTAAATAAATTCTCATAAAAAAATTAGTGCTTCATTATACAAATGAAATCGTATCTTTATTAAAACTCAACCCTTGGCCTCAATAAATTTATAGATTTTCTTTTTATACATATATCATGATGAAATGTATCATTCACTTCCTTTAATTCAAAAATTATTTTCAAACTTTGTAATAAAGATAGAGGTAAGGTAATTTCCATTGTAAGTATACTCACCTCCAAAAATAGCAAAAGTGTAGATTTGAAATTCTACAAATTAATTTCCAAGAGGTGTAGAGATGCCTTCCTCCAATCCTAACAATTAGTAAATAGGATCTAAAATTAAGGAAAAGTTTTCAATGAAAATTACAATATCTACAAAATTGATCCTAAATAAGACATGCTACGAAATGACAAGCTAAAGAACTCCTCCAACTTCAAGTCACCCAAACAAATTTCTTATCCAATCTCCACAACACCCATCCTTTGTACATTTTTGAGTTATTAACCTTTTTAAATATCCAACCAATTTATATGCACAATACCACCATCAATTTACTACAAAAGTCAAAAATCAACATTTTTTTATAAACTCAACAACTTAAGTAAAATCTCTTCAATCACTTATAAAATTCCTCCATAGAACATAGAGATACCCAATCCATCATTTATCAACTCAATTTCAACATATAAATTCCCTAACACCAAAATCCCCAATTTTTACATCACATTCAAACCCTAGATTAACCCAAAATCTTAATCTCCAAATCAACCATCAAATTGACCATTTTTTTTTTAACATCTAAAACATTCATGGAAACTAATTGAGAGTATAAAATTCAACAATCAAACCCCAAATCATAATAGATCTACAACACAAAAATTTCATCATCTCTAACTCAAAATATGTAAAACCTTAAACTAAACTTTTAGAGAAAAATTCTTACCAATTACAAGCCTCTAATCCATCAAGAAAATAAATCCCATGCTTTGATTCTTCAAAAGATTACGAAAAATCTAGAGTTGGTGCGTCTATTGTGTTATTTTCAGATGGATTTAAGGAGTGGCCGACCGGACCCTTTTTCCGGTGAGATAAGGTGGTCGGAGGTGGTGGAGATGGTGGGTTAAGGTGGTGGTGTAAGGGTGGAGCAAAGGTGTGGTGTTTGGCCTCCAAGAAAGTAAAGGAAAATGAGAGAGAAAGTAGAGAGAAGTTAGAGAACGAAGAATGAAGAAAAAAAAATCTGCACTTCTATTTTTTTTTTTGTGTTGAAATGGGGTGTTTGGTCACACCTACCATCAAGTTTGGAGTTGGGTTTAGATATCCTAAATGGAGTTTAACATAAGAGTGTGTTTGGCTCTAGATGAAAAGTTGGGAATATTATAATTCTACCCCCCTAAAGGAAAATTTCGTCCACGAAATTTATTCGTTTGTTTAGTCTAGTTCATACCTTGAAAAAGATGTGGATATCGAATTTTCATATCATCCTCCCGCTCCCAAGTAACTTCCTCCAAAGCATGATTTTTCCACAATACCTTTACTAGTGGTATGGTCTTGGAACGTAGTACTTGATCCTTCATGTCCACAATCTCTATGGCTTCCTCCTCATAAGACAAATCATCCTTGAGTTAGATTGGTTGGAAGTCTAACACGTGTGATGGGTCAGGCATGTACTTCTTCAACGTAGATACATGAAACACATTGTGAATGCAAGATAGACTAGGTGGTAAGGCCAAACGATAAGCAATCTTGCCAATGCGCTCTAGTATCTCAAATGGCCCAATATACCTTGGATTTAGTTTGCCTTTCTTACCAAATCGCATCACTCCCTTCCATGGCGAGATTCGTAAAAATACATGATCTTCTACTTGAAATTCCAAATTCCTCCTCCGATTATCTGCATAGCTCTTTTGTCTACTTTGAGCCACCTTCAACCTTTCTCGAATAATATGCACTTATTGGTAGTAATTTGAACAATCTCTGGCCCTAACAATTTTCTCTCTCCAACCTCATCCCAACATACTGGAGTTCTACATCTTCGCCCATATAAAGCGTCATAGGGAGACATCCCAATACTTGATTGATAACTTTTATTATATGCAAATTCTATTAAGGTCAAGTGTTCATCCCAACTACCTCGAAAATCTAGGACACAAGCTCTCAACATGTCTTCTAAAGTTTGAATTGTCCTCTCGGATTGCCCGTTGGTTTGGGGGTGAAAAGCTGTACTGAATCTCAATTTAGTACCCAAGGCATTTTGAAGACTAGGCCAAAAGTGGGATGTGAAGCGCGAGTCTCTGTCTGAAACAATAGATACCGGCACACCATGCAATCTCACAATTTCATCCACATAAATTTTTGCTAATCGATCAAGTGAAAAGTTTTTCTTAGTAGCCAAAAAGTGTGCAGATTTGGTCAACCTATCTACAACAACCCAAATAGAGTCATGCCCCTTCTGTGTGCGAGGTAGGCCCGAAACAAAATCCATGGCAATATGCTCCCATTTCCATTCAGGTATATGAAGAGGTTGAAGTAAACCAGCTGGGCGTTGATGCTCTGTTTTAATCTGCTGACATACCAAACACCTTGACACAAATTCTGCTATCTCTCTATTCATATTTGGCCACCAATAACTTTCTCTTAAATTTCGATACATCTTTGTACTCCCCGGATGCATTGCATAAGGTGAATTATGGGCCTCATCTAATATCTCCCTTTTTATCTCGCGCTCATTTGGAACACATAACCGATTTTTAAACATCAACACACCATCTTCTTTAATAATAAAGTCTGACAGAGTACCATCTTTCACGCGAGCTCGGGTCTTCTCCAAAATTGAGTCTTTCCCTTGGGCTTCTCGAATGCGATCCACTAACAAAGGTCTCACTTTAATTGTAGCTAACAAGGATCCCGACTTCCCAACTGCTAGATCAACTCCAATAGATTTTATTTCATGTAAGAGACTAAATTGAATGCCCTGAATGTGAGTTAATTTCCCTGTAGATTTTCAGCTAAGAGCATCGGCCACCAAATTAGCTTTTCCTGGGTGATAATTAATGGTGCAGTCATAGTCCTTAATCAGTTCAACCCATCTCCTTTGCCTCAAATTTAAATCCCTCTGTGTGAATAAATATTTCAAACTCTTATGATCAGTATATATCTCACATTTTTCCCCGTATAAATAATGTCTCCACAACTTTAAAGCAAAAACAACCGCTGCGAGCTCTAAATCATGGGTGGGATAATTGCGTTCATGGTTCTTCAATTGTCTAAATGCATAGGCCACTACCTTTCCATGTTGCATCAACACACAACCGAGCCCTTGATGAGAGGCATCACTATAAACAATAAATCCTTCACCACTTAACGGAATAGTAAGCACTAGGGCAGAAGTTAATCGCTTCTTTAATTCTTGAAAACTCTTTTCACAATTCTCCGTCCACTCAAATTTGGTATTCTTACAGGTCAAATGTGTTAATGGTGCCGCAATCAATGAAAACCCCTCTACAAATCTATGGTAGTAGCCTGCCAACCCTAAAAAGCTCCTCACCTCGGTCACGTTAGTAAGACGATCCCAATTCACCACAACCTCTATTTTCTTCGGATCCACAAAAATACCTTCACCCGAAATCACATGCCCCAAAAATACGACACGATCTAACCAAAACTCACATTTGCTAAACTTCGCATACAACTTCTTTTCTCGTAAGGTCTGCAATACCACCCGCAAGTGTTGTTGATGATCCTTTTGACTCCTGGAATAAACAAGTATGTCATCAATAAATACAATCACAAATTGGTCAAGGTATGGTTGGAACACTCTATTCATAAGGTCCATAAATGCGGCGGGGGCATTAGTTAGACCAAAAGACATAACAAGAAATTCATAATGGCCGTAGCGAGTTCGAAAAGCAGTTTTCGCTATGTCTTCTTCCTTAATCTTAAGTTGGTGATACCCTGATCTGAGATCGATTTTGGAGAACACACATGCTCCCTGAAGTTGATCAAACAAATCATCTATACGAGGCAGAGGATACTTATTACGCGCCATGACCTTATTCAACTGCCGATAGTCAATGCACAATCTCATGGTGCCATCTTTTTTCTTCACAAATAACACAAGTGATCCCCAAGGCGAGACACTTGGCCTAATAAAGCCTTTATCCAATAACTCTTGCAATTGTATCTTAAGCTCCTTAAGTTCTATTGGGGCCATACGGTAAGGTGCACTAGAAATTGGGGCAGTTCCAGGAATTAAGTCAATAGCAAACTCAATTTCTCGATCTGGGGGTAATCCAGGTAGTTCATCAGGAAAAACATCTATGAAGTCACACACAATTGGTATGTCCTCCAATCTTAGACCACTAAATTCGGAGTCAATCACATAGGCTAAGTATCCTTGGCACCCCTTCTTAAGCATTTTTCTAGCGGTAATAGAAGAAATAACATAAGATGGGAACGCACATCGATCTCCACAAAATCTAAATTCAGGTTCCCCAAAATTGGAAAATACTACCTTTTTCCTATAACAATCCACCGAAGCATGGTAAGAAGCCAACCAATCCATTCCCAAAATCAAATCAAAATCAAGCATCTCTAAAGGCAACAAATCCGCTACCATGTCCCTATCTCCCAACTGTAATACACAACCTCGATACCTCCTCAATTATAACACAATCCCCAATAGGAGTAGTAATGGATAAGCAATAGCCTAGAGGTTCAATAGGTTTATCGGCATGCAAAGAAAATGATAGAGATACAAAAGAATGTGTAGAACCCAGATCAGTAAGTACATGTGCCTCCCTACTGAACACATAAATAATACCTATTACCACCTCTGGATTAGCCTGAGCATCCCGTTGAGTCAAAGGAAAAACTCTCCCCTGCGAGGTTTGTCTATTGGATTGAACACCTCCTTTATTCTGCTTGCCAAACCTAGTCCCAACCTGACCTCCTCCTCGGCTTCCCCCTCGGCCGGCACCTGAAATTTTATTACTACCAATTCCAGTACTAGCAGATGAAGCAGTTCGTATGCAATCCCTAGCCAAATGTCCGGGTTGTCCGCAATTGAAGCAAGCTCGTGTATCTCCCAAATTAGTCATTTTAGGAACTGTGCAATCTTTCACCAAATGACCTTTCTGGCCACAACGAAAACACAAGTCGGTACCAGCATGACAAACACCTGTATGTGCCCGGCCACATTGCTTGCAAACAGTTCGAGTAAACTGAGATGATGTCCCACTAGACTGTCCATGACGCTGATTAGAAATGCTTTGGGTTGGGGTGGGATGCTCTCTATTTTTTTGATATGCACTAGAGCTCTTGACTGAACCATAACCATGACCACCTCTCTTTGACGGTCTATTAGATGTGTTCTCATGATGGGATGAACTAAGGTGGCGCTTCTTCTGTTGTTCCGCTAACTTCATTTCAATGACATCTTTCTCAGCTGTTAAGGCTTTATCAACCAAGGTCGAATAGTTAGTTATTCCCAATACTCGGATACGAGATTTGATGTCCAAATCCAACCCATCTGTAAAACGAAGACATTTGACCTCCTCATCATCCACAAACGAAGGGGCAAAACGAGATAAAGAAATGAACTTAGCTTCATATTGAGCTACAGTCAAATCCCCTTGCTCTAGCCGAAGGAACTCTCTTTCTTTTTCATACCGATAGGTAGCTGGAAAGTACTTGTCATTGAAAACCTTAGTGAATTGGTTCCAGGTCAATCCTCCGGTGCCACTTGCCGTAAGTAGGCGTTGCGTGGCCTCCCACCAATATTCAGCCTCCTCCACCAGCATAAAACTAGCAAGTGCAACTCGCTGCTCGTCTGATACTTCCATCACAGAAAATATCTGCTCTACCCTCCTTAACCAGGCCTCTGCCTCCATAGGATTGGGCGATCCAGAAAATGATGGAGCCCCCAACTTCTTGAACCTCTCAATTGCGGTGAGGCGGTTCTCTGTAGGTTGCACAAATGGCCTAGACTGTGCTACATTCTGTTGTTCAAGGATGTGAGTTTGCCTCTTCGCTAGGCTAGCCATTGACTCTAAAAGGCGCTGCACACTAGGGTCTAAAAATGCTGGAGCTGCGTCAGCCCTTGGTGGTACGACTCTATCTGAATGTCCCACTTCTGGATTGGCACTTGACTCTTGAGTTTGCTCATTATGCGATTCATGTTCAATCTCTTCTTCCTGAACCCGAGGTGGAACTTCATTTCCAACACTAAGATGTGGCTCTCGCTCAGCCTCAAGTACTTCCATAAGGGGGCGACTCTTATGAACTCTTCGCCTTGCCATACGCGCCTGTATAACAAGACAATTAAAACTTAGAATACTAGATCGCTATTAAACATCATCACTAATCGAATTACTAACTACAATACCCTATCAACTTTAATTCTAAAATAACTAGTCTACAGATTCATAACCAAATGCTCTGATACCAAAAATGTAACGACCCAATCTTGGCAAGGCAAAACCCTGCCAAGAGGGTGCACCTCAAACGCTATAGCACCTTTACACCACAAATTCCTGTATAATTCTTACATCACATCACCACATCACCAAAAGTGCATAAGACCTTTCAATTGCCCAATATGTATGAGTTGATCTATTCAAAGACAAAAAGTATTATCATGCTACAAGATAGTTCCCAAGCATTTCCTCCAAAAAAAAAAAAATATAATACATACTAATCACGAATCCATCAATACATCCAACTTCATAAGCAATTTTTACAATCAACCTCCTTCAAAATCGTGCAACCGCCATGAAACGGCATGGTTACCACCTTAAACACCTCGAGAGGGACCGATGTGAGTTGTGAAAACTTACGGAACTAGCACGGGACTCCCGGTTTGAAAACTAAGTCCAAAAATGTACTTTTCCACAGTTAAGCTTCAAAAATAGGCCTTCGGGGGCCAAAATCGTGCAAAAGCCACGAGACTACCCGGGAAACACTTTGGTTTTGGCTTTTTTAGTTGGCTTTTTGACTTTTTGACTTTTTTAGCTTGAGGCTATTTTGATTGTTTGGTATTTTTTGTTTGGTTTTTTTGACTTTTTGACTTTGGAATGACAAAATTGCCCTCTACTTGATTTTTTGTTTGTATATTGGTTAGTTTGGTAATTTTGTAACTTTTTTGCCTTTTTGTAATTTTATAACTTTTTTAAAAAAAAAAATCTTTTTGTGATTATATAGCCTAGAAAGAGAGCCAAACCAAGGCTAAGAAGTCAAAAAAACAATTTTTGAAAAATATAAACGAAGTACTTCTAAATTCTACTTACAATTCGTCATCTTTCAACTTAGAAAAACTGCAACTGGAATGTTAGGGCTTGGGAGGTCAACTGTAAAGCATTTTCACACATTAGCTAATCCACCTTTCTAAAGAAAAGTTCATGTTTGCGAGACCCTAGCTAATTAAAAAAGCTTTCCACTATCAAGAGATGAGATTGATTTGTGAGCTGACAAGAAATTTTCATAATTTTGTTAATTTGCAGCCAGGCTGTATAAGCAACAAAGTAGAGTTCTTTTACTTGAAATGGGGCCACCCCTAGTTGGGGAACTAAAATTTTTGGCTCCACAATGTGTGCCTATTGGACCAGCATTTTGTTTGAAGGAGTTGTTTGTCATAATTCAAATATGAATATTTTTTTAATTTTTTATGAAAAAATAAATATAAAAATAGAGATGTATTGTAAAAAGATAAAAAGTGTACTTATATAATGCCTAAATAAATTATGCTAAGGAATGGCAAGCTAAAGAACTCCTCCAACTTCAAGTCACCCAAACAAATTTCTTATCCAATCTCCACAACACCCATCCTTTGTACATTTTTGAGTTATTAACCTTTTTAAATATCCAACCAATTTATATGCACAATACCACCATCAATTTACTACAAAAGTCAAAAATCAACATTTTTGTATAAACTCAACAACTTAAGTAAAATCTCTTCAATCACTTATAAAATTCCTCCACAGAACATAGAGATACCCAATCCACCATTTATCAAATCAATTTCAACATATAAATTCCCTAACACCAAAATCCCCAATTTTAACATCACATTCAAACCCTAGATTAACCCAAAATCTTAATCTCTAAATCAACCATCAAATTGACCATTTTTTTTTTTAACATCTAAAACATTCATGGAAACTAATTGAGAGTATAAAATTCAACAATCAAACCCCAAATCATAATAGATCTAAAACACAAAAATTTCATCATCTCTAACTCAAAATATGTAAAACCTTAAACTAAACTTTTAGAGAAAAATTCTTACCAGTTACAAGCCTCTAATTCATCAGGAAAATAAATCCCATGCTTTGATTCTTCAAAAGATTAAGAAAAATCTAGAGTTGGTGCGTCTATTGTGTTATTTTCAGATGGATTTAAGGAGTGGCCGACCGGACCCTTTTTCTGGCGAGATAAGGTGGCCGGAGGTGATGGAGATGGTGGGTTAAGGTGGTGGTGTAAGGGTGGAGCAAAGGTGTGGTGTTTGGCCTCCAAGAAAGTAAAGGAAAATGAGAGAGAAAGTAGAGAGAAGTTAGAGAATGAAGAAAAAAAAATCTGCACTTCTATTTTTTTTTTGTGTGTTGAAATGGGGTGTTTGGTCACACCTACCATCAAGTTTGGAGTTGGGTTTAGATATCCTAAATGGAGTTTAACATAAGAGTGTGTTTGGCTCTAGATGAAAAGTTGGGAATATTATAAAATGTACTAAATATTGATAAATTGAAAGAAGAAAAAAAAAACCTAAGAACAACAAACAGTAACAATGAAAAAAAAACATATGTTATTTTCAATTTTTGTAAGGTTTAAGCAAATAATTTATAATATTGATCAAAGTGAAAAGCAAACTTTGAAATTGTAAAATATTACAGTTTCAAAGTATGATTTTATTAAGTATTTATCCTAGGGTGCTGCTTAAGTGTGCAACCCCCTTAAGGTTGCACACTATATGCAACCCAATTTTTAGCCGTTAAATTACAATAATTGATCAAGACCATTGAATTATTTAATCGTAAAAAAGTTGAAACCGGGGCAATTGGTTGATGCTTGTATTTGCATGATTGCATCCCACTCACTCTCTCTATTTCGTTTCTATTTCTCTCTCTCTCTCTCTTCTCCTCTTTATGTAAGGTTGAGTGTGTAACCCTTGATTTCATTGACGAAGCTCTGTAGGGAACAGTATAACGGGCGATTTCCAACAACAACGGAACTACAAGGCTTTGTTGGTTCCATCGCTAAAGTGAAGATGTTCTCTCTAACTAGATATGAGGTATGGAGCTGTCTCCCTCTCTCTGTCTCTCTCTCTCTCTCTGGCCTCTTCACTTCAGTTATTTTCCCTCAACTAAACCCCCATCCTAACTTCAACCGCTTTACGCTTCACTCAAATGAAAACCCCACCATTGGCAACTAACCTCTCTTTTTCTCAATCGACTGTTTGTGTTTACACAAACAATCCAACCGTGTTAAAATGTCATGTTTGTGTTTGTGTTAACATTTTTCGGTCATCAAGTAATTGTTTGTACTAATGTCATGTATAGTATGGCCCCAGCAAAAGTTAAAAGTGAAGGTGATGATTATGACATTCCAAATGAAGCAGATGACATTCATTTGATCAATAAAAGTCGGGTAAGAACCTTGTCATGGTTGCGAAGCTGGTCCGAGCAATGAAGAAGCAACCAACATGAACGTTGAAGATGGAGGAGCCAATGTGAAACAAGAAATGGTTGACGATGCTTATCGAAATGACATGGTTAGTGATGTTAAACGTGCTCTTCTGGAACAGAAATTTGATTCGGTCGAAGATGGAGAAGCTTTTTACAACGCGTATGTTAAAGCCAAGGGATTTAGTATACGAAAATCTAGATTTAACACAAATAAACAGGGAAAGGTTGTTAGTATAGGCTGTGGTTCTGTTCAAGGGAAGGTCAGAGATTACCAAAATACGTGGACCATGTTGCTGAGAAGAGTAGAGCTCCCAAGGCACTAACAAGAGTAGGTTGCAAAGTCCAATTTCGCATACGGTACGATCCAGATGCTGGTTGTTGTGACTCACTTCGTCGCAGACCACAACCATGAATTGGCAGCATAACACTGTGTGATATGTTGGTTTCATCCATACGGATCTGCACAACCATATTCAAGCCGAAAGTAGAGCAGAAGTTGAGGATGGTGATGCACATGGTTTACCTATGTGCAAAACTTGATGTTGACCCACGTTTTTTTTTACAAGTATGATGTGTGTAAGGATAACAAGTTACAAAATCTGTTCTGGGCAGACTCGAAATCGCAGGCTGACAACGCAAAGTTTAGTAATGTGTTGATATTTGACTCAACTTACAGAACCAATGCGTACAAGAAACCTTTTGTCATGTTGGCTGGTGTGACTAACCACTTCACGACCACGATATTTTCATGTGTTTTGCTAGCTAATGAGACAATTGATACATACACATGGGTTTTGAAAACATTTATGGAGGCGATGGGCAATAAAGCACCTATGTCCGTACTAACAAATGGGGATAAGGCGTTGCGAGAGGCAATCAAAAGAGTATTTCTAGATGCAAGACATCGATTATGTAATTGGCATCTTAGGAAAAATGTTGTTTTAAATGTTCACAAAAGTGGCTTTGCTCATGTTTTCAAGCAGTGCATGGACAGGGAAACGGATGAGGCAAAGTTTGACGATGGCTGGATGAGAATGGTCGAAAAATTTGGACTTCAAACCAATAACTGGGTGTTTGAGACATATGAGAAGCATCATATGTGGGCTGAGGCATATATGCATGGACATTTCTTTACTGGGATAAAGAGCACTCAGCGCTCGGAGAGTATGAATGCTTATTTCAATCCCTTCCCCCAACACAAATTGAAGCTATATGAATTTGTTAGGCACTATGATCGGGCTCTTGCAAGGATAAGGTATAACGAGGTTGGAGATGATGTTGAAACAAATAACACTTTTTCGGTATTGATTACTCTATTGCAAGATATATAGAGACATGGAGCTGAGCTATTCACCCGAAGTATATTTAGAATGTTACGTGATTAAATCTTAGAAGAGGGGAAGTTAAATGTGAAGGATATGTTCCCATTGCCAGATGGTCAGAAATGCTACTATATTCATTAGTACAAGGTAAAGGATAGATTGTGGATAGTAACACACAATCCAGTGGATGCCGCAATGAGATGTTCTTGCATGAAGTTTAAGTCGTTGGGGCTACCTTGCTGTCACATGATAACTGTTATGAAAGTAAAAAATTTAACGCAAATTCCCCCAACTTGTGTGCTGCATAGATGAACAAGGGCTGCAAGCAAGGATGGCCAGCAATGGCGTCAACCCTCAATTGATAGCACTACAACATAGACGGCCCGGTATGGGATATTGAGTTATTCCTACAGTGAAATGTGTTTTTATGCCTCGCAATCAATGGAAGGTTTCAAAGAGGCTAGGGATGCATGTCTTCCGATGACGAGCCATATGAAGGAGTTATATGAGAGGAATCTGAACGATGGGGATGAAGACAAAGGGAAACATTCAATCCCACGACAATTTGGAGTAGAAGATCCTGATCTTGTGAAGACAAAAGGGAACTCAGGATGGGTCTCGTCCAACTGTCGAAGACCAAGAAAATGTGAGAATTGCAAATGCATTGGGCACATAAAACGAACGTGTCCTGAGGTTTGGTTTAGCCGAACAGTGGGTAGTAACTCAGATGCAGATACAATCCACATCACTGATCGTTAGTACAATGCGGAGTCATTTCCCATTCGCTGCAAAACTGGGTTGGTGGATCTAAGTACACCGCACATTAAGCAACGACGACTATTTTTCGATGTTTAGCTTGTGGGCCAATACGGTAGTGTCGAAGCAGAAGTGTGCAAAAATGATTCGACCACAATTGATGACGTGAATGAGGTAATTGTATAATTTGTATGATTTACTTATTCCCTTAATTTATTAGGCAGACAGTACTAGCTATCAAAAACACATCATTGCGAAGAACATGGTAGATATGTATGTAGTTTTCATTTTGCATAGATTACTGTACGTAACGTGTAAATAATTGATTATGTACAATGCCGGGAAATGACACAACGTTACTTATGTTCAAGGCCAGGAATAGTAATTTCCCATATTGTTTAGAGTGATTTTGTCATTTGTGTTTACAATGACTTGTCATTTTGAAAACTAATTGAAGGTGAGATATATATGGGTGTCCGTTGTCTGTGTATTGTTTTGGATTGGAAATTAGCTTATGTCTGTATTCCAAGATTCTTATTGCGGGTTGCTTGTTTCTATTCCATATTTGGTTGGATGTAATTAAAGGGTGTCTTGCGGTGTGGTTTATCAACTAATAATGTGTTTGGCATCGTATTGCTTTGTTATGACTTGTTTCAGTAAATTACTATTATATTTTGTCTTCTGAGTAAAATACGAATTTTGTCCATGTGGTTTTGCAAAATTACATCCCAGCTCATGCATGTTGTATATAATCCAAGTGTCAGTTAATTTTGGGTATTACTTGGAGAAAGTAACCCAAAGAACTCGTTTACTTTATCTCTATGCCGATTGCTATATGAATTACGAGTTACGAACAGGAGTTGTGAAATTATTTCATGTTGACTATGAAAGTGATGGGTTTATTGTTAGTAAAATTATGGTGGGCCTATATCGACATCAACGAAGCAGTAATTTAAAGTTGACAATTTAAAGAAAAACAATCAAGCAATTGTGGTATTGGTTCGAATGCCTGAAAAAGATGAAGACTTCTTTTGATGAACTGATAGTAACAAAGTAAACAAGTAAAATGAGCTTTCTGATATGAGCTGATTGTAACAAATCATAGAAGATAAACCTTTGCTAATTTGAGATTGAAATCACCAAAGTTCACCTAGTGACAAAGTACAAATGACAAGGGAAAAAACTACTCAAAAATTACAATGTAGAAAGTAAGTTGTTGTGTTTTTGTTCATGTCCTCTCTCTCTGCAAACCTTCTGCCCTTTATAGCTCTTATTTCCCACGACCCTATGATCTGCCGAATCTGCAACTGCTTCTGTGCAACTTCTGTAACTACACGGTCATTTCCATGTTTCAAACCACATAAAACCTTTACTTGTACCTGTCGAAGTGCATATCCATGGAGTTGCCACTTGTTCCCAAGTCCTTTTAGCCATTCCTTGACAGATACAGGCTCCCAATTTGTTCATGTTTTCTCTTGGAGGCGGGCCACTAAATCCATGATCACTGGCAGTAACTGCTCTACTATGTAAGTCAGGTGGCATGCAAGATTCAATGTTAGTTGATAACCCTTGTCTTCAGATGGACTTACTATGTGGCAGGATGTGGGAAAAATAGGTGCAAAGAGGAAATTTTTAAAAATAACCAATCATAATTTAGCTAAAAATATGAGTGAACTTAAAAAAAAAAAAAAAAAAACAGTTTTCATTTTTATGATTATAAACCCGAAAAAAGTAGTAGCTTTATCATTAAACGAACAGGTTCTTCTGAAAACCGTATCGTTGAAACCCACGATGTTCTTCTATTTTCTATGCCAGATCTTCAACTTGCTGTTCTTTGAAACCGTACTTACAGGCCATGATAAAAGTGAACAAACATTAGTACTGTCATTCGTTTGTTCCAGTCCCAAACATCCAAATTATGTGTACAATCAATATGCGTGGCAAATTAGTATTATCACAGCTGCGACCTAAAAATTGTCGCGACAAACTGATGTAGTCAGCCAGTTGTACTTGTACTACAAACAAATTAGTGATCCATCTTTACATCATTGTTTCTAAACATTGGGAGGACTCATATTTACACCCCTCTGCAAAACAATTACTACAAAAAAAGTGAACTGCAATTGGGCATCCAAATTACTCTCGTACTAGTAGCCCATTCCCCATCACTGCCCTATTTGTTATAATTGCAATCAATCACATGCACGAAAGATACTCGCCGATCTTTGAATTATTCACATCCATAACGAAGTCAAGCACCAACTTACGACTCATAGAAGGATGAAACTATGCAGAGAAAGTGAATAACAGAAATCAGGTACAGTTACAGTGGTAGGAAATAAAAGGATTTATTTCACAATTGGAAATGAAGCGATAGAATGTCCTTTGTGTGGACCGCTGGGTATATCAGGCCGCTACATGTACTTGATCACAAGCATCCCACAATCAAAAGTGCTACAAATGAAATGTAACATTAAATTTCTCATAATATAAGCAGGTTCATTAAATGAGTCATTTAGGAGTCAAATAAATGTGACGCAGGGTTTGTGGGTTACTCGTTCAGCTGTTGTAATGGCCTTTTTTCTAACATCCGGACGTCAAAGGTACGCACGTCTTGAGCATATTCATTTCCAAATTGTAGTTGCAGTAAGGCATGCATTGTTTGAACCTGTTGCAGAAGGAGACGGTTGGTTTATGTAAAGGATGTCACAGTTTGGAAGTAGATTTGTGAAATTCAGCAAGACATACCAACATTTTTGCTGCGTTAAGCTTGTTGGTGTCCAGTGTGGCGGATGCCAATGAGTCAAATAGGTACGCCACACAGTCTACCATATCTATTTGTACGTATAACCAATTTACTTCTCTATAATTGAAAGGCATGTAAATCTACACAGAAACACAAGTGAAGACATTGTTTAGAGGGTATGCGAACATCTACTCACTTTCATATTTACATTGACATTTATGTTAATGGGATCAACATTCATATTAAATCTACTCACTTTAATGGGATGGACATTCATATTACGTTCTTACATGCATCAAGCACACTAGTATATTTGTCATGTTCAAAATATGATTTGACGATATTTTCATGGTTCAAAGGTTGAGTTTTTTGATTTAGTATCAAAGTCTGCATGTTTAGTGTGTAAAGGTTAGTCAGCCAAAGATTTTTGAAAATATATCATCTACAATACATAACCGACCTAAAACACTTACTTACCGACAGATATATTGGAAAGAACCAGGCAGTATGCCTCCCGTCTTTGTTTACTTGCCGCTGTTCGTTAGTCAATTGAACCGTGACCAAGTTTATTAGCTGGAACATTGTAACTGACGAGGCAACTTGATAAATAAGGTTTGCAATTTGTTTAAATATAATACGAGAGAACAATGTCCCTACATGGAAATGTCCATCATGCAAATATAGTGGAAAGAACATTGTCAGATGCCACGACTTACAGTGTCGGATAACTACGCCCTGGTTTAACCGTGCGCATGTCACGTCGGGTAGCACATTCGCATGGCATTTCATGAAGATTCATAGACATGACAATGTCCCTACAGGGAAGAAGTATCCGTAGAAAATTGAACTTATTTCACAAATACTACGGAACAGGTTAATTGCAAGTAGTAAAACGAACTGTACCTTTCATTTTTTCTGTCATCAAGTCCATAGTCAACAACTTTGTCTTCGTCCGCCGATAAAACCACTCTACTCTCCAGTACCATCAACTCCTCCTATCAATATAAACAATCAGCTAACATAAACTCCTCCTATTAATATAAATAATTAACTAACTGAGCATTTGCTTAACAAAATAAATTTACAAAATACATAACACATCCTTATGCATCTAAAATTAGGGAAGCGATGTCTAACCTCTGACGCTTGTCCAACCTGTGCAGTTTGGACAGGACTTTATCCAAAATCTATAAGACAATTGTACAACATTTATTAGTGTAAACTTGCACCAAAATGACAACTATTAAAATACAACACAAATAATGGTTCAATTATGATCAGTAATGTTGTCGGCATCAATTGGTAATGAAACATACAAAAAGTGAAGTGATGTGGCGACTTGGGAATTTTTCTACAGTAAGTCGAGTACTTATTTTTCTATTGTTGCATGAATGCATATCCCCTACGTCTGTAGCTTCAACTCATCTTCATCTTCCTCTTCCTCTTCCTCTTTTTTTTCCTCTACCTCTTCATCTTCCCTTTCCTCTGCCTGTTACAATTCGTCCCGCTCCTAATGTTTGGGCAATCTTACTAGGAGAAGTATGCACTTTGTCTACTTCTCCTCGTATTGGAGGCAAAGTTTGCAAATCATCAAAGGAAGATACACTCTCTTTAGTAACGTTCTTGATGGCCAGAAACTAAACCGAAAGAGATTTGGTTTCTTCGCTTGGGTATGTTTCCTCCAAGGCAAGGCCACGGTTGTTGTGCGTCTCCCCAACTTCTTGGATGGTACGCAAATGTCCAACATGCATATCAATTACCTCATTGGACAACATTTCATTCACATTATTTTCCTCGTGATCCACCCCTTGTAAATCTTCAAGATTACCCTCTATTGGGCTAACGTAATAATTTGGGAAGACCACGCCACCGTCATGCAACTCGACTTCCACGCTTGGGTCAACACCTTTTTCCTCTACGCGAGGCAATTGTGTCATTTTTGATAAACCTTCCAGCACTTGCTGCATCATTTGCTTCATTTCAACAATATGTGTCTGTTCATTAAATGGTTGTTTCCCAGACAATATAGTTGCAACCAGTTAGTTCAACATTTCCTTCGGTTCACCAATGCTGGAGGATATGTTAATGTTACAATTTCTTTCAGCCGACTCCACCTAATCAGACAAACACATACATTAACTTACTACGATATTTCATTTTCAAGTAACCCTCATGAACTGTATCAAGCATGTGTACTGATTACTTTTGCTTACCTTTGCATTGTCAATAACTTCTTTCCCTCAGAAATTGAGCAACATCTCCCTTATTTCCGTGAAGCACTTGCTTCATCGTTTCTTTCAGTTCACCAACGTCGGACTCAACGTTGCGCAAACGAACTTCATGAAACTGTGGTTTCTGTTTGTTATGGACATGTTGTGCATCAATTGCGTCATCATTGTTGTTGCTTTCCTCCATTGTGGGAATGAAACTCCACCTAACATAGTTGTGAAATCGGGATTCGAATCATGAATGAAAATGATATTATACTGAATCATGAATCGATCTGAACTATGAATCGTAAAGTTTCAGTCAGCTTTCTTAAATTGCACACAACATATATGTACACACTTACATATTAAATATATCTAATAAAAATTAATTTCTCTGTCTAAAATGAACAAAAATATTGTTGTAAATGATGATCATCTAGTGTGGATAAAAACTTCACGCTGGATCCCATGTTTACCACTTGACCTTTTCCCATTTAGATAAAGAAAGACAAACTTTCAATTACAAACTAACTAACAATAACTGAATGACAATGTTTTGACCTTTTTACAAGGTTAAAAAATCAAAATCTTCAAGCTTTTCCAAAAATCTAACTTCATGGCTTAAAAAAATTCATTTGATAAATGGAAGTAGTACATAAAATTGAATTTGTAAGGCTACAATATTGTATAGAGGGAAACTTCATGTTTTTTCCGCAAAAGTTTGAGTATTTGAGAGTAAATAGGGAGAGAGAAAGTGAAAATATGGTATACGGTAATCCTAATTTCCGAAATTCCTTAAAAAGGGCATGTCAGCCCTTGTTGAACAAAAAAAAAGATAAATGCAATCTTGTAGCCAAACATTAATTTTACCAAGTCGAATGAATTGACAATTCACCAATTCGGCTTACCGATTCAGCTATGATTCACAGCTTTTTCTGATTCACACAACCTGTTCAAATCGATTTCCTACGGAATCAATTCGAAGCGTGTGTTTGGAATCGTGAATCGTATGATCCCAATAACAAACCCACCTAATCATAGGAACACAAATGAAGTTTGCCATTATTTGCATAACATAGGTGGGGCAATGCTATCAAATGTGCACAACGAATGGGTTGATTACCTCATGTTGCTCGAACATTTGCTTTCTTCCCATATGTTGCCGCGTCTCCCGTATTTCGGCATCACCCCAATCATTTAGCTAAGGGATGGAGCACGTAGTAGCCGGCGTGCTCTTACAGGGATGGAAAAAATGATCCAAGTAAAATAGCTGCATTATAAGAGGGAAAAGATAATTAGTTTACATTTTCGAGCAAAATAATCTGTATTGGTTAACAATGCAAAGTGAGGAAATTGTGATGTTAAATATTTTTGATGCCATAGAAGTTCGCACTTGACAATGGTACGGTGACTATGTTTTACACCTTTTTTCCCTGCGAACAAAGGACTTTATTGATGCATATAACTTACAACACAATCATATCTATGTGTTTATGTGCCTCCATGGCAGAATCCCCATGTACCTTTCCGGTTAAAAAGATAAGCTCTTTCTGGTTAAAAAAATGTAGCCCGTACATGTATATTTGTGATGATGTTCAATAATAGGTAACTTTGTATTTCGCAACGTCTGCCATTTTATTGAACCATATGGACAGCAATGGATGAAATATGTAATTGGCATGGTACAAACAAACAACGGTTGATTACGTTACCATTAGAAGGAAAATACATCCAGTTGCCTCGCACCGACCTTTCATCTTATACTTCCGAACACCTTTCACAAGAATTGCAGTGTCAACTTTGCCCAATTACATGCCCGTATACTGGTCATATCTTTCACGGCATGAATGACCTACAGACTCAAGGCGGTCATTGTGGTAGGACACAATATGGCCCCCCCAACACGTATAGCGCAAATTTTCGCCGAAACTCATCGTCCGCACCATTAGTCTCAGTCAGATAAAGTCTCAACTGGTTCAAAGGAATGACTCCCTTAACAGCTTCAACCTCTTCGTAGATATTGGGATATGCGTCTATTAAACCAGTCAACTGCACATCATCGCCTTTTGACCGTATACCCAATAAAACATGAACTTCCTCAGAGGTGAGCCTAAGGTGACGCCCATGAACATTCAATGAACAGGTGTCGGGATCGACGTTCTGTACCAACCATTGGCAGAAGTCGTGATCTATACAGGTACACTTTAACCCGAGGAGGCCACCGAACCCAATATCAATGATTGCCTGCTTCTGTGCTTCATTACACCGATTAACAATATCAACAATTGACTTCAATGATATGCGGACTTGCATTTTACTCCGTAATGTTATTAACGTGAATATGAATACAAAATTTTAACCAACAATGTGTCGATAGCAGGTCCTCTGCAAATGTAGTTATCAAAACATTAAGTACGTAAGTACCTTTGCAGATTTCTTTGCAACTTCTTTGCCTAATTCCTTGGCACTTGCCTTAGCCATGTCCTGAAACCTCTTCTTCTCATCACAGGGGAGTTCCTTCAATCTTTCCCCAATATCCTTTATGCTCTGTAAGTGTTACACCAAAGTGACGCTCATACAAGACAAATAACAACTATAAGTCCTAAATAATTGTCACCACAAGTTGTATGACTCGCAATGTGTGCGCACTTTGTGGTATTTACATATGATTGCACATACAAATAACTATTTCACACATAATTGAAATAAAAACGGACGTGGAATTTTACAAATAATCAAAGTTTATAAGAACATGCGAAATGCCGTCATTGACTGCTGCAAATCACTGAATGTGACACAATAGAAGCACATGACTAGTGTGCCCATGGAATAGAAGTCCATACTTTGCTATCACAGCAGTCACGTGTTTCCATCAGTGTACTCTACTTAGTACATGTCTGTACACTAACCATTTTGGCTCCGGGGTTGTTTGCTTCTTGTATTTCCTTGAATTGTTGTTGACTGCAACCATTGTAAATTTTAGCGTAAGTATATGTTAGATATGAATAGATATATATACATTTATATATAATAACCACACCTTTTTCGCAACAACAATATTAGGTCCGTAAGAAATAATTTTGGCCTTCTCTTTTGGTCTCTAAAATCTTAATTTCTTATACTGATAGTGCCAAGTGAAATTTGCACAGGCGCAATCTGTGAGTACAAAATATGTAATGCACGATTGTGCAAATTACTTTCAGCCGTTTCTGAAGAGAGGGATTGATACTGTGAGATGCTTTCAAGGAGACGGATTGAACCTGTAAAAAATAAATGGTCCAACTAGCCGCTTTCGACAAGGGGGATCGATACTATCAATCATTTTTATTCGTGAACCTTTGCCACTTGTCTTCAATGTTTTCCTTTCCCTGTAACAAATATCAGTGTAAATGAAATTATATTGAAGGCCAAATTACATCGATGGTATGTACGTTTTGTGCATTCTGTCATCTTCGTCGGTTAACTTTAAAGGAAGCTAATGTTGCCTTGTCATTTCAAAAGTTGTGTCATTTTCGCAAAATTGGTAATGTCGTTTTTCGTTGTAACAGAAAATTATTAACTGAAGTGGTTTAGTATAAATCAGTAATTTACGGATTTCACAATTTCTCTCAGCAGAATACGCGACATGTGCCGTATGTGCACATATTCTGATAAGAAATGGACAGAGTTTTAATCAATTAGACAAAATTCATGGTGAAAATTGAGGCTATCCAAAATGTGTGAAAATCAAATCACACAACCTCCCGATTACACTACATAGCGCCACAATTTGCCCTATACGAACATACCGCGAAATTTAGTAGGTACAGGAAACATATCCTTGCAAACCAAATCATATGAATTATTGAACGACATAAACTCACATTTGCTTCGCATTGTCAGACATATTGGCCATATCCAATTACGATAATTCCTGCGAAGTATTTCACGCAATATTTACAAGGATGCACACAAAAAAATTACTCACAAATTATAGAAAACCAAATTCACTTTGAACAACTTACAATGAACAAACCATTCAGTCGTACCTATATTCTACGAGTTGTACTTTTCGTTTATTGTTCAATTATGATATGCTATCGTTAATTTATAAACCTATTGCATGCCACTGTTTTACGAAAATTAATTGGCCATATTTTGTACTCGTTTTATGGTAATCTCATATAAATAGTAATGACCACTTCAATGCTTGCACATATAATGCTCAAGCTTTATTTGAGCAAGTGAGGCATAATTTAAAGACTGAACTCATTACCAGAGGTATGTTGGCATTACAATGTTTTCCCGTAGACCCAATTTGTCAGCCTAATTGGGGGCCCCAGGCAGTGGTGTTACGGTCTTTCGGTTGGCTAATTGCTAGCAGGTAATAATTCTTTTTGTCAGCAAACTACAGCATTATCCATTGCATCTCTCCTGGCATGAATATTGTCGTTACAGCATACAACAAAAAAATGAAGTAATAAAGCACTTGTAGAAAAGCTTAATAGTGGCCAGGTACACAGAGCGACAACTTCATGCAACAGGTTGAATAAGGCGTACAACCGCTGTAATAGAAAATGATATGAGGTTAATCCAACGATGCAAACATGACATTAATTGGGGTTAGACATGTAGGGACATACTCGGGTTTGAACACGTGAGTTTATATATGAAAATTGTAAATTCTTTACAGACCGGGGAAAATATTTGTATGTTTCGAAATTGCCATGGTCCGGCGGTATTACAAATTCTGATTCAATGAAGGGTTGTGTGGCCTGGAATGAAAAATATGCCATTATACCATAATCCCATTACGCAAACATCGGGTGAGATGGAGTTACGACGAGAGACATACAAGTGCTTTAATATATGGGGGGTCAGTCTGACAATTTTGGCCGAAGCCAAACACGAAAAACATGCATAATTTCCCACATTTTACACATTTTCGGACAAAAGGCCAACAAATGTTATGATATATAAGTTTCCAAACAAGTGCAGAATGGTTTACGTTCCTGTTAATAGTTGTTGACGACAAATCCAGAGTTATCCAAAAAAGTTAAGGGCACGTGACCCCCCTGGGCCATACGTGCCTCCGTGCCTAGACGTAGTTTATCTGGGTTAGTGCATAAGGTTAGTTAGTAACACCAAAAACTGCATGAACCAACATCAATACAGAAAATTGGCATGACATTACATCAATAAAGAAGTTGAAGTGCAACAAGTATGAAAGCAAAACACCATAACATGACTACAACTTCGTTTGCACTGACAAGAATGCCTAGTCATTTGGTACCAGTTTTGTGAAGGCTTTTGGACAAACAACCAATAGGAAATCTTGCAACGAAGTCAGAAACAAACAAACAATACGCACACTTCAAATAGGGCCACATCAGACATTCAACCTAAGAGCAGCCATACGTAACTTACATTCATGTAGAGAAATAAAAAAACCGCCTACACTGCTCAACCAAGACCGTTCATGCAGCAGTTATAATCACTATGGAACTCGTCAATAACAATATCAGTTTGTCACCCGTGTAGTTTGTATACCTAATCGTACGTATGGTTTCAACGAACTAAAGACGAACACTATAATAGTTTACAAAAATATGTGTCATGCGAGTGGAACACAGTAGAGTCATAATAATAATATGCTCCCAAAGAAAAAATAAACAGACTGACACATATCGGAGAAAATGGTGAGTGTTACCGTCGGCGAGCTGACGCAGTCGAAATGGAGAGAGAGAGAGAGAGAAAGAGAAAGAGAGAGAGAGAGAGAGAGAGAGAGAGAGAGTGTGTGTGTGTGTGTGTGTGTGTGTGTGTGTTAGTGGAGATGGACAGCAAAACCTAAATAGAGAGAGAATGAGGGACAACAAAGTGACCGAAATTCTATGTGGGAAATGGAAATGAGTTGGTGAGATTAAAAATGCTACAACTAGTGGGTCATCATGAAAAGTACTGCCTTTGTGGGATTTCATAGGCTTTCTCTGCCAACTTTGGTTTTTGTTCCAAATTTGGGAGGGAAACGGAAACGTACGTGACACTACATATTATGCATTTTGTGGGTGTTTAAAAAGTTTCTATTTTAGTAGGTTATTTTAATATTTTAATAATTATAGATTTATAATTTTTTTGTTTTGAAAGATAATTGGATTTTTTTTGTAGTTGGATATGATGTTTGTGACAAGAAATTTGAACTAATTATAGGTATGATGTGACATTTTGTCTTATTAATTATTTTAGCTTTTTTTTTTTTTTTTTGTTAATCCTCATTTCGCAAGTGGATTTTTTAGTGAAAAAGTAAAAATGTCACTACAAAACCCAAAAAACCAACAACCTATACCAAAAAATAAAGATTCCATTGTGTCTCTACTTTTTGGACATCTTTTCGGAAAAAACCAAAAACTCATCCCAAATATACTAATTTTTTTAACATCATATTTTAGCCAAAGATAAATGATTGGGAGTTCTAATAAAGGAACTCTAATGAGCTCTAATATAAGTAGACCCCACTGTGATGTGATGTTTTCGCCTTGAATTTATTTTTTAAAATTTTTGTTATTATCTACCACATCATTAGAGCTCAATTAGAGCTCAAAAATTGGAGGGATGTGTCATTTCTCTTTAGCCAAAAAGCCAAAAAAAAACCAAAAAAAAAAAAAAACATGTTCCCAAACGAGGTGTAGCGTAAGGTAGGCTAAAATTTCACTTACGACACGGTGTTTGTTTGAAAGGATTGAGGCATGGGATTGGAGTAATAGTCCGTTGTTCGGTAGCCAATATTTACTCCAAACTAGTAGTCCCTCCAGATTATTACTCCAATATTTGTTGGATTGTTGTATCCCATGAGACGGGATGGGATAGAAATCATGGAATAACTCATCTCATGAGATTAGCTTATCAAATTACATTTTTTACCCTCTTTTATTTTTTTAGTGTTGTTAATTAAAATTATATATTACATAAAAAATGTAAATTACAAATTTAATTTAATTAAAAATAAAAAATAAAAAATTATGGCCCTATAAATTAATTTTTTTTTTTTGTGTTGCTCAATTATGAATTGTTTGTGTTGTTCAATTATGAATTGTAGATTACAAATTTAGTATTATAAATTAAATAAAAAATATAAATTTATAATTTATCCTTATCCAGTCCGTCCAACCAAACATTGGATTCACTACAAATAGTCCAATCCAGACATCTAATCCCATGAGTAAACAAACATAGGATAAAAATACACCCCAACTGAATAGTCTAGGGACAATGTATCGCACGACTAACAGTCTGATGGATTACAATCCCCCTTATGTAGTCCAAACAAAGATGCCAAACTGTATGAATGGTGATACAATGGATGTGTTAAAGGGTGTATTAAGGTTTGTGTCTTACAAAAACTATAAATATATATATATATATATGTAATAAATAAAGTTAAAAATTAATTTCATTTAATAAAAAATTTGAAGGCGGGAAAAATTTTCGAACAAGTAAAAAAAGCCCCAAAAAAAGAAATTGCAGTTCACCGGCCAGTGTGTGCCCAGTCAATCAGTCATACCCAAATTTTTGTTTTTTTGTTTTTCTTTTATTGAAGGGTCCGGACGTCGCGTGGACGTCAGGCGAAGGGACTTTCGGTCGGATGTCCGGGAGGGCTTTCGCACATCATTTTCCTGTCTATCCCCCGGTGGTTAAAACACTAGCTACAGTTAATAGACAATCTAACATTGGACACTAACTTTGGTCAGTAACGTTGCCCTTAGCAGCTGCATTGCAGCACCAAACAAGAAACTTTGTTGGCCAGAAATTAACAGTTGATAGTAAAAAATACACTAACACATCTATTGTGGATGTAAGGAGACTATTAGCGAGAGAATTATAACAAAATACTTATTTACACTAATAAGTAGTGGACTAGTAATAGTTAATTTTGTTTTCATAGATAGGAGTTAGAGGTACCACGTCATACTATACAAAAATAATTTACTTTGGTATACATATTATTATACTATTAACTTTGGTTATTACACATATTATTAGGCTTTTGGGTAGTTTGTATTGATTTTTGGGTTGTTGCGGTAAAACTGTTACATACGAAATGAGGTGTAAATTATTTTCGTACAGGACAGGACATATCGATGGCATAAGTACAAACAAACTGATACAACAAATTCATTACTAAGGAAGTACAGTAACTACATTATGTAGGATAATAGGGGCCAAACCAGAAATCCACCTGTATATCGAAGGGATTGGTCTTCTAATACCATCTCCCATAGGGGACTACTAATCTCATCTATGGAGGGTATCGTAATCCCAAGGTATTGCGAATCTACAAATATTGTGTCCTTGCTACGGCAGTGGTTACTAAACCATGACAATATTAGTTTTAGTCCCATCACTACCAGTGGACTAATAATTCCCTCACTAACAATCTCACCCAACTTACCTGTACTAATATTTCCCTCTCGCTACAGCGTTTGTTATGGGTTCAATGTTCTCTCACTGCCTGCGTCATGACTAAAATGGAGCCTGTCTTGGAGGGGGGGCAAGTTCGCAAGTTCGAGTCTGCTAACTCGGATCGGACAACATGAGACTATGTTCATCTTTGCAATGGGCGAGCTGCATTGCACAAGCGGGATAGTTGAAGGATTTTCCTGTTATAAAAAATAGACAAGAAGTTGTTTGTCAAAAGTGCACATACATGTAACATACACACTTAAAAAATTTTATAGGATTTTTTATCTGGAAAAAATCATTACAAAATTAAAAAAAATACAAAACAAAAAAAAATATTTGAATACATTTTGTTGGGGTTGTCGTGCGTATTCCTTTATTTCTTCAATGGACTTATGACATGTAAATTATACATTTAAGTAAGATGCATCTGCAAATGTAAAACCCAAGCTACAGTCTTGCTAAAATTATCGAAAAACCAAATAATACAAAAAGCGGGAAACTCAATTTCAAAAAAAATTAAAACCAAGCACATATACAAGGGTGTTGGACAGGTTACACGTTATTACTGCAACATGGGCATTGCACCTTGTAATAAATGAAACGACCTCGTTTTCACTTATTCGTCCCCTTTCACCATGTTCAGTATTTACACAACTCTAAGCATTTGTGGCTGTCACGCGATCGTCCTCTTTTCCTCTACGCTCTCGCCTTTTTCATTCACTAATCTCCTTTTGGTGCCGTAACCCTACGCTGTCGGCGTCTTTCTCCTGATTCTATTGCGGTGCTCCGATGTGACGTTTCAAGCCCAAATTGAAAGCCACCCTCTGTATTTGTAGGTAATCCGTCAGTCATTGTCAGATATCTGTATCTCTGACCTTCCCCATTGTTCACATTCAAGTACACGGCCCTTATGTGTGGAGTCCCCTTTTTCTATGCGCATCAGTTGTCTGATGAAATGGGTAAACGGAAAATAAAAACCATTAAACCCCTCCTACAATATACGTGTACCCAATTTACATCCCACTAAATATCCATTAATTTTTATCATTTCAGTTTTCTTATATTTCAACCGCCTTTTTACATTTTTTGTTCCAAACATGATGGGTACAACTCAGTTATTATTATTATTTTTTTTTTGTTTTGATGAACAGATTAGGCATGATTGGATCAAACAATGTTCAGGGATTGTGTATGATCCTATTAACATGAGCGAGGTAACTCACCAAATATGCCTTAAAAAATTGTCAATATAAATGAATGAGTAGGTTATTCCAAGTTTGTTACGGTACATTTTCCATATGCTGTTTGCACGGCATGTGGGTGCATGGTGGGACGAGTGTATTACACCTACCCCCTACCATGCTCATTTGTGGCCACTGGTTGGGCAATTGTGCGCCCAACTAAATTATTTGAATTCAATATGCGTCATCAATTTAATGACACAGTACTGTTGCAGGGAATGCTTAAATTGACCACCTACATATTCGTTGCTTGTCATGCATAACACAATGTTCCTATAGTTAGGGTATAATTTTGGTTACATACACTTTAAAATACTTGTAGTCTACCAATTCCTATGTTCGTATGCGATTATCCAATTGTTGCATGCACATTAATATACTTGCCATGTGTTGTTCTAAGAAGTGGAAATCGCCAAACCATTGGGTGTTATAACGCTTGCACCCCAACAGGCAAGGATACAGGTACGGCTGCGATACATTTTTAAAAAAAAAAAATTAGTTTTTGTAATTGTAATAATGTAATATGAATGAAAATAAAACGTAAAGAAAATTAATAAATAAATAGAGAGATTCCTATCAAGCTAAGAGCTTCAACCATTCACAAAAATATCCAAAACTAAAAGCAAAATCAAATGCGAATGCAAATTAAACATCATCCTTACATGCCAATACCATAAATAAAAAAAAAGAAGCAGAGATAAGAAACGTGAGAGATTGACAGAGTGACAGAGAAGTGAGAGAGCCAATAAGGATACATCAATTTGACAAATTATATTACTTTAACTCTCACTATATTCCTCTCACCAAATAACTAAACAAGGTCTTACAAATAATATGTGAGTTCGAGTATCTAATACGTCAAAATTAAGTATCCGATATTCTAACATGAAAAACATTTACTTAACAAGTATCCGATACTGTTAAGAAGTATCCGATATGTATCCGTAAGTATCCAACGAGTATCGGTATCCAATACGTATCTAATACAGATACGTCTCCCTTTCTCAAGTATCTGTGCTTTATAGCCCACATGTTACAGTTGCCCCCCGCACGCACTACAGTTGCAACCCATATTGTTGCTGTAATCCCTGCCCCATTGACTTTCCATCAAAGCATATCAGTGCATACATGAGTTATGTTGGACTTCCATGCACAGAACATCATAGACAGTCCAGCACACACAGAAGCACACAACCACTGCCTGATAGGCATGGTGGTGTAAAATAGCCGTTGAGACACTTAATTTTGCTTGCGGGATTTGTGTTCACATAATGTTGTTCATATGGAAAACAGTTTTACTGTATGCTGTGTCCAGTATAAGCTATGCAGTTAATATCATCTGTGTCTTACTATTTGCCCGTGGTTACTTTGTTTGGCCAATAATACCTTGTCATTTCATTTAATAAAGTGGACAAAGAAAATCACGGGCAAATATTGAACAAATGACACATGCCTGATATTGTTCAAAATGCTAATGCACAAGTTGACGCCACGATGTATGCTTTCATACAACCGTTGTGTTTGAGAAAACAAAACATTTTTGCCCATATTGATATTAGAGTGTATCAGACCATTAGCCGGTCGTGCACACTTTTTTATTGCAATTACAACTTGTGATTTCATTCAATGCATCTGACAAGTAAACCTTAGTGTCCATATTCAATGAATCATAAAACATGAGCTCATGGAAAAACATAGGTCAATGATAGCTTCTTATATCGGTCAATGACATTTGAAAAAAAAAATTACCTTGTCATCGTACCAACAAAATGCCTTGTCTGATTTCGGTCAATTACGCTGACAAACAAAATACCTTCAACAAAGCGTAAATTATGAAAACATTAACGCATGCACAGTTGAAATGGTGAGCATAGTTTGACAATTTGTTAGTTTCTAAGTTGTATTTTTACGCACCAGGACGGCATCTTACAACACTACGCTTACTATGTCATACACATCTCTAGCTCTCCTAATCCTCGCTGAAATCAACAACCTCCGAGTCTGAGTAATCTGAAAGGTTAGGGTCCAACACTAGTGCAGGATCCTCCATTATAGCCTTGATCGTAGATGCCGGGTTCGATCCATGTATCTTCGACTCTGCCTTTGCGTCCTCTATGCGGGAGTGCCTAATGAGTGGACGAGTTATTTGATCAATCTCAATTTGCAATGTTTGAGAAATGTCTGACAAAGAACTTGAAGGTTCTCATGACTTTTTCCTCTTACCTGAACTAGAAAAAGAGCCTGAAGGCCCAGATGCTGCCATTTCATTAGTACCCGAAACAACTCCTCCTGCTGTCACAACAACAGCAGAACAAGGCCAACCTTCTGCACGCACTTTATCAGGAAAGGTACTACCATTTCCAATCTCATCCTATTTACTCTTTATTACTTGCAACATATATTCTCACCATATTACTGTTGATAGGCCATCATTCTATCTCCGAATATTTGGGCAGAACTTTCTATTCTTCAACAACATCTAGACCAAATATCTCCATTGCCTCAAAGGCTACATCGCTTTCATGCTGAAACTCAACAAACCTTAACCACCTTCATGAACCTCATTAACACCCCAGTTGAAGAAATCATTCTCCACAAACCTGATAAAACCTTCGCCTGTCTTTCTGATGTTCTAAACCTCTTCCCTAATCCTTTCAACCCCATTCAACTAAATCAATTGGCCAAGATCATCACAGAATGGCCAACCCTTTCACAGATGGTTCAGACTTGCTCCAAGGATATTAAAACGAAAAAATATTTCCTAAACCAAGCCCACACCATATCTACTTCACTCAAACTCAACCACCAAACCTCTTCAGCCATTCTTGAGCAATACTCAACACTTGAACTTGAGGAAACCAACTAATGGCAGAACTTGCCTCCGTCAGGCAAATAAAGTCTCATCTGCGGCAGCAACATGACCATCTTAATCAAGAAACAAGGATCATGCTCTCCCAGATTACACATGGCCCTTCATCAATTCAAATAACTAAAGCTGAGTTGGACCAAGCCCAAGCCATGCTGGTAGATGCTCAATTAGAATGGGGTCTTCTAGCCATTCTCTTAGCCAAATCCTAGGCTAGTTTATATGTCTATTTTTTTGTATTGCACATAATGCGTGCTATCTTTCAAACCATTGTGCAAACTTCTTCATTAATGAATATCAATACTCTGTTTCTGAATGTCTATTGTATATTTTTTTTCTTTGAAGGGGAGTTGATTAGTTCATAACAATGCACAAAGGAAGAAAAATTGCTAATGCACAAGTTAACCCCATGACATATGCTTTCATACAACCGTTGTGTTTGAAAAAACAAACCATTTGTGCCCATATTGATATTAGAGTGTATGAGACCATTGGCCGGTCGTGCACAATTTTTTATTGCAATTACAGGTTGTGATCCTATTCAATGCATCTGAAAATTAAACCTTATTGTCCATATTCAATGATTCACAAAACATGAAGTAATCAAAAAACATAGGTTAATGACAGCTTCTGATTTTGGTCAATGACATTGAAAAAAAAATTACCTTCTCATCGTACCAACAAAAACGCGTTGTCTGATTTCGATCAATGATGTTGACAAACAAAATACCTTCAACAAAGCGTAAATTATGAAAACATTAACGCATGCACAGTTGAAATGGTGAGCATAGTTTGACGGTTTGTTAGTTTCTAAGTCGTATTTTTACGCACTAGGATAGCATCTTACAACACTACGCTTACTATGTCATACACATCTCCAACTCTCCTAATTCTTGCTCAAATCAACAACCTCCGAGTCTGAGTAATCTGAAAGGTCAGGGTCCGATACCAGTGCAGGATCCTCCATTATAGCCTTGATCGTAGATGCCGGGTTCGATCCATGTATCTTCAACTCTGCCTTTGCGTCCTCTATGCATGAGTGCCTAATGAGTCGACGAGTCATTTGATCAATCTCAGTTTGCAAACGCTGCCCAACTTGGAACTCGCTGACATGAGGGTATTGCTGTTGCATTTCAACCGATCGGGCTTTAATAAACTTGACAAAAACACATCGACAGTGGTGTTCACACTGAACTCGTTTGGTAAACAGTGAAACTGGAATTCCAAAATACTTTCCCAGTCTAGGATCTTGTATTAGGGTGCAATTATAATCCCGTAGAGGTTCAAAACTCCACAATGGGAGCCCTGTTTCAAAGAAACGTCGATCACCAAAAGAATCGATATACCCACCTGCATAATCCAACTCTGGTGACTTCGGTCAGGAGCTGTCACCCATTGCAGCTGATTGTCCACGACCGCGTTTACTGTGGTGAGCATCCATAAGTATGACGGTTCTTGATTGAGTCCAACTTTGTTTTTGCAAGTTCACGAAGAATATATGGACGCAAAAACAAAACCAAATGCAAAGGAAACAACACTGGTTGCAAACTTGAATAGTGGTTAGTTATAAATGTTAAATTTCCTTAAACCCCTACTCATTAATACGTTGGTGGTAGGTGGAATCACGTACTGCTTTAGTTGTGATTTAAACATGTGAACAGAGTTATTGTTGTTTGGTGGAAACACCTACCCAAACTGAATAAAAGCAAATGAATTATTTTAAATATTTAATTTAATATGTTGGTTGTAGTTGAAAAGGCATATGTATATGATAAGAGGAATGTTGGTAAGCTTTATGGATGAATAGACATGTAATTGGGTTACGGTAGACCAAAAGTTGGGTTGGGGCACAAATACAAATGACGAATATGAATGTATGATAAACTGTGGGTGTGAAAATCAATGACAGTGGGATAGTACTGATGGAAGATACAATGCATGTGTGTTGTAAATGACAATTAATGGATGATCAGGGGTACTAAACGGATGACTTGGTGTATGAAAGAAGGAACGAATGTGTGCAACATGAATTCGGATCATTTGAGAAATTAATACAATGTAAATTACAATGCATAAGGTCTTGTGAAAACATACAAGTCATGTACCATATCTTATAAATACTTACAGCGTAGTGTTGTGTAATTTTATCAATCTGTACATTTCTTTAAAAAACTAATAAGTAAAATAAACCATACATATATTCTTACAAAATGTGTGATTCGAAGAAGAATGAATCTATTGTTGAAGCTCATGTTGCTCCTGTATTGCAGCAGTTGCAAGATATCTACGAAAGGCTGAATCAAGTGGAGTCACAGTTGTCAACTTTGGAGAGGCAAGTCAGCACTATGAAGCAGAACGTTGATTGGCTCACCGATTAGAAATTGGCGGCGGACGAAGCGAACTTTGATAAGACAATGGACGAGGACAATGAATCGGACAGCACATACAACTTTTCAGAAGACGCTGATGATGATGCATCAGATATGTTGATTTTTTAATTTTTATTTTTTGTAACCTTCCCTATAAGACATTGCATTTTTCATTTGGCTGAAGTTATATGTGCTAATGGGCTGAGATATAAATTACCTACAAAGAGTATTGATTTTTCATTCATATGCAGTCTTCAAATATTTATGTAGTGCTGTAAAACGAGTAACAATTTGACTGCTACATAAATAATTGAGTTCTGTTAGGGACCCAAATAAATTACCAAACAAATTACCAAATCTCTGACATAGGTGTGGGACCCACACAAATCACATGTGTGTGGGTCCATTCCCATATCAGAGATTTGGTAATTTATTTGGGATCCATAACATTTCTATATCAAATCACACTGACAACAATTTCATTGGAATATGAAACACATCAATGGAAATAGAGAATTACATGTTCCGCCAACTTCAGATGTAAAACAGCACGAAGAAGGAAGACAGTAACCAGCTTTTATGAAGAGTTGTCTGACTGTACAGGTGATCTGACATTTCTTGTTACCAAAGCAACAATATGGAGTTGGTAGTAGTACTTCATGTACCCTAAAATGAAATCCACGAAATGAGGATTAACAAATTATATCGAAGTTGTATCGCAATTAACGCCGTTAACGGATATCATAAATGAACTAAAATGTCCTTTTGACAAATAAGGGCTAATTACTCACACCCCATTCAAGTTGAGCTAAATTATAGATTCACCATTGACCTTTACCTAATTTTGTGTAGCCTATTTTTTGTCTGAAGAAATAAACGATTTTCAGATCAACTTATGTTGTATGTCAAAGTCTATTTATTATTGCCATTTTTGCAATTTTGTCGCTAAAATCTTTATTTTTTACTTCTCAGGGTGACCTTTTAACCACTACCATCAGCACAACAGAAATTAGTCCGTAAATGTCTGTTGAAACAATATTTCTAGTTTTAACGATCAAAGTAATTGGTCTCCAAAACTCTAATATGTTGTACTGTCAGTTGCTGAAAATCTCATAAAATTAACAAATAATTAAATAAGTTGAAAACACAAGAAATGGCTTCTAAAAAAATGCGCCTAATGTGTTTGGTTTCATTTCTTAAAATTAATTTTTACTTTTTTGCAATTAAATTATAAATTCATTTGTTAACAAATAAAAAAATACAACTAATTATTAATTTTATATAATTTTATCTTTTCAGTGCTTTACAAATTATTTGTACAAATTAAATATATATTTTTTAATTATATTAGTTTTTATTTATTTTTAACCAAATTAAAATTGTTTTTTAAACAACAAATCAAACATGGTTCGAAAAAGCTCAAGTTTTTTTTTTTGTCCATCTAACGTAATTCTTTAGTAAAATTTGTTCACTTATGAAAGGGATTTCAGGAGGGACAATATCGTCCATCAATTTATAATTTGGTTATGTCACCTAACCATTTTTAACATGTACTTGCCGGTCCAGGTTATATTGTTATGCGAACATACACCTTCGGCAATCCAATGTCATTTATGAGGGAATCAGTAATTTAGCTAAACATCAATGGAGGTGTAGGTAAGTTGTCCTAAAATCTAAACTGACTTCTGGTTCAACTTTATACATAAATGGACAAAGCATGATGACGTGGCATTCTGTGTTTGGTTTGGGGTACACTATACAAGTAGAGTTTTTATGTTTTTATCTTTTTTGGGGTGACATTATGTCTCTATTTTTTGTCAAAGATTTTTGTAATAAATTAAAAAATGCACTTATTTATATCATCTGAAACAGTCCACCGAGCTAAGCAAACCACAAACAGAAATTGTAAGGGTAAACTGCCAATACATCATAATATTTGGAATTCATTATCATCAAGTCCTATTGAAAATAAGTCCTCGTACAAGCGCCGAAAAAAAAATTCCTCAAGAATTTTTAAAATTGTCACTACAAGTTGTCAAAGAGTGACATTTATTGCGATGTACATGTAATAAGTCCCTCATTTTTTAATCCTAATCATACATAGGATGAAAAACCTGCCTTTTTGGGCCCACTTAAGTAAATATTTTCCAATTTCAACCGACCCAACGACTGGGGCCGACGAAAACTATAAAACACGGGATTTGGTTTCTACTTCGTCTTACTTCACTGAGTCTCTTCCTCTCTCTCAAACCTTTATATTTGGTTATATCGGAAAGACTTCTGTCAAGACTTTTGAACTGTGCTGCTCCCTCTCTAAATTTCCCATCTTAAAACCCTAACCTATGGCACCGAAGAAATCACAGTCCACCCAAGAAGATGAAACCAATGTAGACCAACTTCGATTTCCCAAGCGCATCAGAGACCTTACGAACTCATTCAAACTTGACTACATTCTGATGCCAAGAAGTAGGACTGTCGCAAAAGCAACACTAGGCCCTACCTTTATACAACACTTCCCCGACGAATTAGCTCCATACTACCCACTTGCCAATGGTGAAACCTTGCTTATCAACCAACCCAGACTGAACTGGACGTGTTAGGAGAGCAGCAAAACTCCACTTCGAGGATGAAGGCAACCAGACTCCACTTGCCAGAGCTGGGTCAAACGAATTAGAGGTTATGACTCCGATGTGTGGAAACATCTTGGCATCGCTTAGGTAATCCGTCTATCCACCCTAAAATTCGATATGAATAAATGGTTGATAGTCGCTGCTGCATGCTTCTGGTCCATATCCTGTAATTCTGTGCTTTTAACATTTGGAATGATATCCCCAGTTGTCCTTGATGTCACCCACCTCACTGGACTTCCCATTCTAGGGCTGGAAGTTAGTGCCTTGCTAGAACCCATTAAAGTACTTTTCACCCTTCAAACTGACATGCATTACACTGACTTTACCAAAAATTACGAAGGCAAACCGGGTAATGCTGTGACTGACCAAGAAAGGGCTGCCTTTTACCTCATATGGTTATGTCAATTCCTTTTATGTGTTCCTGGGTTTAAGATTACTAAAGAATACCTCCCTCTGGCTTTGCAACTTCAAGATGGCCAAGCCATGGCCCTTGCTCCTTACTTGTTTGCCACACTTTACAAAGGCATGTTTTCCTTTGTTGATAAGAAAATATCTGGCAATTGTGGTGGGCCATTCTGGCTTTTCCAGGCATGGTTGTATGCTTATTTTCCTAAAATACAACCTGCCAAACAAAACACTATGATCCCCAAACATTACTCTTATGCGGAATGTTTGTTAACCTTTGTTGATAAGCCCACACTTAGTTTCTCTCAATGCGTTATTATACTCTTCAAGCTGCCATCTCACAGAGACCCCTTACTACTCATGCCATTTCATCCATCTCGATTCTCATCTTCTGGAGTACAACATCTTTTCACAGATCCGTTGGACCTAACAGATGACGAAAAGATTTGTCAAGCTCAAACATGGAACTATATTCTGACATCCAGGCATATCCTAGTGGGATGCTCTATCTCCTCCAACAAATTGTCTAGTTGTAGTGTTGAAAACTATTGCCCTAATCAATGGGCCAAACAATTTGGACTTACGCAAGCCACACCTTGTCCTTACTTCCACTCCACCATTGAAGAACAAATATGGACAAGGATCACCATTAAAGCTTCTTCCGAAGCCAAACTAATTGGAATGGAGAATGAAAAACTTCTACAAGGCTTTAGCCACTTCTATTTCAAGCCTGTTCCTAACCTCATATTGGGTTTTCAACACTGGTGGACCCTTATAGCAGTAGTAATTTTCTCTAAACCTCTTCAGACCTGTCTAACAGATGTGTCTGCTGACAATCAAGGGTCGAAACAACCCACTTCAAGCCTCAAGACTTCAAGTAAGCTTATTGTAGCTACCAACCAACTTCTACTTCACATTTTCTTACATGTTTATCCTGCTTTCTGTTAACTCCTTTGCGTTGTTGCAGCAAAGCGTGCTCCCACGGAAACTCCTGTCAGAGACCAAAGGAAAGGCAAAGCATCGATGGACCATACCGCAAATCCTAAAGCCCCATCGTCTGTACATAAGCTTTTGGGAGACTCAATAACAACTCTCTAGCATGAAGAACAAACGAAGACAATAACCGCCCAATCACCATCTCAAGAGATACGAACCACGAAAAGAGCATTCAGTCCATCTCCAAATTCCAGTGAATGGGATATTCCACTCAGCCAACTAGTTGCCCAATCCACGCGGCAACTTTCAGAGCACACACCTAAGGTATCTCACTTATTCTTGTACATGCAGTAAATTCAATGACATCTGAACTCTAATCTCATATATTTTCGTTGTAGACGAAAAGGAGAAGGCTTCTTATTTCAACTGGTTCTAACGAAGAAGAAAGCCCCATACCATCTCCCAGCCAAACCACTGAATCTCACCCTCATATCACTATAAGTGAGCAGAATATACCAACTCCAAACCAATCCATTCCACCTATTCACTGAGAAACCCCCCTAAGACAATTGAGGTAATAGTTGGAGCCTTTCCAGTAAAAGATAACTGCCCTGGTGAAACTGAACCAATCAGCTGTCCAGCAGTATTTCCCCTTCATCCATCAATACCTGACTCCAGTAGGTCCCCACCTTCTACCATGCAAGTAGAGACAATTGACATTGCTCCATGCAGAAATAGTCAATCATCTCCCCCTACTTCTCATACTTCTCCCAAGGACCAAACAAGTGAGCCTCCCGTACCGGACACTGAAATCAGTCATGGTAAGCACATTGCAACCTATCAGATTCTTCATAAAATGATCAATTAATTAACTCTTTCTGACAGGGGCAGGGACAAAAGTTGGAAGAACTTCATTTACCAACCCTAAGCTTTCGAATGAGCTAACCCACACAGCTGCAAACACAGAGGCAGTTGTACGAGTGACCCAAGAGTTGACTATCTCCTCCACACATGAGCCTTCCACTTCAACAAATCCTTAACAAACCGAGGCATCAGCAACTGAGGGAACCCCAACTATAGCACCCACAAGTGAACGTACACCCATTCCAACATGTACTGATGTGCAGGTAATATCTTCATTCCTTTTACATTATGTGTTTCTATAGTTCAGACTTTTCAACGCGTATTTAACTTTCAACTGTCGATAGGCAACCACATCAAGTGAAAACATATGGGATGAAATTGCTATATTTGAGCAGAGGTTACAACACATTTCACCCTTTCCCCAAAGGCTGCATAATTTCACAGAGAAAGTCCAACAACTTTTGACCAACTTTCTGAAACTCATCAACACTCCTCTTTAAGAGATTGCCCTTAACAAACCTAAGAAAACCTTGGCCTGCCTCACAGCCATCCAACACATTTCTTACAATCCTTTCAATCCCAGTCAACTCAAACAACTGGGCAAAATTGTGAACGGATGGCCAACCATGGTGGAAAAGATTTAGAAGTGCTCAATGGAAATCAAAGCGAAAAAAAATTTCCTAGGTAATGCCCAAACCATCTTGAACTCCCTGAAGCTCACTCAAAAGAACTCCTCCAACATCTCTGATGAAGACAAAGTGTTGGCACGTGAATAATCAAGGCTGGAGGCAGAATTAGCTGCTGTTAAGCAAAGAAAGTTCTTACTAGAACAACAAAAAGACCAACTTGGCAAAGAAGCCAGGAGCATGCTCTCACAAATTGGAAGTGGTCCTTCATCCATTGAAGCCATCAAAGCAGAACTTGACAAAGCCCAAGCTATGGTTGCAGATGCCCAGTCAGATTGAGGTATTCTTGCCATCCTATTCCCCAACACTTGAATTTAGGTTGTGTTCTACCTCTTGTAAAGACTTTAACCAAACTCCAAGATGTTGTAATAATTTTAATGAATGTCAATGCTTTATGTTGTAAAGTCCTGTTTATTACTTCTTTACGTTTTCTTACGTCGTTTGACAATTTTTTTCAACTACTTTCAATTTATGTTCGTTCTATGTGGGAAGGCAATTTCATAATAACACTACCAAAGTCGACAGAGTTACAACACACACTCTCCATAGAATCGACTCATAAATTACACAAATACTACTAAGTGTACACCATACATGTTGTGTTGCTGATGTCTATATTAGTCCCCGTAATTGTTAACTTCTTAGTGTCCCTCTTTCAGTGGCCCCTGCCCACACAATCTAGCAACTGCCAATGGTTCAGTGTTTGAACTGTTCATACATTTGTAGGATCTGAAGCCCCAGTAAAGTTGTACTTCCATATGTCGAGTTTTTCCTATATCATGATGCCACCTGTCCCTCAATACTTTGGCCTTCATATCGACAGAGAAAACCCTAGACCCTACATAGGAGTCTTATTGCAATGCACCCATCAAGTCCGCGACCTAAGTTCATAGCCGACACATAATTAGAGCCATCTGATGCAGATGCTCCATCTTTGAAGGCCAGTTGTCCTCTTAATTAAGTGTACAATCTCACATTCACCGTACCACATGTGACCATCCAAATGATCTACCTGTCGATGGAAACCCCATAAAAAATGGGTACAAATAGCTTCATAATGGCGTTTGGAAATCGAAGGAGTTTTTCAATGGGTTCATCTTCTTTAGTCGGCAATATTGCTCTTGGGAGCCATTTACGGTTATAAGTTGTGTAAGAGCTGCTACAAAGCTTATGAAGCAAAGAAGGGTAGCCTGAAGTAAGTTGACGTTGAAGACGTGATGCTTTTACAGCTATTGTTAGGCTCATTCCTTCTCTGATTTCAATTATGTAAACGTTTAGCCGGGCCGAAGAAGGGGGTTTGTTGAAGTGAAAATAATTTTATGTATCCATTTGTACTACATATAAAATGAACACCCATTATGGTGTCCTCAACCCTTGGTTTATTATGCTACCATGTGTCTACTTTGTATTTTTTAAAAAATAAAAACATATTTGATACATGACAGGAGGGGACTCGAACCTTGGACTTATGTGAAATGAGGAAGACTCTTACCAGTTTACTGTTGGTTCTATATGTAATAAATATTGTATTTTATTTGTACTTATTTGAATTATGCACGCATCGCGTGTGCCAACAGCAAGTACTATTATATATGTGCACATTGAATTGGTGTTGAAATGTATGGTGGGTTCTCCTTGTACGATATGCCAAATTTTCTATCGGCAAAGCACAAAAAATTTGTCACAACAAGCAAGATTTGAACCCAAGACGTTGGCTTTCATTCAGAACACTTCATTTGTTTAATATTTGTATGTATGCTTACTTATCTGAATTGCATATGCATCGCGTGTGGCACCCACTAGTTAAGTCGACAAGTGGATGAAACAAATGGTGACATGTGCCAGTTTGACTTAACTGAGAGTATTTGATTAGTGAAATGGACAGATGGCATCATAAGAATGGCATTCAATGCAGCAACTATTCCAAGTGATGGAACACTTGCTACGCTTCATCATGGACTTAGTGGGTTCGTGCACAAGTGATGAAGTACAAAGTAAGTGCTAATCTCTGTCGATCAGATGTTGAAAAGGGTTTAGGGAAATGTGCCATGATAACACAGAGTATCTCGACAGGTAGAGTAAAATATTTGGAGTTCCAAATCCTTTGAGTAAGGACACAGTTATAGAAGCATTTCAGGTAAGGGGAGTTGCAGATTTAGAGTCATGTGATACTGGGCCACACAACAAGGGAGAAGATATAAAACCCATGAATTTTGGAAGGAATGACATGAACAATGAACATTTCAATCGATTTTGGGCTGGGGAGTTGTTCTGTAACTTATGAGTACTTCCTATCGTAAATGGTGCTACTTAACTTCATGATATTGGTTGTATTATGAAATTACAGTGTGTACTTTGTTTACTCCAGCCCTCTTGCCTTTTGTAATTTGTTCGAAACAAGGGGGCGTATGTTCAACTAAATTTTAACTAAATTCTCAAGAGTCGGTTGATCTGTTTGTTCAGTTGGTGTTCATTCTTCTTTAATTCCTGACGATTGGGAGTAGCTGGACTTGTCATACGACTACTTCTACTTCCGTGTAGTAACAGTACGTTCAGTGTTACATTGGTAAGATTGGACCTATCGCTTGTAATGGTATGAAGCTTGTAATATAATTATTGTTATGAAGTGACATGTTTAACTGTTATTAATGAAATCAACAGTTTCGTTGTGCTTGTTTGTTGATAGTGCAACATCGAAATAAGTAATCAAAGTTGCGAAGTCAGCAGACAGCAACCACAACAGATTGATTTAATGACAGCTCTAAAAAGAGAGCTGTAGAGCATCTCTGTAAATCAATATTGATACTTAAGAGATATGTTAAATCAATCTGGCATTACGTATGTGTAGACACCCCATTTTTGACCGTCCTCAAGACTTGGACGTCACCGTTTGAACACCCGGTGATTATCCATGTTTGTGTTCGTTTGGAGTTCCCGGAGGTCTCGGCTACGCGCCTTGCCTCAGGATCTCCGAACTCGACTGTTTAGTGTCTGGTTTTGCACCAAACACTTGTGTTTTGCCTTGGAGGGGCAGGGAATGCCTTGTGAGGCATCCCCACACATCACCGGCCATGGCCAGAGGCCACCGGCTGGTGTTTTGTTGCCATCGACAATGTATATTGCCGGTCGGCATTCTTTGTTGCCGGTCGGCACTCCATTTTGTCAAAATGGCATTTTTGGGCAGCCGACTACTGTTCATGTACTTTTTGTAGATATTTGTGCCAGCTATGATAGCTGGCACCAACTCTGTTTCCTTCCATACACATGTATGGAGGGATTTCCCTCTAAGCAAGCTTGTTTGATAAGCTTTGAAAGGGGGTTTTCTATAAGAGGAGCCTTTCTCTCCTTTGCTTGGGGTTAGAGAATTTTGGAGAGAAAAACACAGAGAGAAGCTCTGGTTTTAGGGTTAGGGTTCATACATATCTCCTATCTCTCTTTCTCTCTTTGTGTTCTAGGTGTTTTAGTCCATACTATTGCACACAAACACCTAGTGTTTCACCTTCCTTTGGCTACTGAGGTTCTAAGGGGCTGGTTTTGGTGTTTTGGAGCTGGATTCAAGCCAAGGAGGGCTGTTGGGGCATCATTTGTGAATGTGATCTACAAGGGTGAGAAACTTCCCTTTTATTCCCCATTTTTTGCATTGTATTTTTACCTATCTTAAAATTGTTTTTGAGCTTGGTGTATAATATAAAAAAGTTCTGTTTTTAGGCTCTCTAAATAGTTTGTTTAGAGTGTTTTGTGGTTTGGAGGTGTTTGACCCCTCTTAGGCCTTTAAAGGCCCCATTTTGTGCTATTTTTAGTGAGTTTCGAGACTTTGGTGTTTGGGCCTCTTCATCACTGAAATCTTGAGGGATTTCAGTGGCGGAGGTGGTGCCTTGAAGTCTCCAAAAGGGGAGGGCCACCCCCTCTCCTTATTGTCCTTGAAATGGACCATTTTTAGCCTCTTAAGGGAGCATCTAGCTAAGCTTCATGTTGACCATGCCATGGCTGTTTTTTGTGCCTATTACATCATAATTTGCCTCTGTTTATTGTTGGTTTTGGTACACCATGCATACTTAGCATACTTACCATGTAATGCCTTGTTATTGCCTTAATATGCCTTAGGTTGTTAGTCTTTGCTCTAGCATGTTTTAGGTTTGGCCTTGTGAAGGTTTTGTGCTCATTTTGCCATGTTTTGGGTCTGTCCATAGTTGTTTGGGTTGATTTTGGCATGCGTAGTATAGCTCCTTTGTATTTGAGCTTGTATGCTTCAAGTATGTGAATGTGTAGTATGTGTTGCTTGCATCATTTCGGTGGTTTCGAACCACCCTACATGTTATTTCAGTCCCTTTGACATGCTCATATGTTTGCCTTGGATGCCTCTTTGAAGCTTTGGAAGCTTGCCTTGCATGCTCCATGTTTTAGCATTTATGTATGCCTTTAAATTCAAACCATCTAGATGCTATCTAGTTGGTCTTTTGGGCTTAGTTTCATGTGTTAAAACTCTGTTTTTGGTTGCCTAAGTCCTGCCATGTGTGGTTGTACTAAGTGTAGTCCATTGCCTCTTTGGTGAGCCTTGAATGCTTGGACCATTGTTGCATGTTTAGCTTGACTTGTTGCTTGGTTTGGCACCATGTTTTAACATGATTTTCAGAGCTTATGTTGCATGCTAATTGTCCATGATATCCCTTTTCAAGTGTGCCTTAGAGTTGCTTATTTAATGCCTAAGTGTTGGTCCAACTTACTTGCATGTGTGTATGTATGTTTGATCCCAATTCCTTGGTTTTTGGCCACTGTTTTAGGCCTATTTAGAGTTGCCTAAATCATGTATAAGTCCACCTTTTAATCAGTTTGCATTGCCTCATGTTTGCTTGTATGCTTGCATAAGTGTCTCGCCATGCCATGTTGCATCCTTAGCTTGCATGCCTAGGTTACATTGCATCTCGCATGCATGCCTTGTTCCTTGACTTGGTGATAGGAATTGGGCCTTGGTTCGTTTGTTTGTTTTGCATTTCATTTGACATGAAAGTTGCACACTTGATTCTTTGGGCCATCATGCATGGAAATGAGTGATTGGCGGTCCGAGAATCGAGACACATGCCCTTTTGAGTCACAAACATGATAGGGGACATGATTGGTGCATACATTGCCTAAATTGTATTGCCATGCAAGTTCTGTCCTCTGCTGCTGTGAGTTGCAGGTTCTGCAGGCATTCTTTGCCGACCGGCAGTAAATCCCCAGCCGATGGATTCATTTTCTGCCGGTGACCACAATTCACTGCCGATGGTAATTCTACTCAGCCGATGGTGATTCCCAGTATCCAGAGAAGCATCCTTGAGACTTTGGCAGTCTTCAGAAAGGCAGAGCAGGGAAAACAGAGGCAGACTATGCATGGCCGTGCACTTCCGAGCAGGACCCGAGCATGCGCTGCATCTGGCTCTCCTCCCGAGGCGGTTTACTGCTTTTCCTAGTTTAAATTAGTTTGTTAACTGATTAGGCAATTCTCCTTTTACCTTTGTGTGTGTTTAATTGTGTTTGTGTCTTACTATTGCACACAAACACATAGTGTTTCACCTTCTCTTAGCTACTGAGGTTCTAAGAGGCTGGTTTTGGTGTTTAAGAGCTGGATTCAAGCCAAAGAGGGCTGTTGGAGCATCATTTGTGAAGGTGATCT